>CM037788.1:14603371-14653371 GCA_021229015.1 Solen grandis | reverse complement strand
ACCTATTACATGTATGACATTCAACTATACATAAATGTCCATAGAGATACATCATCTCTGTACAAACATGATAATCTGATTTGACCTAATTTGATAACAATGCATGTACATGTATAGTGAAAGTGAGATACAGGAAATAACCGGTGATTATGTTAACTGCGATGATAATAATTAGGATGTCAGCTATTGAAGAGAATCTAAACTTAACTAATTCAATTTGATATGCATGAATTTGATACAAATAAAATTTGCTTTTCATTATAAATATGAGTTTGCTTTCATTTGGATATTTTTACATCTGAGGATTTGAGGTTTGCTGTTCAATATATATATATATATATATATATATATATATATATATATATATATATCAATATTTAAATTTTTAAAATTAGATATAAACAATAAAACAAAAAAAAAACCACAAAAAAACTGTCATATCAGTGCAGACTCATTGTTGAACAAACGCTCAGAATTAATAGACCAAAACTAGTATTACATTATAATGATTACAGACATACTTCCAAAATTAGCTCCACATTAGATGCCAGCGAATTCAAATCTGACAATGATGATTTTACCTCAGATAATCAAAGGAAGAGGCGTTGCATTTTATATAAAAGAAAAGTTATGACGATCATTCCATTGAAAACCATGAAGAATCACTTTGGTACAAAATAAAACTGAGCGAATCGGATACCCTCTTGATCGATATGGTCTATAAGAGCTTAGGAGCCCATCATCAGGATGCGAAAATAATATAAAAAAAAGCTTCAAGAACTGCACAAAGAATGCTAATTGGTAATAACATGAGGTTGTTATCTATACCAATACCAGATTCGGAGAGGGGGAACCCCCAAGCCTGCTAGAATGAAAAGCGTATTATAGATGATATTGTTTATTCCTATCCCTTTGGGCAAAGTAACCAGCTAAGGCTAGAATTTAATTACGACTGTTATTCAAATACAGACGGACGGAAAAACAAAAACAAAGACCGTTGTACCATAAAGAGGATTAAGTTCTACTGAAAGTGGCACTTCAGAGTGTTTACAGCAGAACCATGAGGATGACGATATAGATCACATGTAGACATTCTTAAACACAACGATGGGAATAGCAAGGGAACAGAACAGTTTATTCCAAAAAGCAAAAGAAAAGGTAGGATCCAAAAGAAAAGATTGACTACCAAACGAAGCACTTTCAGCAATACAAAAAAACATCATGGGAAAGATACAAAAACTGTAAAAAAAAAAAAACGGAGACAGCTACAAAACATACTTTGTAGAACACAGTTTAGCAGCACCAAAATTTAGAGGTGCGAATTATAACTTTGAAAAAAGAAAGAAAAAAGGTAAAACAAATATGTTAGAACATTAGAGAAGACCCTAAATCATTCTGGAGATATATTAGATCAAAAGGTATAAAAAATAATCAATAGGAAATAAAGAGACATGAAATTGTGATCTAACCTGTGATGACAAAGATAAGGCAGAACTATTCAAAACTTTCTTCAGCAACGTCTTTACACAATATTCCGACAAATAAGACCTACAAAAGACTAGAAATCATACGAAGAACATTCGAATATATGATCAAATATATGCTTTAGATAATTCACAAAGCCCGTATAAGAACTCTTCAAATATGTTTTCCTGGTTAAAGAGACATGATAACAATAGAGCAGGTCCTAAGAAGTGCAACCATACTAGTCAAAGATTTTAAGATTTAAAACACCTATCATATGAAGAAAGACCAAAGAATTTGGAGCTCTTCACCTTATCGCGCTGATAAGGTGCAACTCTATAAGATTCTAAATGGCTTTGATCAAGTGAACTGCGTGTACTGGAAGTAAAGCCTGGGCCGAAAACCAGAGGTCATAGTCTCCGGCTAATGAAAAAGCGCCACAAATTTGCTTCGACGAAGAACAGCTTGTATAAACGCCCCAGTTACTCGTACCTGTGCACATAACTCCACGCTGAACACTTTAAAAAGTAACTGGAAACAGATATTGTTTAACCTTTAACGCATACGCTTATAAATGCAAAATACTAGGGAGAAAAACTCGGATGTGAAATGGTCACAACAAACCCACCTTATTCAGGACCAGACGTCACAGGTAAATCCAATACTGATAATATTTTTAAATATATATTGCCATTATGATTCCCTTCTGTATATCAGCAAAACGCATATAGAATTGAGAAGAAATAAATAGTTCAACTTTAACGAATTAACGACTCAGTCAAATGAGAGGTTTCAGTATATGAGAACCAACATAACTGTCAAACTGGAAAGCTTGAATATGTTCGATATATTTATATAGACACGGTAAACATATGACATTTGCAAAATGAAAATAAAAAGTGTAATAAACCGCATGTACCCTAATCAGTAACAAAGACAAGAAATCGTTGGAAAAGGTTTGTAAAGTATCATCGAAACGAAACCCGTTGAGATGGCTGCAATAAAAAACAACTGCGTCTTATCATATTTAATTTTCTTACCATTTTGTAATAATCAGATTTATTGACAAATAATTTCTGATTCAAATGATATTAACTTCATGTACTTCATATTTTGCAAAACCATGAGTATTGATACAATTTGAGGATAAAAACGCTGGATAAAGCAATTTCAACAGCATCTTTTCTGGTAATCTTTCGCGAATTCATGTCCATCTCGAATTTCCAGTTCGCTGGGTTTGCAAGTTAGATACACCAAATGAAGTTGAAAATTCGGAGCGTGTATATATATCGTTATCAGGCATTTCGAACAGAAATAGTAATCGACAAAAATCTATACATTTTGCTTTCATAGATCGCAGCTTTTGTTTACAAAATGATAGGTAAGACTCAATTCTGGTTCCCTGCCCAGTTAATAAAACTGGATTATTTTTACATTATAATGACTTAATCTTTTGGTTGGAAAAAAAATATATTTTTCGCGAATAAACGCGATATTTTTTAAAAATTTTTCGAAAAAAAACTTTTTAACGCGATTCGCGAATAAACGCGATATTTCGCGAATTATCGCGAAACGTTCGCGAATAAACGCGATAATTTCGCGAATAAACGCGATAGTTTCGCGAATAAACGCGTAACTTTCGCGAATAAACGCGAAAATTTCAGGTGTGTGAAGTTCGTAGATCGAAACTATAACTAATTTTCTTTGTCGATCTGGGTCGTAGATCGTAGCTCAACCATTGAAAAAAAACAAAATAAATGGTTGAGCTGGATCGTAGATCGTAGCTCAACCATTGAAAAAGTTCACGGAATGGTTGAGCTGGGTCGTAGATCGTAGCTCAACCACTGAAAATGTTGATGGAATGGTTGAGCTGGATCGTAGATCGTAGCTCGACCATTGAAAACTTTCATAGAATGGTTGAGCTTGGTCGTAGATCGTAGCTCAACCATTCAAATAAACCATTATAAATGGTTGAGCTGGGTCGTAGATCGTAGCTCAACCATTCAAATAAACCAAAATAAATGGTTGAGCTGGATCGTAGATCGTAGCTCAACCATTGAAAATGTTGATGGAATGGTTGAGCTGGATCGTAGATCGTAGCTCAACCATTGAAATAAACCAAAATAAATGGTTGACCTGGATCGTAGATCGTGGCTAGACCATTGAAAATGTTGATGGAATGGTTGAGCTGGATCGTAGATCGTAGCTCGACCATTGAAATTAACTAAAGTAAATGGTTGACCTGGTCCGTAGATCGTAGCTCAACCATTGAAAATGTTGATGGAATGGTTAGCTGGTCGTAGATCGTAGCTCAACCATTGAAATGTTCATGGAATGGTTGAGCTGGTCGTAGATCGTAGCTCAACCATTGAAATAAACTAATATTAATGGTTGATCTGGATCATAGATCGTATTTTAGTCGTCGTCGGTAATTTTGTACTCGTCTGGAAAAATGAACTTGTCGGGAAAAACTATCTGTCGCTTTTTGTTTAGTATTAGTCGTAAACTAGTTATATTTTTTGGGTTTTTTTTGGAAAATTTTATTTTCGTCGGGAAAATTGCATTTGTCGGAAAAAAAATGCTTTCGTCGGGAAAAGAGTTTCCGTCGAAAATCTTTGTACTTGTCGGTAAAATCTCATTCGTCGGAAAAGTTTCCGTCGGGAAATTTTCTGTTCGTCGGAAAAAATTATATGTCGGGAATTTAGTATTAGTTGTGAAAATTGTATCTTGTCAAATTTTTTTTCGTCGGGATTATTGTACTCATCGGGAAAATTGCATTTGTCGGAAAAAAAATGCTTTCGTCGGGAAAAGAGTTTCCTTCCAAAATCTTTGTACTTGTCGGGAATATCTCATTCGTCGGAAAAGTCGAATTGGGAATTTAGTATTAGTTGTGAAAATTGTATCTTTGGAAAAAATTGCATGTGTCTCGAAAAGTGCTTCCGTCGGGAAATTTTGTAGTCGTCGGGAATCTCATTTCGGAAAAGTTTCCGTCGGAAAATTTTTGTTCGCGGGATCTACAACCCAGCTCAACATTCCATGAACATTTTCAGTGGTCGAGCTACGATCTACGATCCAGCTCAGGTTTTTTTGGTTGAGCTACGATCTACGATCCAGCTCAACCATTTATATTGGTTTATTTGAATGGTTGAGCTACGATCTACGACCCAGCTCAACCATTCCATGAAAATTTTCAGTGGTCGAGCTACGATCTACGATCCAGCTCAACCATTTATTTTGGTTTATTTCAATGGTTGAGCTACGATCTACGACCCAGCTCGACCATTCTATGAACATTTTCAATGGTTTAGCTACATACGATCTACGACCGAGCTCAACCATTTTTTTTTGTATTTGAATGGTTGAGCTACGATCTACGACCCAGCTCGACCATTCTATTTTGTTATTTTGAATGGTTTAGCTACTACGATCTACGACCCAGCTCAACCATTTATTTTGGTTTATTTGAATTCGATCCAGTCAAATTTATTTTGGTTCTCGACCCAGGTCGACAAAGAAAATTAGTTATAGTGTTGATTTACGATCTTCGATCTACGCGCTAACTTCACACACCTGAAAATTTCGCGTTAATTCGCGAAAGTTTCGCGTTACGTTAATTAAATTCCGGTTATAACGCGAAAATATCGCGTTAATTCGCGAAAGTTTCGCGTTAATTCGCGAAAGTTTCGCGTTATAACGCGAAAGTATCGCGTTAATTCGCGGAAGTTTCGCGTTATAACGCGAAAGTATCGCGTTAATTCGCGGAAGTTTCGCGTTATAACGCGAAAAAATATTTTTTTTTCCAACCAAAATGAGCTCAATAGGCTTTCGTACATTGGCAACTGTTTGTATAAATTCAACAAACAAAACGAATCAATATAAGTGAGTGATGTTATGTATTAGTGAATACACTGCAATACCCATATTATAAAGAAACCCCTGATAACACCTCAGAAAACTGTTCACCCGGTCCCCAGAGGGTTAGGTTTTCTGCTGTTCTTCAGCATTATTGATTCTAACACGATTCGCATCTTTCTCCCCAAACAGAAAGAAGGGGAAAATGTGTGTAAAGTCGAAAAAACTAACCACCGGTACTAGCGGTCCTAAAAGGATAAAATCTAAAATGAGATAGTCGGGATATTTTCCATTTTAAATGCATCTCTTTTTTTTTTTTTCAGGCTGACGTAGAAATGGCGAGCACAGAAGGTATAGACATCTTTTTACAAGTTTATTATCAAAGGTTGTTAATATTAAAGATTGTTAATGTGATAAAATGTAGATCCTTATTCATTACCTCCAACTGATGAACATCAATAAATAGTCTAGAATTATTGTCAACTGCTTTGGAGCTTTGGGTTCAAATTCTAGTACAGTCATTAGTTGTGTGTGACGTCAGTCACATAAACTATAGTACTACGTTTTAAACCCAGGTTCTCCTATATTTAAAACCGAATAACCTCTCAATAGTGTTATATGATCGAACAATTGTATATATCTCTACAACATAAGTATATTAGAATGAAGCAAAAATGCTGAAAAATTAATGCTGTGTCAAAAATAAATACTTACAGGTTACAAAAATCGCCTGAGACATGAAAATATATAGGACTTATTTGTCTATGCTGTTGTAACTGCAATCGAATGATGTAACTTTTTTTATCACGTGATCACTTTACCATGCGCACGAATATAGTTTGTTTCGATGCAAAGGTGGCTCGCAAATAAATTTGATAGTAAATGTGCAGCTTTCGGTCATTTTAGGCTGTTACAAAAACCCGTGTGAAGTCCAAAACAAATCATTGAAAAATACTAAAAATCACATCAACCTATCGACCTCAGATATCTCTAAGGGTTATTTCTTGCATTAAAAAATGACCGAAACCTGTATATCTACTATCCGAAATGAGTTTGGAGCCTCTGTGCTCTGCAGAAAATTTGCATAATAACATCAATCTATAAATAGAGTCTGTTGCATAAATACAAATCAAAGCTCTGATAGCACTGAGAACAGGAATGCCGCATTCTTTTTGTTTATCAAAGTAAATTTAATCATTGGTGATCGATTTGCAGCTCTTCAAGCACTCTTATTTGAGACACACACAACTTCAGTGCCTTCAGCGCTTTGATTTTTATCTTTATTTCTGTATCACTAAGATCAGATTTAAACGGACAAAGGTGATTTATTTAATTTATATAATTTGTATTTATTGGATAAAGCATGCAAAACTTAATAACACATATGGTATCTGAAAATATGGTTAATGTATCCTGTTAAAACCGATTATCGTGGGTCATAAGCTATCATAAGCTTCAATAAGTTGAACTCATTAAAACCATTTCAAAAAGCCCTACAACATCGCCATTTTCTCAAAATACCAGATTTTTGTGATGTTCATTCCGCACGGTCACTAGACCGTCGGTCCGCTAACTTCATAAACATGTTATCGTGGAACAGAATATAATTAACTCAAACACTCCAACATGAGTTTCGTCAATTAAAATTCGAAAGCGCACCTTATCCCCGATTGAATAGTAAATGATGGTCAGTTTTCCGATGGTCATTAGTAAAGATTCCTAGATCTTTTTGTAAGGGGTAGAAAAAATCTTTTATGAAATGTCACTCCCACTTAAGTAGTCAATTTGTCGAACTTCATTATGTTATTATCAAAGATTTGGTGCAAGAACATGTTATCACCGGTAATCAAAACATACCCTTATTCTGAATATCTCACAGTGTACGAACGCTTTAAATATTTCACTTATCTGTTACTCAGGGAGTAAAGATGAACAATTTAGACGTTTTCTGGATTCTATGGCAGACGTCATCATTGATCACTTAGACCCTGATCACCTCCTGGACGTATTTCAAACAGAAGGGTTTCTGAGAGATCGAAAACTTCGAGATATCAGGGTATGTACAAGTACAAAAGTGCTGCCTGTGGCAGCACATTGAAATAAGCACGGCGGGAAAGAAAAACAGTCTGATAATAATTTTTATGTGGGTCAACAGGTAAAAAAATTGTTTTTATTTTTACATAGCCTTTATTGAGATGTGAACTTGTTTACATAAGTATATAAATAGAAAACTAGTGCCAAGACTTGAAGGGAATCTTAAAATGAAAAAACAAGAGGGCCATGATGGCCCTGGATCGCTCAACTGAGTATACGGTTACCCAAGGAACATCAGTCTGTATTAAAACATTTTGAAATCTGGCCAGTAGATTTAAAGGAGATGATCCCTGTAAAGTTTTCCCTATATACATAAAAGGCAAATAAGCCCCGCCCCTGGCGGCCATGTTTTTTAATGGATCAGAATAATTTTAGCAACTTTGGTAGAGGTTAACCCATGGAACATCTGTACCAATTTATTTTAAAATCTGGCCAGTAGTCATAACATGGACAACACATCCCAGTGAAGTTCTATCCACATTTATGGTTGTTTTGGGTGGGTACAAAGATATTGTTTAGATAGGATATGTTTTTGCTTGACACAGGTTGTTTATTTCTAAGCTAACTTAAAATATTAATGATTTCTCACATCCATCAAAGCCATGTTTACAGTCGATACACAATTGTATCGATTAATACCGTAAGTTGAGCACTACGAAGAAGCACTGACTGGATTTCTGGAGACAAAACTTTGTTTGGGAGACTAAATCATATCATATGCCAAAACATAAATCAAAGACAGTCGGTGCATTAATTTAATTTTTTGTTTTAAAATCCTATCATACCCAGAAATGATGTCATCATGAGAGATGTAAAAAATAATGTCCCTGCCTGGGTTCCAGCCCAAAGTGGTTCAAATGCAAAATAATTGATGTTGAATGATTCTGCTTATCTGGCATGTGCCTGTAGGCCTATCTATCATTCACAAAACTGACATATATACCCACCCCTTGGGTGCTTGTGGGATCAGATGCAAATAACTGCTATAAATACTTTGCCTACCCCCTTATTTGCTTGCTTTTTGGCTACATTTATTGCAGAAACTGAACATATTTCATCATAGCCTCAGCCCAATATTAATGGTATTTAATGTTGTTGTTTTTTATATAACTCTTCCAAACCCATCCCTCTATACAGATAATAAGAATATAACAATCAAATTAAAAGTTCGTTTAGTTTGTACTAACATGCATGTTTTCATTTGAACAGACACAACTTTCTCGAAGCTTGCAAAAAAGTACCGAGATACATTCTGGCTCGAGATAAGATCAGAAAAAAACTCACATTAAATCATATAAAAGATGTTTATATGTTTATAATCGTAACTCTATGTACTGATATTCTCATTCTTACAAAACACAAAATACTGTAGGAGTCGAAGACAGATCTTCAATATTGTCAAATTGTAAACAATTTACCATACTTTCGTTTTTACCGGAAGTTACATATCTGAATTAAAAACATCAAACCCTTGTAAATAAATGATACTTGGTGACAATTACCACAATAGTTCAAAAGTTGTTGATTATAGAAATAATACTGAAATAACTTACATCTATGACAAATCTTGGTAAAACAAATATTAATAGATAAGTAATCTCGATGCCAAAGTGCCATCGATTATTTTCCAATCAAATATATTAATACTGATTTTGTTACGCTTTCATTTAAGCAAGGTATCAATAAATACTTTTTTGGCTAGAATTCATAAATGAATAACAAACCCAGAGTAATGTATTATCATACCTTCCTATCTAAAACATTTTACGTAACATAAATAATCTCTAAGAAGTATAACCTCACTACAAAATTTCGAAATTAAAACTCTTTTCAAAACTAATGTGTTTTACTTATACTTACAATAAACATGATCCAAAGTGAAAAAAATACGAACTACATACAATTTTAACTTAAAATTGTACAAATTCATGAGAAAAGTATTTATTATTATAAAAGAGGCGAAACAGCCCCGTTTTCGTGTTCATAGACAATCTACGAAGCAAATACAATATGCCCGGCGGTGATCCGCCGTGCAATAAGCATATGTATTCCATCTTTGCGAGGGATATTATTATTTGAATACAGTATATTTACAAAATTAGTCCGTGAAACATGTATTTGATTCCGGTACCGTTATATAGCATCACTCTGTAACTCTGATTTTGAACACAGCTTTTATGTCCAGTTATATTTGTGATAAGTTGATAGACCAGCCTGGAACATTAGCCAATGAGAGCACTGTATTTAAGCACGTGCACCTACATTGTACCCGTAAAATAAACCGCTACGCTATAGTCTGGTAATATTAACCTGAGACATCTGAATAATCGATGACCTTTTCTCGGTAAATGTCGGTTCCAAAGTAAAACATATGGCCATTTTTCCGTACAATGAACTACTTATCAGATGTCCTCAATGATAACGTGCAGGAGTTCAAAGCTAATGGTTGTTGGTTCGAATCCAACTCAAACCATAACTATTTTTTATAAATTAATTTGACCACATTGTTTAATAATGTACATGCAAATTACACATAACACGAAATTTTGTTGAATACTTCAGATAGTTTATTCATTAAATGTCGGGTAAGAAGCCTTCGAAACACTTAAAATCAACAGAAAATCTAAAATAGTCATCAACCTGAATGGCAACTCACTGACTCTGAAGAGGATTGAAGGACTGACACAGCCAGTGAATCAGAACCATTCTTTGTGAATGAGTTTGCTGTATTTTCTATGTTAGTGAAATATTAAACATTTAGTAAAAGTAAGGAACAAAATAAGATAGACACCTAGATATTCAACAAATTATTCATCCAACATCCCACACTGCAAAAATTGATTGAAAATCGATAATCGAGAAGATACGAATTAAAAATATCAATTTATTTCGAAGATTCGAACCTGCTACTTCAAGGTTACAAGACCACTGTACTTACCACTAGACCACTCGGTTTTATGCAAAGGGCAAACCATATCATGATTAAAAATACATATTTGGATCGTAATTATTCACGGAAACTAACGAAGAGTATCCCGGAGATTAATCAGTCTCAGGTCAATATTGCCAGACTATATATTAGACGAGGAGCGTGACGGTAGAATGGGTGCACCTTAAGTAATTTTCTGATCATTTCTGAATGGCCGAAATCCTGAATCTGGGTCAGTGGTAAAAGCACACAGCTTCTAAAAAAATATTCTCAAATATCGAATATCCAAGTCCTCAAACTGTCGCAATATTACGGTACAGAAACACCTTATTTCGCATTTAGATATACATTCCATTTGCTTCTTAATTAGTCTTATTTGTTTAAGCATATTTATGTAAGTTTCCAGAATTTAAAAAACAAAGTAAAAGAAATGAACGAAATTCTTATGATTCATATTTTGTTGCTTTGTAGTTGTTCTTGTTTCAATATTTTCTATTAATGGTGCGTTTAGTTTAAACTAATTTATTTTACGTCGATTAGGAAACAAATTTTTAAAACTTATACTAGTCCCTCTCGACGGTTCCTGGGTTGGACCAGTACTATGCGCCTGGGAAGGTCATGAATAATTCTTGCCTCCAACGGGGTTCTAACAAACTTCGGATCCGGAATCGGATACGTTACCACTGGACGACGGCTCCGTTTTATTTCATTATTGTAGTAGAGGTATAAAATGGCACTTGTACTATCTTGCCATAGAGCTAGCTTTTGTGGCGACGTGGTAGAGTGTCCGATTTGTAAACCAGGGGTCGTGAGTTCGATCCTCTATGGGGGCTCCATTTGTTACTCGGGCTTATTCTGTGTCCGGCAATAACAGAACAAGGACGAAGGGGTCTGGTTCAATCACTCTTTAATGTACTATAAACAGTCCAATATGGTGGCAATATGATAGCAATATGGTGGCAATGTGATGGCCCTGAAACACACAGAATAAAGGACAAATACACAAATATATGTGTCCATTTATTAGCATGAGGTTATATGAATTCTATACATACAGCAATATAGTTCATACTCATTATCCTTTACTTATTAATCTCATTTATATGAGCTGACAGATCAGTGGTCCAGTACTAAATAAAATAATACACATTAAACACAATACAAATACAATACAACACAGGTACACCTGATTACATAAAAATACAAAACATTCACAATCACATCAATGTCACCTTGACAGGTACAGAACATCAACACATTCTGCTTACCAGATCTAAGGAACTGGAAGGCCCTGCCCCGTACATGCTTGCCGCTCCCTTCTCTCTTAGTGCCTGTCCCAGTACGGTGCTTGTGCTAGGATGCTATCAAGAAGAACGGTTGGTAGTCTCATGCATATTAAAGTTAGTAATAACAATTAAAAAGGAGAAAGAGATACAATGGGAGATTGTCATCTTTTGTCGAGAAATGCACGGACATTCCACCGGACAATTATTTATATAAAACACGCTCATATCAAGACAGAATAGGCTTTGAACCATTACATTACTTACTAACAAAGGTAAAAAACACCAGGTCAACACCCACGGTATGTATAATACAGTGAAACCTTCGGAAAAAACCAAATGACCCCTCTCACTGCAAACCCGCCTTTGACTTTGAACCTGTTTAGCAAATCTCACGAATCAACACGAGACTTCCGGTGAAATATACAGAGGCACAAAAAGGGTTTTACCAAAGGTGGGGCACCTTACGGGGAACTGGGACCGAACGATTCACCCTGCTACATACTTCCCTTGTCTGTAAAATGACGTCCCGTCATTAATTTGTTACAGTCAGTGTCACTCATAAATAAACAAAGCTACTATGATCAAAACTACGCTCCCTACAGGTCTAATGTTACTTTTCACATTAAACTGACTTCTAATACCTTCTACCAATAAGCTGCTCATCGCCTACACTAATGTACAAAAAAAACTAAAAATCACCCTATAAAAAAAAATGTTCCACCATTTTAGTGGTTGATCAGGTATGGTAACTATTATTATATTATTATTTGAAATACCTGAAAACAAAACACAGCCAATTAATAAAGATAATAAAATCATACTTCTCATACGCTGAAATATGAATAAAATCATTTCATCAGTACATGTAAGATCTCATGCACAATATCAGGACTGGAGTCATATGATAAAACAGCTGAAAGAACATGATCAAGTAATGCAGCTTTTTGATTTGCAGATTGATCAACATTCTGATGGACATGATAATCACCATACCACACAGGCTTTTTCCTGTCTCGAGTTGAACTTTTTAAAGGAGCTGTTTCAACAGCTGCCTCCTCATTCAAATTATCTCCGGAATTCACATTTTCAGTTGCCGCTTTCTCTGTGCCAGTGTCCATGGCATCTTCTTAAGCTGGCTCTTCACATGTGTCTTTGTCTTCCTTCTCCGTTTCCACTGAAGAACTCTTAGCCTCATCCGTGAGGGTTTCCCCCTTCAAAGTATGCTCCTGAAACATACTCACCTGAATCTGTGTCAGAGTCTGTGACGTCACTTTCTTCTGCTACATATGAGTCTGGCTTTCGCATTCCCAGTTGCACCATTGCCGGCCGGCTTTGATTTGCTTCCAGCTCCATTTTTCAATGAAGTCCTCTGTCTGGGAATTGGTCTTGGTCGGTCTATCTTCTCAACTTCTTTAGACTTGTCTTTGTCCATAGGATTGTCTTCTACATTGCCAACTGGAAGAAGATGGTTCCTATGCATTTTTGATAACTCCTGTAGGTGATTCTACTTCATATACAGGGATGTCAATGTTTGGGTGCTGAATCACTTTATAAATGTCTGTTTCAAATTTATCTGCAATTTTATGCCTACCTTTATATGCAAGAATTCGCACCAAAACACTATCACCAACCTGTAACTTCGAAGCTCTTACTTTTTTGTCATAAGTTTGTTTCTGTCTTATTTTGGCTTTTTCAATAACCTTGTTAACGATTTTTTGTGTTTCTTTGAGATTTTCCTTCAGTCCATCTAGATATTCCTTTGCAGTTTAGTTGTTGGTGTCTGACTCTACCTGAAATAAACTATCAATGGGCAATTTTGGCTCTCTGCCAAACATAAGCTCAAAAGGTGAAATTTTGGTAGTTTCATGTACTGTACAGTTATATGCATAAACAAATGTTGGAATGATTTTTTTCAAATCCTTCTTTTGCTCAGGGGCCAATGTTCTAAGCATATTTAAAATCGTTCGATTGTAGCTCTCCGCAGTCCCATTTCCCATCGCGTGAAAAGCTGTCGTCCTCAATTTCTGAATTTCCATCAGCTTACAAAGCTCTCTTAAAATTTCTGATTCAAAATTTGCACCCTGATCCGCATGAATTTTATTGGGAATACCATAGTGAACGATGAAATTATTGTAAAATGCATCTGCAGTTTTTTGTAAAATGATCGGTTACCACAAGTATATTTTCTATCCCTCCTGTAGATGGTTCAACTGTTAAGAAATCCATGGTGACAAGTTCAAGCTGTAACTGGTGATAATGTTAACGAGAGGTCTAATGTTTGTTGAGGATTTTCTTTTTAAACATCTTTCACACTTACTCACCCAGTTGTCTATATCAACTGATATGCATGGCCAATAAAATCTGCTTCCTAATAGGGATGTGGTTCTATCTCGTCCTGGGTGCCTAACATCATTGTGGAGACCAGTGAGAACCTGTTTCCTCTGGAAGAACCAATTGTTTGATGGTCTTATCCCCATCATGAATAACCATGAAAAGTAAACCTCTAATCATTCTAAAATGTGAGAAATTTTTTCTTCGTGACCAAATCCTCTTTTTTAAAAGTAATGCGCTTATCTGGTAGTTTTTTTGTCTAGAACAGCTCTATACCATTTCCCAATGATGTTATCCTCTCTCTGCGCCCTTCTGATTTCCCTGGCTTCAACCTGTGCAAAAGGCTCTCCATCTAAGTTATTTATATCAGTTAAATTCATTGTTGGGGAAATTGTTTCTATGTAAGCAGGAACATGACAAGAACAAATGGTTTATACTGTAGTATCATCAACCTTGATTTCATTTCTTATGTCACAAACTTTTTAAAATGGGTATCTGGACATGCTATCAGCATCAGTATTCTTGAGTCCACTCCTGTAAATGAGATCAAAAGTATATGTGCCCAAAGCACTGGCTCACCTTTGTCCATTAGCATCCAATTTTGCTGTAATTAAAACATAACAGAAAGTTTCAAATTACATTCCTGTAACCTCTGGAGTACTAACTGAAGGCGTTCAAGATGTTCCTCAAAACTGTTTGAAAATACATGTACAATAAAATCATCCAAGTAGATTATATAGATTTTCAAATTGTAGTCGCCTAAGCATTCCTCCATGAGCCCTTGGTAAGTAGCCGGCGAACTACTTAACCCGAAAGACATTTTTACGTATTCAAAAAAAAACTATTAGTCCCACCGTGAAGGCTGTTCGCTCCTTATGCTCGTCCTCGACCTCTACCTGATGATACCCTGACTTCATGTCTATTGTACTAAACCATGTTGCACCCTTTAATACGTCAAACACTTCTTCAACCCTATTGTTCAACATCCTATAATCATCACATAAGCGGAGTTTACCATTCTTTTTTTCTGACAAGAACCACATTTGATGCCCATGGTGACTTGGATTTCCGAATAATACCACCTGCTAACAATTGGTCTATATGTTGGCGGACCTCGTCTACTATACCTGGTGGAATCCCCCTATGACGCTGTTTGAAAGGCCTATCATCTAAGAGATCTATTCGATGTCAGATGTCAGAGCTTCCTATATCTGTTTCACTTTTTGAGAATATATCTATATGTTCCATTAATAAATCTCGTACTGCAGAGTCCTGATGTGTGTAAGCGATGGGTCAATACTTACTATACCTGTAATTAAAAACAGTAGGGGTGACATCAATGAAATCGGGTAATGATGTTAATTTTGTTTGCTGAATGATAGCAGAAGTTGGATTGTAGTCTAAGTCCCTATCTAAATATCCCTTATCTCTATGGATTGATTTCGTCCAAGGGTCACACGTTTGTTTTTTCCCTCTCACGCAGTGTTATGCATCTAATAGCTAGATACCAAGGTGTCTTTAGAGAGGCTTTCTGTACAAATTAGTCTCCAAGACTATCTCTACAATTCTTGTTAATTTCTTTTAAAATGTTTGTTCCAAGTTAAACTGGTACATTTGAATTATAAGGTGTTTCAGGTACAACTAAGAAAATACAACTGCCCCGAGCTGGTATCGAACTCGGGACCCTCGGTATGCAAATCGGACACTCTACCACGTCGCCACAAAAGCTAGCCTTATGGCAGGATAGTACAAGTGCCATTTTATACCTCTACTATATTAGTTCCTAGCTATAGATGTTTTGACACTAGTACATATTTATTTCTTGTCGCCGACAAGATATTGGGAAAATTGAGTTAAAAATTAAAAAAAATAAATTAAAAAACATACTTTAATTTGTTTTTAGAATAATTTGTATTTTGAGTATTGTTATCATCACAGGAAGAAAGAAACACCTCTAAGAAAAACAGGGCGATTATTGGCGTGGTGAAAAGTAGAGGTGCTGAAGGCTTTCAGAAATTCAAGCAGTGTCTTAAACAGTCTGGCAACGAGTTCATAGCTGAGGAGATGGAAAAACGAGAAAGTATAACAATTTATCTCTTTTGCTGCAATTGCATAACAATGATACTATACTGCAATGTCATATCATTATCAAATGATCTTATTCGCATTGACTTCACCGTTGTGTGTTCGAATCCCAGTCATTTGGATTTTTTACTTAAGACTTAGAGATCTTCAAACTGGTTTGTGGTAGTTGGGTGGTTCTACCAATGTGCTTAAGTGCTCTCGTGTTTTCCTACAATGAGCTTAACGTTGTCATGTGTTTAAAATAGTTTCGCAGCGACGGTAAACTCCGAAGAAACAATATATAATGCAGTTTATCTGACTAATGTATATGTGAGAGCCAACCAATGTATCGATATTCGCTATAAGTACGCGTAATTGTTGATTGATATTTATTGTCATGATGATGTTTTAGATGCAAAACAACATTACGAAACTCCTATGAAGAAAATTGTGAGTAAGTCAAACTACATATAATTCTTGTAACCTAACAACTAACCCAGACTAATTTTGGCAGGTTCTATTTTTCTAATTTTATAAGTAATAGTATCATAACAGTATCATAAGTGTTATTGTAAAAACGAAAAATCTGTTTGAATGCATGAGATCTTTGCTCTTTATTTAGAGAATTAAATTTTGTAATTTTGTATATTTTGTTATTTTGTTATTTAAACAATAACTCTAAACACACCCAACTGGCGAAATCGACCAAATTTCAGGATCTGATGGTATATGTTATTATTTTCTGTTTTCAATTTTCTTCTTAACGTCTAAATTGATTGATATTTGATTTTGCTTATCTATGTAACAAATATGATCGGCTAAGTAAAGTTCAGAGAATAAATTATTAGAAATAATTACAGAAAAACCATTGATACTTCATTACATGCTGATTGAAAATCGTGACTCGTAAAATACATACATTACTTTATCACTTATGTTCAATTAATGTTTAAGGTCTTGGCTTTATTACCAATGATTTCGAATATGATATTTATTTATTTCATTTCAAAAATATACTGATTTTCTTCCTTGGTGTTAGAAAAGTGGCTTCCTTAATCGTGAGTTTTATAAAATGACCACTTGCGTAAAATATATTGCATGAACAAAAAATAAAACATACTTTCAGCTCAACCTGTCGAAGATGTTCAGGAGGAAGGTCCTGCTGGTATGTTGTTATCTCGCTTCTATTTTTTCCTTAAAATTTGTCAGTTGATACTAAATAAGCTTATTTTTTTTCTCTTCTTTTATTGTAATGGTTAGGAATCATTTTCTGATTATAATGGCCATATTTTAAACTTTACGGTGTAGTTTTTCCTATACTGTTTTTGTAAAATGTGTTGGTACATATAATTCAAATTGTTTGCAAGCTTATTAATCATTTACTTATTTGTAAATGTCGAAAGCAGAATAAATCGAATAAAATCTGAAAAGTAAATAAAAAATTATGCTTTTGTGATTTTAAATCATATAATCATTCATTGTACTTCTTTCCTTGAATATTCTTGCTAGGTTTTAGAAATGTAAATGTTCACTTTTTCCTTCTTAATTTCTTTGCGAAATATATTGAACGGTCAAAATGATCTTTTTTAGCTGAAGTCGATCAAAGAACAGATCCTGATGGTAAGCTTTTTTGTGAGGTTCCCCCCTCCCTTTTTTCTTTTGGTCAAATAGACTTTAAAATTTAACACAATTAAGAAATATGCTACATAAAACAAGATAGGCTTGTAGCGTGCGTTATTTTCCGATATATACACGGTTTAAACATTTGAAAATATAACGTATATTATATGTTATATGAGTCATAACGAATAATGTAATAAAATAAATACATTTGTACCTCTTTTAAATTTCGCAGTCAAGTAAACGTGTCAGAATGGAAAGAGGGTTTCGTTTATCGTGCTATATCATAGGATACTGCACAGTGTTAAATTCAAATGTTTTGTAAAAAAAGTCAAGCATACGGCCTTCGTGATTAGATTAGAATGCTTGAGATCTTTGCTCTTTATTTAGAGAATTAAATTTTGTAATTTTGTATATTTTGTTATTTAAACAATAACTCTACACACACCCAACTTGCGAAATCGACCAAATTTCAGGATCTGATGGTGTATGTTATTATTTTCTGTTTTCAATTTTCTTCTTAACGTCTAAATTGATTGATATTTGATTTTGCTTATCTATGTAACAAATATGATCGGCTAAGTAAAGTTCAGAGAAGGTCCTGCTGGTATGTTGTTATCTCGCCTCTATTTTGTCCTTAAAATTTGTCAGTTGATACTAAATAAGCTTATTTTTTCTCTTCTTTTATTGTAATGGTAAGGAATCATTTTCTGATTATAATGACCATATTTTACACTTTGCGGTTTAGGATTTCCAACGTGTTTTTCCTATACTGTTTTTGTAAAATGTATTGGTACATATAATTCAAATTGTTTGCAAGCTTATTAATCATTTACTTATTTGTAAATGTCGAAAGCAGAATAAATCGAATAAAATCTGAAAACTAAATCGAAAGTTATGCTTTTGTGATTTTAAATCATATAATCATTCATTGTACTTCTTTCCTTGAATATTCTTGCTAGGTTTTAGAAATGTAAATGTTCACTTTTTCCTTCTTATTTTCTTTGCGAAATATATTGAACGGTCAAAATGATCTTTTTTAGCTGAAGTCGATCAAAGAACAGATCCTGATGGTAAGCTTTTTTGTGAGGTTCCCCCCTCCCTTTTTTCTTTTGGTCAAATAGACTTTAAAATTTAACACAATTAAGAAATATGCTACATAAAACAAGATAGGCTTGTAGCGTGCGTTATTTTCCGATATATACACGGTTTAAACATTTGAAAATATAACGTATATTATATGTTATATGAGTCATAACGAATAATGTAATAAAATAAATACATTTGTACCTCTTTTAAATTTCGCAGTCAAGTAAACGTGTCAGAATGGAAAGAGGGTTTCGTTTATCGTGCTATATCATAGGATACTGCACAGTGTTAAATTCAAATGTTTTGTAAAAAAAGTCAAGCATACGGCCTTCGTGATTAGATTAGAATGCTTGAGATCTTTGCTCTTTATTTAGAGAATTAAATTTTGTAATTTTGTATATTTTGTTATTTAAACAATAACTCTACACACACCCAACTTGCGAAATCGACCAAATTTCAGGATCTGATGGTGTATGTTATTATTTTCTGTTTTCAATTTTCTTCTTAACGTCTAAATTGATTGATATTTGATTTTGCTTATCAAAAATATGATCGGCTAAGTAAAGGTATGTTGTTATCTCGCCTCTATTTTTCCTTAAAATTTGTCAGTTGATACTAAATAAGCTTATTTTTTCTCTTCTTTTATTGTAATGGTAAGGAATCATTTTCTGATTATAATGACCATATTTTACACTTTGCGGTTTAGGATTTCCAACGTGTTTTTCCTATACTGTTTTTGTAAAATGTATTGGTACATATAATTCAAATTGTTTGCAAGCTTATTAATCATTTACTTATTTGTAAATGTCGAAAGCAGAATAAATCGAATAAAATCTGAAAACTAAATCGAAAGTTATGCTTTTGTGATTTTAAATCATATAATCATTCATTGTACTTCTTTCCTTGAATATTCTTGCTAGGTTTTAGAAATGTAAATGTTCACTTTTTCCTTCTTATTTTCTTTGCGAAATATATTGAACGGTCAAAATGATCTTTTTTAGCTGAAGTCGATCAAAGAACAGATCCTGATGGTAAGCTTTTTTGTGAGGTTCCCCCCTCCCTTTTTTCTTTTGGTCAAATAGACTTTAAAATTTAACACAATTAAGAAATATGCTACATAAAACAAGATAGGCTTGTAGCGTGCGTTATTTTCCGATATATACACGGTTTAAACATTTGAAAATATAACGTATATTATATGTTATATGAGTCCTAACGAATAATGTAATAAAATAAATACATTTGTACCTCTTTTAAATTTCGCAGTCAAGTAAACGTGTCAGAATGGAAAGAGGGTTTCGTTTAGCATGCTATATCATAGCATACTGCACAGTGTTAAATTCAAATGTTTTGAAAAAAATAGTCAAGCATACGGCCTTCGTGATTAGATTAGAATGCTTGAGATCTTTGCTCTTTATTTAGAGAATTAAATTTTGTAATTTTGTATATTTTGTTATTTTGTTATTTAAACAATAACTCTAAACACACCCAACTGGCGAAATCGACCAAATTTCAGGATCTGATGGTATATGTTATTATTTTCTGTTTTCAATTTTCTTCTTAACGTCTAAATTGATTGATATTTGATTTTGCTTATCTATGTAACAAATATGATCGGCTAAGTAAAGTTCAGAGAATAAATTATTAGAAATAATTACAGAAAAACCATTGATACTTCATTACATGCTGAGTGAAAATCGTGACTCGTAAAATACATACATTACTTTATCACTTATGTTCAATTAATGTTTAAGGTCTTGGCTTTATTACTTATGATTTCGAATATGATATTTATTTATTTCATTTCAAAAATATACTGATTTTCTTCCTTGGTGTTAGAAAAGTGGCTTCCTTAATCGTGAGTTTTATTAAATGACCACTTGCGAAATATATTGCATGATCAAAAAATAAAACATACTTTCAGCTCAACCTGTCGGAGATGTTCAGGAGGAAGGTCCTGCTGGTATGTTGTTATCTCGCCTCTATTTTTTCCTTAAATTTGTCAGTTGATAATAATTAAGCTTATTTTTTTTCTCTTCTTTTATTGTAATGGTTAGGAATTATTATCTGATTATAATGGCCATATTTTACACTTTACGGTCTAGGATTTCCCACGTGTTTTTCCTATATTTTTTTTTTTAAAATGTGTTGGTACATATAATTCAAATTGTTTGCAAGCTTATTAATCATTAACTTATTTGTAAATGTCGAAAGCAGAATTTTGTGATTTTAAATCATATAATCATTAATTGTCCTTCTTTCCTTGAATATTCTTGCTAGGTTTTAGAAAGGTAAATGTTCACTTTTTCCTTCTTAATTTCTTTGCGAAATATATTGAACGGTCAAAAATGATTTTTTAGCTGTAGTCGATCAAGGAACTCTTTTTCCTAAATAGCACCATGATATACAACTAGTGTGGTTTGTTGTTAACAACAATCTGTGTTTTTTTATTATTATTTTCACCTACATCAAAAAAAAAAAAAAAAAAATGAAACAAATCCAACATTTTTTATGTTCGAGATGCATTTTTTTGTAGGCTTCATTATGAATTGTTAATTACAGGTGCATCTAGTAAATTCATAAGTTTGAACAAAGATAAAGGTGAGTGTGTGATTATTATTTATTCACGCCATTGATATTATCTGTTCCTCAAATTATTGTCAAGTTAAAAACTATCAGAATGACTATGACCCAAGTAACTACTGTGAAATCATTAATTTTCGTAGGACTCTAAGTTTCGTCGATTTCGTGGTGGGTTTTATCCACGAATATTGATCCCCACGAAAACTTGTCTCTTCTATAGACCTCACATTTTCAAAAACATAGATCCACGAAAAAATGTACCCACACAATTCCTTTATGTACGTAAACGAAATTTAATGTTAACGAAAATTAATTATTACACAGGAGTATAAATTCTTGAAACCTACCTTGGTTTTGAGGACATTAACCTTAAATTGTCTTTTTATGATATTTGGGTTAATGTTACTTACTAACGATACTCTGATAAGCAATCTTGAGTCACTAAGACCTTATATTTTTTGTCTTGTAGATAATGTTCATGTAAATGAACAGCAAAATGAAAGCATTCCTGACAAGGATTCTAAGGAAAAGTCCAACGCCGCGGAATATGCCAATACATCGTCTCTGAACATGAAAATAAAGTTAAAGAAAGCAAGTGCAGACACATGTCATCCTTGTACGATATAAGAGAATGCATAAAAGAAACGACAATATATCTTACATTTTCTTTTGTAAATAACACGTTCTCTGTAACAAACCATTTTGTGATAGAGACGCAATTTAAAATTTTAAACCAGAATGTAATAATATAGACAATATATGTATGGACAATATTTCAAAATAAGCAAATTATATGTTTCACATAAAGGGATAATTTTTAAAAACATATAAGAATAATAAATTAATTAAAATATATATTTTCAATGTAGAAAAAGTAAATTTTCCTTTTACGCAAGTAAAAGAGTATATACAGAATACCATATTGATGAAAATCGCTTATCGTTTTTGAATGCACAAACTAAATATTTCAAAGTTAAACACTCTCTTGTTTGTAAATGATTCCATTGATTATAGTAACGTACTTAATTTTGCCAAAAGAGATTTATTGGTTTTATCTGTTTTTAAATACTTAATTGCTGATGGTATTACTTTATTTATCAAGGATCATACACTATAACAAAATCAGTTGAATGCTATTAATGGATAGTCATCTAAGAGGGTCTCAATATTAACGCTAATTAAATTATCAGTCTGTAGTTTAAAAAAAAAGAAGTTCTTGTTGACGATAACAAACGAAAATATAGATATTGTAGATATTTTCCTTTTACCTTTTTGTCAGAAGTGATAACATGATAAATATTGCTAAAGCATTAAATGAACAAGCACCGAGAGCATATAACAATCTCTAATGAAACTGGACGAGACCAAAAATAGTAATGAATTGTTCTATGTGTGACAAAAATGAAACAAAGGATGAATATCAGATCATTATTACACGTTTAAAGTATTTATATATTAGAAATGTTTATATTCAAATTTTTTATTCACTAAATCACAGTAAACATATACATGTATTGAACTCTTCAAAGATGAAAATAAGATTGTAATAAATCGATTTGCACTGTATTGTATGAAACGATTTCGATAAAAGCTGAACATTTAGATGTGGTTAACAGCAGTTTAAACCCATATTATATGAATGGAATATAGCTTATATGACAAAGTGGATTAATATTTGTTTTATATTGTTAATTATTCGTATATGAATGTATTTTAAAACGTATGTGCTTGTCAAATGTGATATATGAAATGCATGCTTGATAACAGATAATTTGTTTTAATCTATCTTTATGATGATGATCTATTATATGTTGCCCCGTTCTGTAAACACAAATGTTTGAAATTTGGTTAAGCATATTAAAACCACCAGGATATAATAACTATTATTTTTATCCAGCAACATAGCAAATACATCAAATGCAATGATTACATTAAAAAAAAAACGTTGATGTAGTTCACTTAAGAAACTGTCGGATAATCCCGGACATGGTACACTAATTCACTATTTTACATGGTAATTGATGATATAATGGTATCAATAGAAATCAAGGGGTATGTAGGCTATATAACGAAATGTGAATCAGGGTTTCATTTTATGTGCTGTTAGTTTTATTTTCACATTAGACAAAATCAAAACATAAGCTCATGTTTTCCAGTCATTTTTCAGTTTAGTTCAATAATTGTAAAAACAGTAAAATGATACAAAATGTCTCAAATTTAAGAATAAGCTGTCTCTTCAATCGGAAAATACATCATTTTTGCAAGATAAACATAATTTTGATATTTTGATAAAAGTAATTATTACATATAATACGATTATATATGCATTTTTTGTTGTTGTTGCTTTTTTTAGATGTTGTTTTGGAATAAGCTGTATAAAATGGATTTTGACCTATTTTTTGAACCAATCTTATCATGGTTTATTACCGAAGAGTTTGGGAAAACACTTGTTTCATTGGATTGCATAAATAATTTTAGGATATTCCATCATAAAATGGGAGTTTCAGGGTTCATATCTTTCTGCATGACAAATTAATCTACCTATTCAAACATAAAAAAAAACCATCCAGTTGAAAGATTCAAACATAAAATCCACACAGTTGAAAAAGTAAACACTTGTGAGGCTTAAGAAAGCGAAGTTAACCTTGATATTGGACTCGTCCCTCTAGGTCACAAAAACTTGCAGTGTATAAGCTTAACATAAGCTGTATAGAGCAACAGCCTCCATATCGCAGTTGGTTAAATACTCGTCTGAGATCGAATCCCACTTTAGCTTATATTCCATTTTCCCTTTCTTTTTTTAAATTTTTACTGGATAGTACATAGCATTTCCTACATTTAGCGACACATACGTTTTCTAGTATTATTTTAAAATCAAGACCATTTAAAACTTGCCAGCATTATTATATTAATTATATTGTAACACTTTTACTTTCTTTTACTTTCATATTTTTGTTGTTGTTTTTTCATACGCCGAACATCTTTATTAATGACATTTCTCGTTTGTTCTTTGTTTGCAGTACGTGTGGCTATATTTACTAGTAATATGTTTGTAATGTGATTTGCCACTAAACTTGCAATAAATACTTCGTATTATTTTGATATATTTGGAAAGTGTTCAAATCTTACCTTACGAACCCATTAATTAGAATGGAACAAGTTTCTCTGGGTGATTTTTTTATAATGACCTAAATATATTACATGACTTTTGCAGACTGTTTTTTTAACTAAACTGGAAGATGTTTAAACTTTTTTTGAGAGAAACAGGTTTCTTGAATTTGTTTTAGAATGGGGATTTCTTACAATTTTAATCACAACTCTTCATATACTGTAGTTAATTACAAATTATAACGTTATATTTTTTTCTTTAAATCTAACCATGCCACTTTTTACTTTCGAGTTGATATGGTTTACTGGCACTTAGACATAATTTGGATCCTTGTTCTGATAAAAAAACACACACACACACACAGATTAATAAACCCTCATTTTTCATCTGCTCAGTAGTGTTTCTCTATTCCTATATTGTTCCTTAATTTTCCTGAGTTTTCCATGCCAGATTTCAAAGGAAATGTCACTAGTTTATGCATTTTTTAAATATTTGCACAAAACTTCTGCTTTAGCATTAGAATATAACCTAGTTTTTATGCAAAAGTTTCGCATTTTCCATGAAACATAAACATTTTTAAAAGTGATATAATGTGTTTCAGTGATGTTTTCTGGATTATTGTCTAATTTTCAACATTAAATATCAGCACATTAATATCCGAGATCGAAATTACAAAAACAAATTAGGCCAACTATCTGTTTCGGTTTTAATATCGAGCCAAGTTGGACATCGTTACTTACAATATAAGAAATGCGAATATCGAGCTGGAGGCGAATTCCTAGCCAGGTTTTAGATTCAAATAAAAAAAGTAATGAGTTCTTCTTTCTTTTGAGGTCAAATTAGCGCGTCTGGGGCTTCTTTTATGCCCTTATTACACATATTTGATGTTTTTGTTTTGTGAGTTTTTTTAGACCAGCGGTAGCCACCAGTCGTTAGTGCCCGTATATCAAAAGCAGGTATCGTTGATTTGCGTATGCTAACTGGATCTGACCGCATCGTCCACGGAGGATCGTCTCAGATTGACCTTTGTATTAGCCAATCAAATCGGTGCTTACAAAATCGTAAGGTATAACCAGAGGAAGTAACCGCATCAATTTCACAAAAGGATAGAAAGATAGATAGAAAGAAAATGGCCGGCTAGCTCATCGGTAGAGCAATCGCCCTTTACGATAAAAGCCCCCGGGTTCGAGACCCGGTCAAGCTGTAATATTTCTAACCCTGTGACAAATGTTTTACCGAAGTAATTTAGAAACGCGATATTCAATTTGTTTGAAATCTAATGCCCCCCCTAATGCGATGTTGTCAGACCCTAATCGCGGATAGTTGAGGAATGCAAGTTAGGACATGATTTTAATGCGCTCAGTCGAAAGTACCGGTATTCACCGTCGCCCTGAGACTGAAGAGACATTTATAGTCCGTTCAATATAACAAGTCTACATTATCTATATTAACGTCGCATTGTGAAAAGTCATCGCTATCATGTACTGTTCTTTTGCAACAGTAGAAACATGTGTGGAAGCAGGTGTCCTTATATCACGGTAGTTGAACAATACATTGGACTAAAAAATTATATATGATGCGGCAATCGACAATTTTTATGCATTGAACCGAATCGTCAAGCAGTCCGAATTAGCATTACATGATTTCATTTTGTCATTATATCAAACAAACATTCCTTCATATGACGCCGTTCGATCCATGTATTGAAGCAGGCGTGCGCTCAGTATGACAAACCGTATGTAAACGGTCGCTTACAATCAGCTATGGAGTTGTTTTAGGACAATATATCATGCTGTTCGCGTCCTTCTTATGCTGTACATGGGTATACGTGAATATCGTGGTTTATGACACTGAGTTTCATAACTGACTGTAAGAGTACGGTTGCATACGGTTTGTCATACTGAACGCACGCCTGCTGTCCTTATATATGTGTGATGAGATTCGGACAAACTCACGGAATCTATTTAATAGTGGCTGAATTTTACACGTGCTACACATTCCATAAATCATTCTTAATTAGAGTTAAATAAGTTTAGCATCATAATTTTTTATCGTGGTAATCCAATATCAGACATGTTCAGGGCCTAAAATAGCTAAATCTTGCTCCATAACTATGGTCACTACAAAATAAATCAGGTTTGTTAACTTTTGATGGCATGACATGACTTACCTGAATTATCTTTAAATATTTTGATATGAATCTACCAGTTTGCTACCCCTACCTCGAAAAAGACTATAGAAAATCAAAATAAAGAATCCGAAATTTTGAAAGCATCTATTAATGTGCAGAGGAAGGGTAATGTTCATAAATGTTTTTACAGAAAATGTTTTGCCATTACTTTCGCGAAAGAAATAAGGTGTACTACGATAAATTGGTATTTTGAGACAAAAAAGTGGAGGCTCCCTTTATCATTTAAAGGCATTTTTACCTGTTTAAGGTAATACAATCAATAATTTCTGCAGTTATTTACATTAAATTATCTTTATATTTAATTATCCTTTCATCTTCCTTGATTTAATATATAATTCACTTCTTAATTTAGCTGATAAAAGGCTTAGACCCACGATAATACACTCAACAAAAAAAGAAACCTGGAAGTGTATGTTTTATTCATTTTTTCAGAAAATAGACAATACAGCATGACAACAACTTTTGGACATGTTAAAATAATCCATTCCCAACCCAGATATGCATTTTGCTTTTATTGGTCATGATTTAAGTTGGTTAAATTACGTAGTTTCAATGATAGGGGTCAAAATTGAATTTATCAGTTTGGATGTAATGGCATTGACATTTTTTCTGGTGAATTTTAACCCTTTAGATCACAATTTAATAATATGCAAGTGTTCTGGTATTGAAATCAATATGGGACGTGAGCACCTCTAGCTCTAATGAGTGTATCCACGTGTCGTCGCATCGAATTGACTTAACGTTGTACAAGTCCGTCGGGAAGATTGTTCCATTCATGAATCAATGCATTTGTCAGCTCTTGGATATTTTGTGAAGCATGTCTTTGGCGAACGTTTCTTCCAAGCTCGTCCCAGATATGCTCTATTGGATTCATATCCGGAGTCATTGCTGGCCATTGCATGACGTTAACGTTTCCTGCTGCTAAGTGAGCGCGTGTAATTCTTGCTGTGTGGGGACGGGCATTATCCTGCTGGAAAACAGCTGGAGCATTTCTTCTCAAATACGGAATCGCTTCTGCATTTAAAATATTGTTAATGTACCCTTGGGCATTTAAGTTGCCTCGCAGAACGATAAGTCGGGTTTTCTGCGCCCCCCCCCCCCCCCCACCATTACGCCACCACCCCCAAAACGATCATGTTCTCTAACACAAACGGGCGCGAACCGTTCACCTTGCCGGCGATAGACTCGTGTGCGGCCGTCGGCATTATTCAGATTGAGTCGCGATTCGTCCGAAAACAGGACAGTGTTCCAGTCACGTCGACGCCAGTGACGGTGGGCACGTGCCCATACCATACGGGCCTAACGATGGCGTAATGTCAGTATACCACCGGTATATTGGCGTTGGGCTCTAATTGGGCGTCTTTGTGTGCGTAACCTATTGCGAATAGTCTGAGCACTTACGTTAAACAAAGGTGCCGTGCCGTCAACGTCGAGGGTCTGAAGCGGTTACGTAAATGCATTAAGATAATGGCACGATCATCCCTTCGGGTACTTGCCCTTGGTCTACCTGACTTGGGATGATCGGACACACAACCTGTTTGCATAAAACGTCTAACAAGCTCATGAATTGTGTTGCGACTGCAGTTAAAGGTTCTGCTAACGTTGACAACGGAAGCACCGCCCTGGAGCATTCCAATAGCCCTATTTCTCTCGGCTTCTGACAACCGTGGCATTGTAAAACTTGTCAACTTTAGATGTGAATTTCACTGTGTGATCACTGATGACATGTCTGGTGCTTTGTAACACTGTCTACCGGTTACCGTTCCGCGTGCACGAGCCCCACGTGCAAAAATGGAAATTTAACGCCTAGCTGCATTTGACTGATATATTTAACGTGTAAAGTTTGTCGATAGTACATATTTGTGCAATATACACAATTTGGATAAATTCGCAGAAGTGCAAAATATTTAAAAACTAAAAGTGTCAGGTTTCTTTTTTTGCTGAGTGTAGATTCCAACATGATTATTGCAATGCATAAATGAATTGTATACAATTATGTTACACAGTTAATCGTTGACGATTCGTGCTCGGAACAACTCATGACCATCGTTGGTGGTCAAAAATAATTCTTGGGTAAGGCATAGTAAAGACTACCGCTGTTGGTCGGCTTACAGTAATACTTATATACCTATTCACATTTATAAAAAATTTATGAACAAATTGTTGTTGTTGCTTATAATAAGACATTTTACATGTAAATCCGCGTGGGTTGAGTCCCGGCAGGGTCATTCGGATTTTCATGTGAGGAAGCCTTCCAGCTGGCTTGCGGTAGGTCGATGGTTCTACCCGGATGCCTCAGTGCATTCGGGGTCTTCCTCCACCTGTAATTAGCTGGACATCGCTATATGACTGAAATACTGTGGCAGCGACGGTGAACTCCAAAAATCAATAAATCAATTTACATGTAAATAGATTGGCTTAGCTTCACTCGGCATTTGTGTTGTGTTTATGCTGTAGGGGTTAGTTGGGGTTCAATACAAACGTATAAGAACTGCGAGTGTTTCTAGAGGATTTATTCCCTAACTATCTCATGTAAATAAGAAAGAGATAAGTACAATTATATTTTGAAAGTTGAGGAGTCCAATTACATTATTCTAATATTGATACACATGATACAAAACATATATAATAACACTAGTTATTTTTCCACAAAATATTTAATTTATATATGGGGTTTACAAACAATAAACAAATATAATTACCTGTAGGAAACTGAATTTCCGCTACATAAATGTTAGACGGCCATAAATACCGTTTCCATTTTTGACGTTATGGTTTGATAGGTCAAAGTTAAAATACCGCGCGTAAGTAATACCCAATAGAAATCGGTGTCACGACTTAAAGAGAACTAACATTTATAAGGTGATCTAGAATTATAAAACTTGTCTCTCTTTGACTACTTTTAACTTCCACTTATGGATTATAAATTGACTATTAAATTACACTATTATAAATAGAAATGGCTGATAAAAAATTATAGATATAGTGGACTATGAAAATATTCATAATTTGAAACCCTATGACATATTCCCCCCAGCTTTAAATTCATCATTTCCATCATGAGAAACACACACACACACAAAATACTCATCCAACATAAAAAAGACATACAGATACATAAATATCTAAGACATAAATACATTAACTGTATAACATATCTTACATGTGTATATTTATACACAATCTGTAATTGTTTTTACGGCTAGCAGTTGGTAAGAAAAGCAATTTACAATGTACACTTTAACAAGTGTACATGTTTTACATTAAATGTAGAACACACTCAGCATAACATGTCATAATATATATATATATATATATATATATATATATATATATATATATATATATAGTTTATATAGTATCTGACATTCCTTGTTATTTCATATCAAATTTTATTAAACGAGTTCATGAAAATATTATTAATCGAGCCTCCGTAAGATTCTTTTTGTCATATGACCTAGACTGACGGTAAATTGCGCTTATAACAACAAACAAACAAAAACATGGATGAACAGACTGTGAACGAATTACTTTTGTAATTTAACATAAAAAAATGAGTATAACGATTTAATGTGATTATTCCTAATATATTTTCAACAACATATAAATAAAGTTGCATCAAAACACATTTAATTCAGCTGTTCGAGTTCAACACACTATACATATGTAAAGAATACACGCACGTGACGCGGAGTGATGTAATTCGGCCTAAAGTTATATGTAACGTGTTAAATATAAGAAAATATGTAATGGTTATACGAAACTGGAAACAGCTGTTTGAGCATAATGTCATATGATAAATATTATATATGATATACATACTGCGATACAACTCAGATTTTAAAGTAACCACATACTCGCAGAAGACGATATACACTTCCGCTGTTACGACGACAGAGGATTGTATTATCTTTACAAAGATACGGCTGCAATATTATTAAATAACAAAACGCGATGTGATAAACGCATTGTTTATATTGGTATCCCAATATATATTCAACATACTGTTATTTATAATGAATTACAAAGTGAACATTAAAAGGAGGTTTTATGTTATTTCAAAATAAATTTACTTTCCCTATGTACACACTGTTACTGACTGCAATTTTATGAAGACTTACACTAATTCTTAGGCCAACCAATTCTTATTTATAAGATAGACGATCGGGACATCTTCGATATATTAAAAAAACAAAGACCTAAAACCAAGAGATGCGCTACACGGTGAGATATCGTAACTTCTCGGCACGAAGTTTCGGAGGTACAAGTTAGAACGATAGTAATTATTCAACTCTAAAACTTGACTTGATTCTGTGGTGGCTACCATGATATTCTACCAAAAATGCAAGCACGCCTCACACATTATTTGAAGATTCTCTACTTACCAAATGAGTGTATAGCTAATGTTAAATGCTGTTTAAATGATAAAAAAAATTCAAAAGTACATATCATTAAAGACTCTAACTGATTTTTTAAAAATTCAAAATGACGGCACTTTTCGCGGTCGCAGCGAAAGTAAACGAAATTTCCTTCATGGGCTTATTAAAGTAACCCATCTCTTGGTTTTAAGTCTTTGATATAAAAAAAATCACCCTTTTAAAACAGAATACAGACAAATCCGTTTGCAAATATATGACTTTGACTAACTTTTCCACGAACTGGAGTCGATTACGCAGTTTGTCGAGATACATGTAGATATTATCTCTTGAAAATTTCTATCACACTTGATAATTTTTATCTACCCATATCAACCAATCAACGCCGTTTTGTATTTGGGTTACCACAGTGCTGCCTATAGATTAACATATGACGTATACGTAACGTGTGTCAGAATACATATCAACATTTGTTAGATTGCTCTTTGTGTAGAGAATAAAACAGTTGAAATAATAGGTAAGTAAACATTTTCTATATATATATATATATATATATCCTTATTCATTTTACAATATCTATGTACAGCTATTTATCTTCGAATTATAATTACGCTTTGGGTTTATGTCTAACATTGTCTGTGTTACGCTCTTTCTCTCTCTCTCTCTCTCTCTCTCTCTCTCTTAAATTTTGTAGAAAAGGTTACTGAACAGGGTAACAAGATCAACAAAAATGATAGTATTTTCTATGATGATTTTCTTCCATCATTGTAAAGAGTTTCTGATCTCTTCCTTCATTACTTTTTGCACATGTACGTATTTATGTTTACTATTGTTTGCGGCTATGAATATGCACATTGTAAGTCTATGCTATGAAAGATGATGAGTTGATTTGAGTTTTTTATACAACATTGTCGCAGAGTGATGTCCAGCATTAGTTGCTTTGCTTGTTCTTAGGGTGTCCTATTCGAGCTGCTTTTTTTTTAGTTTTACAAAACATACCAAGTTTGCACAACATTTTTTACATTACTAGTATTAATTTTTTAAACATACTTTTTTTCTTATTTAAATGCCAAGGTAAATACGTACACTGAAAATCTAACAAGATGAAAAACCAACAACAAAACGGGATATTTATTTTCTACATCATTGGTGGAATATAAGATAGATTTTCTGTCATTTCTTTGTGTGTTATTACATCTACCAGATTCTACGATCCACTGAAGAGTTTAGTGTCTTACCCTTCCTATAACAATTCTAATTATGTAAATAGAATATATATAAATGAAGTGATTAATCAAAATGTTGTTTCATTTCTTGATACATATATAATGATTTCCTTTATTCTTTATCATTATACTAACCCACAATAAACATATTTCTCAGTCTATTTTTGAATACATTTGATGATATATCAACGTTTAAGAACTCGGTTGTTTGTAATGAATATATACATTTACGATCCTCGCGATATTCTTCCGAGCGCTAATTATCTTAATTCTTTCGTGCCTTTCTTAGATATATGTAATTGATAATTCACACACAATGAAATGGTATTTCTTATGTTTTGTATGAATAAACATGGAATATAAACGCACATAGCTTCCGTATACTTCATTTTTAAACAATTCTTTTAATTTGAACATAATGATATTTTACTTTAAATTAAAAATTAAAATTACGTCAAATAAAATACAAAAAGAACACAGTTCTTCATTTCTAACATTTTGGAACAAGCATTCCTTATTCCAGGATGAAGTTCAATGTCTGATTTTAGAATAAAATAAAACTTTTTTATATAAAGCTCACCACCACAACTCAAATAATCAAACCAGTAATATATATTGAACTATTGTGCTGCTTTGAAGTACGATCGTTTAGTATTTATACTCGTATGTTCACACCTTATATTCTCTTTCAAAGTTGTAATTGAACATTCCCTCTCATAGTATTACCGTGAACAATTCTCAATACCGGACAGCCTTTAAATAAAATCGGTGATATATGCAAATATATGACTCTCAATTATGACAATAAACATATTGTGATCATTGCTGATTATTACCATTATAATCTGGCACATACTGTACTGTTAGATCAGAAAAAATATTTTTTTCCATCCTTTACTTGGAAGTATTTTTTTATACTTAAATAGAAGAAATTATTTTTTATTTAAAGATAATGAAGCTGTAGTTTGTTGTGGTTAAAATTTTTGGCCTTTAATTTCACATGATATGGAGAAATTTAAGTAATAATGATATTATGATATTGCCCGGTCATAACAAAGTTCATACAATACAACAAGATCAAAAGTATAACAGGAAGAAAAAGAAAAAAGATATCACATGTGTGTGTGTTTGTGTGTGTGTGTGTGATTTCGTTTAACAACTATTTACCTACTACATGGATGTCATTCAGCTATACACAATTGCACATGGATATATATTATCTCTGTACAAACATGATAATCTAATTTAGATATGAAGATTTGATATTTAGTGAAAGTGAATACAATGCAAAACAGGTGATTATGATAACTGCGGTGATAATAATTATGATGTCAGCTTTTGAAGAGAAACTCGCCGGTAACTAGACCAATTTTGATAAAAATACTTATTGCTTATCATTATGAATATGAATATGCTTTCATTTTGATTATTGTTAAATCCCCGTGGGTTGTTTGTCTATTTATGTGCAGATTTTTTTCAGTATATTAGGATGCTATTTGGCGATCATTCCAATGAAAATTATGAAAACTCACTTTGGTGCAAAATGAAACTGAGCGAAACGGACACCCTCTTGATCGGTGTGGTATATAGGAGCCTACCATCTGGATGTGAAAATAAAAAAGAATTTAAAAGCTGTTAATAAAGGTCACGTGTACAAAGAACGCTCAATTTTAAAAGCTGAGATTGTTATCTATATATTATTCTAAGAAGAGCAATCACCAAGCCTGCTAGACTAAGTATTCAAGAGAAAGCTCATAGCGATGATATTCTTTATTCCCATGCCTTGGAGAGAAAAGTGACCACCTTAGGTTAGATTTAATAACAAATGCTACTCAATACAGACGAAAAAAAACATTGTACCATAAAGGAGATAATGCCCTACTGAAGTTAATAGTAAAAAGAGAAAAGTGCTCACATTGAATCCAATAAAATCTCCAGGGGAAGACCAGATGCATTCGAGATTTTTGAAAGAAACTGCAGATCTAGTATGAAAACATCGTTTAATTCAACAAATCCATACAGCAAGGAGTATTGGACAGGAAAACTGCGGCCGTGGTTCCCATAAACAAAAAAGACAATAAAAATAAAACAGAAATCTTCAGAACTGTAAGCTTGACCAACATCATTTGTAAATTATCAGAGATGTACCTCTACTTCACATGGAAAGCAACAACCTGTTCACTGACCATCAACATGAATTTAGAAGCTGTAGATTATTCACAACACAGCTGGATATGAGTCTATAGAAAACAACGACTGAACACCTGCCTGATTTAGATTTCACTCGATACCCCACCAAAGACTCAAAAGCAAACTGAACACCTGAGGAGTCAGAGAAAATAGTCAATAAAATGACCCAAAAATTTTATAGGTGAGAGTTGCAAACAGCCTGACGGAGAAGGCAGATGGAATACACACAGGGCTATGTGTTGGGACCTCCCAGATGTGGTACAATCAACAGTCTATCTATTCGCCGACTACACTTAGTCAAATGCCCTATTAGATGAGGAAAACTCTTGTGACTGACTACAAAGTGATTTTGACAATCTAGCTGACTGGTCAGATAAATGGCAACTTAGTTACAATGCAAACAGATGCAAATCAATAAACGTTGGAAGAAAAAAAGCAAAAGCACCAGTTCTGTGTGAAAGAAGAACACTATTAAATTGAAAAAGAGTTGATTAACCAGGAAAAATCTATACATGTAGGTGAAACATTCGACGAATGTCTCAAATATGGTAAATAAGGCCAACCAAAGACTAGAAATCATACGAAGAACATTCGAATATATGATCAAATATATGTTTTAGATAATTCAACAAGCCCGTATAAGAACTTTCAAAATATGCTTCCCTGCTTAAAGAGACATGATAGCAATAGAGCACGTCCTAAGAGGTGCAACCATACTAGTCAAAGATTTTAAGATTTTAAACACCTATCATATGAAGAAAGACTAAAGTATTTGGAGTTCTTCACCGTATCGCACTGATGAGGTGTAACTCTTTAAGATTCTAAATGGCTTTGATCAAGTGAACTGCGTGCATTGGAAGTAAAGCCTGGGCCGAAAACCAGAGGTCATAGTCTCCGGCTTATGAAAAAGCGCCACAAATTTGCTTCGACGAAGAACAGCTTGTATAAACGCCCCAGTTACTTCTACCTGTGCACATAGCTCCACGCTGAAAACTTTAAAAAGTAATTGGAAACAGATATTTTTACACTTTTACACATGCGCATAAAATACTAGGAAGAGAAACTCAGATGTGGAATTGTCACAACATGCCAAACTTATTCAAGACCAGACTTCACAGGTAAATTACAGTTAAATCTAATACTGATGATATTTTTAACAATCTGTATATGGCCATTATGATTCCTTCAGTATATCAGGAAAATGCATAAGTAGTTCAACTTAAACGAATTAACGACTCGATCAAATAAAAATTCTTTTAATGAGAATCAACATTACTATTTAACTGGAGAGTTAGAATATGTTCGATATACCTATATAGACATTGCCAAAATATGACATTTGCAAAATGAAAAATAATGATATAAATTGCGTGCAACCAAATCATAGCAATTCTGGTTTCCAGCCTTGTTGATAAAAATGGATTATTATAATGATTTTATAAATGTTATTTATATTTATTTATATAAATTCAAATAAGAAAAAGAAACAAATAAAACGAATCATAAGTGAGTGAGTGTGTGAATGAGTGAGTACACTGCAATACCCATATTATAAAGAAACCCCTGATACCACTTCAGAAAAATGAACTTTTCACCCGGTATTCTGGGGGTTCGGTTTTCTGAGGTTCAATTGTATTAGTGATTACAGTGACATTTAAAATGATGTTGAAACTGATGACGAAGTTGATGTCGATGATAATGGGGATTGTATTTACGATTTTGGTATTTTTTATGATTAGTGTAGTGATGAGATTTCTCAGAATAAAATGATAAAAGGAGAAAGTCAGGATATTTTTTTATTTCAAATCGTCTTTTTCTTTTTTCAGGCTGACGTAAAAATGGCGGGCATTGAAGGTATTAGCATCTTTTTACAATTGTTTATTATCACGTTATTAAAAATGGTTAACATTACAGATTGTTAATGTGACATAATGTAGGTCCTTATTCATCACCTCCAACTGAAGAGCATCCGTAAATAGTGTAGAATTTTTGTCAGCTGTTTTTGGATCTTGGGGTTCAAACCCTAGTCATTTTCATCGTGTTTTACCTTTGATCGTTATTTCAGTATCTCTAAGGTCAGATTTAAATGGACAAAGGTGATTTATTTTTTTATATATAATTTGTATTTATTGGATAAAGCATGCAATATTAATAACAAATATGGTATCTGTGAATATGGTTAATGTATCCTGTTAGAGTCGATTATCATGGGTCAAAAGCTATCGTACGCTTCAATAAGTTTTGATTATGGTGTTGATAAATATATAGATCACTTAATCTAAATCAATTTAAACAAGGTTGAAATCAGTAAAGCCATTTAAAAAAAACTATAATATCGCCATTTTCTCTAAATACCAGATTTTTTGTTCTTCATGCCGCAAGGTCACTTGGCCGTCGGTTCGCTTAATTAACAATTATGTTACCTTGGAACAGTATATGATTTACTCAAACACTCCGACATAAGTTTTGTCAATTAAATATACGAAAGCACAACTTGATGGTCAATTTTTCGATGGTCGTTAGTAAAGATTTCCTAGGAGACCTTTTTGTGGTAAGGAAGAAAAAATCTTTGATGAAATGTCACGCCAACTTAATTTGTCAATTTGTCAAACTTGATTATGTTATTATCAAAGATTTGGTGCAAGAACATGTTATCACCGGTAATCGACTCACACCGTTATAAGACTATTTTACAGTGTACGAACGCTTAAAATGTTTCTCTTATATGTTACCCAGGGAGTGAAGGTGAAAGGTATAGACGTATTCTGGATTCTATGACAAAGTACATCATTGAAAACTTAGACCCTAATCATCTCCTGGAAGAAATTCAAAAAGAAGGGTTTCTGATATTTCCAAAACTTCGAGATATCAGGGTACGTGTAATTATGTGTATTCTATCTTTTCGAGGAATATTATTATTTCAATACAATATATTTACAAAATTAGTCCGTCCGTGGAAAAATGATAAGAAGAACAAGAAATACCAATCTCATTAAAATCAGATTCAGTATATTTGCTAATATTTCGCTATCTGAATCTGACCACATCGTGTAGAAGGTTTTTTCAGATTGACCTTTGTGTAAGCCAATCAAATTGGCGCCTACAATGTCGTTTTGCATAACCAGGGAAAGTGACAGCATAAATATATATGAACAATTACTAGATGGTATCCTGTATGAACGCTTTAATAAATGTTTCTCTTATATGTTACCCAGGGAATAAGGATAAAAAATATCGACGTATTCTTGATTCTGAGAGACTTCATCTTTGGACACTTAGACCCTTATCATCTCCTGGACGTGTTACTAACAGGAGAGTTCCTGATATTTCCAAAACTTTTCGAGGAATATTATTATTTGAATACAGTATATTTACAAAATTAATCCTTGGAAAATGATAAGAAGAGAGAGCAAGAAATATCAATCTCATTAAAATCAGATTCAATATATTTGCTCATATTTCTGAATCTGACCACATCGTGTAGAAGGTCGTTTCAGATTGACCTTTGTGTAAGCCAATCAAATCGGCGCCTACAATATCGTTAGGTATAACCAGGGAAAATAACAGCATAAATAAATATGAACAAATTGCAAGGTGGTATCCTGTTCCGAGAACTACCACACAGTCCCGAGAGTGCCAAATCAACTGATTTTTGTTCAGGCTATAATTCTGGTATCCATAATTTAGGAATTTTTTTCACAGTAGTTGTTTGGGTATTCATTTGTAATGCTTTGCCGAAGTCAGTTTGAAGCGCGCTTTTTAATTGGTTTAAATTTTAGCACTTGTTTGTATAATTTTAATGCGATCTTGTCAATCTTGTCAAATCCTAATCGCGGATAAATAGGATATGATTTTAGATGAGATTGAAGAAATATCTTTATAAAAAAATATCATCGGCATGCGTAGTCACTTAATGTACCAGGAGATATTATATGAATATAAATGTCCTGATGTAACGTAAGAACGTACATATATTTGTAGCCTATTGATTCTGGTACCGTTATATAGCAATCAGTCTTCAACTCTGATTTTGCACACAGTTTTCATGTCCAGTGACATTTGTGAAAAATAAATATACCAGCCTGGACCATTAGCCAATGAGAGCACTGCCTTTAAGCAGGCGCAACTAAAACAGTTTCAATCATTTCTGATTGGTCGAAATCCGGAGTAAATCTGGGGCAACAAGAAAGCATACAGCTGCCACCAAAATATTCCCAATTACCCAAGTCTCACGATCTACTGAGTATTTTATTTTTTCCAGCAGTCCTCGAACTGTCGCAATATTACCATACAACACCTTATCTCACATTCAGATATACTTTCTTTTTGCTTCTAAATAAGTCTTACTCTTTTAAGCATGTTTATGTAAGTTTTTGATTAAATTTTTTTATTAATTGTTTGTTAAGAATTTAAATTTACGTGATATCAGTATAATTCATTAGTTCCGTTTCCTCACTAGCTATAGATGTGACATAAGTACAGCTTAATTTTATGTCGCCGACAAAATTTGGAGAGAGCTGCGGTTAAAAATATAATCAAAATTAAATCGAAACGTTTTTTGTTGTTGTTCTGTTTGTTTGTTTGTTGTTGTTGTTTAAATGATTTGTAAGTTGTGTATTGTTATGCTTACAGCAAGAAGCAAACACCTCTAAGAAAAATAGGTCGATTATTGATGTGGTGAGAAGAAGAGGTGCTGTAGGCTATCAAAAATTCAAGGAGTGTCTTATACAGTCTGGCAACGAGTTCATAGCTGAGGAGATTGAAAGACGAGAAAGTATAACAGTTTTATCACTTTTGTTGCAATATTTAATGTATGTAATTAACGACCAAATAACATGATCTTATTCGCATTGGCTTCACCGGTGTGTGTTCGAATCCCAGCATAGTCATTTGGTTTTGTCACTTACGAGTCTTCATACTGGCTTGTGGTAGGTCGGTGGTTCTACAAATGTGTTTAAGTGCTCTTGTGTCTTCCTACAAATGCAATGAGCTTAACGTTGTCATGTGTTTGAAATAGTTTCGCAGCGAAGGCTAACTCCGGAAAAGCAATAAATAATGCATTTTATATGACTAATGTATATGTGAGAGACAACCAATGTATTGATTTACGCTATAAGTACGTAATTTTTATTGATATTTATTGTCATGACGTTGTTTTGATGCAATACAACATTACGAAACTCCAACGGAGACTAATTTGAGTAAGTCAAACTTCTTTCTACCTAACATCTAACTCAGACTTATTTTCTTATTATTATAAGTAGTATTATCATTACAGTATCATTAATATTATTTTTTAAACGAAAAATCAATGTGAAAGTATGAGATCCTGGGTAGAACCAGTACTGAATACTGAGTATTTAATTGATAAATTCCACTTATTGACCCTTTTATTCGTACAGACTCATTTTGACACCTTGGCAAACAGAGCATACCTAGATAAGGGTCCCCCATGTTTGCTCATACAATATTGTAGCTCAGATTCATGAGGTTTAAATTTGATGGTTCGTGTAAACCATTATATACGTGCATTATAACTGAAATCTATCAGATCCAGTATATAAGGATAGTTCCTGGACTGGTTGGTCCGGTGTCAGGATAATGTGACTGGGTGTGGCATCATGCCACATGTCTACGGTGTGATATTGCACAGTAGCGGTGCTATATCTGTCTCATATAGACATAGTCTCAAAATGACTGAATGACAGTTTGTGGGACGCTGGATGAAGCTTTTGTACAATATATATTAATTGAGCTTAAAAATGTTTAGTTTTCGTGTTTTCGTCATTCGTAGATGGAGATGGTTATGATGATCTTTTGTAATCTATTTCTTAATTTCGCTAATTGTGATTGTTTTTGTGTTTGATTGTTTGTTTCTTACTTTAAAATGTATTGACTTGAAACTTCATATATGAATAGAATGCGACTAGGAAAAGTGCAGTGACTAAAAACAATAACTCTACCTGGCCCAATATATGAATTATTTCCCTTTTTAATCTTAATTTTTATCGGGAACATAACTTATAAACTGTTCAAGGTATTGGCTTGAAACTTAAAATATAGATTGTGAGATTGGGAAGTGCAATTACAAAGGAACGTAACTCTATCTTGATGATTTTTTTAATTATCTCCCATTATTTAATTTTACATTGAATTTCTGTCCAGATAATAACTTGCTTTCTATATATTTGAAAACTACTCAAGGTATTGATTTGTAATTTCATATATGAGTAGACGACAACTAGGAAAAGTGCAGTGACCAAGACCCATATCTCTACCATGTCCGGTCTTTTGATTATCTCCTTTTTTTTTAATGTTGGGAGCAAAACTTATAAACGAAGATAAGGACTTGAAACTTGAAACATAATATGATGTCAAATAGTTATCTTACAACCATAACTCTGCCTGGTCCAATATTTGTAGTATATCTCTTTATTTTTAATCAATTTTGTCCAGAACGAAACTCCCCAACTTTTTCAAGGTATTGATTTGAAACTTAAAGTATAAATAGATAGTGAGCAGTAGAAGTGTAATGATTACAATGCAGAACTATGTCTGGGTCTTTTAATTATCTCCCTCTATTTTCTTTATGATTTTTTGTCTTGAGCATTACTTCCTACTATATAACGTCTATATATTTGACATATTTACACCACTCATGAATGGCATTCAATTGCCAACAATTATTTGACATCTGACCTGCTCAGACGGGGGCATAGTGTTTTTCGTGTTTATCAGTAAATTGATAAATCAATTATTACAAGTATTTATTGATATTATTATGACATGTGTATATTGATGATATTTATTATTATCTTCAACATATCAGGAAACTCAAATTGAGAATTTGCAATATTGTACATGAGATCTCCTCTTCCTCAGAGTATAAAGTTTTAATTAATTGTCAAATGATTAAAGTTGTTAACAAGTGAAAATTCAAGAAAGAAAAAAAAATCATTCTCAGCTAACCCAACCAAGGAATTCGGTAAAGCTTCAGGGATTGTTGTTATGTTCTTTTTCTGGTTTTCATCTTTTAATTGTTGATTTCGGTGAAAGTTTCAATTTTACTTTTAATGGTGCAAACTGTTTTGATTTTGTAATTAAATATATTTATTTCAATGAATTTAGTACTTCAATGAATAATACAACTAAATAATATTGTACATCACTCGTGGTCCTAGAAAAAATATTGTTTTCACTCTTTTGTGAGTTGAAAGCTAGATATTTCTCTTTATGAAAACATTTTACTGTATTCCACTATGATATCTATGCCTTGGAGTTCGAATCAATAAGGCCCATTATTTATACAGGGTAATTCAAGTATTTGTTGGCCAGATATCAGGATAATGTGACTGGGTTTGGTATCATGCCACACGTCTACAGCATGATGATGCAGAGAGGCAACACTATATCTGTCACAAGTAGACACAGTCAGAAAATGACTGAATTTTGTCAGTTTGACGTTGACTATTACTTTGGTCCGATCAAAGACTTATTAAATAAAGATTGGCAATTAGTCTAAATCTCACAAAAGTCCCAATTCTCGCAAAGTCACGTTTTCAAATATCTCATTTTCTATTGGAGGTATGTGAAAGTAAAGTGTACATTACATTAAAAATGGTCTTTTGTCCAATTAATATGAATTGAAGTCGAACAATGTTCTAGTTTCTGTATGTTCGATTATTTGCTGTTATCATTTTTTATGATAACGATGACGCTCTACAGCATGAATACGAGGGTTGTTCCAGAAGTTCGTAGACTACTTCAATATTTTTAATACTTGATTAAATATATGTATAAAAAACATATATCTATAATCTATGAACCTTCCTTTATCTCAACAGAAAATTTCATAAAAATCGATGCAGGTATATGTCCGTTACAAACAACACATGTTTGCACTATCGTTCCACGTCAACGTCCCGATAACGACGTCGTTGACGTCACAGAAATCTTATTGTTCTCTCTGGATAGATGACGTTTTACTTTTTTTTTTTAAAGTATCGTCTTCCATGGGCATTGCAGCGTTCATGGCGATGAATCTATTGTCTTTTTATGATACACGGGTATTTAGAATCAATTGCCCATAGCTCAATTCCATGGCTTTTAGGTTTGCGCGGCACCCATCTCACATATACCTGATATTACACAACACTAGTTATAGATAACCAATTATAAACACCATACGGTCATGTTATATTTTAAAGTTTCAATTACCCAGAGAATATCACACATCAATTAACTTTTTGACTGTTTTTATTATTATTATTTACATTTGTGTAATTTATTTGAAACTTAAAATAATGTCATATGAAACAAATAGTACATTTTAGTATATTCATTCTCCATTGCCGAATTTTGGGTCATTTGTTATAGTCTAATCATATGTTAATTTAAGATAATAAAGTCTTATAAACATTAAAACATTACATACCTTATCAATATTCAGATTATATCAAAAAATGCGTTTGTACCGTTCCTTAGCCTGCCTACACCAATCAGTTCAAGGTTAGTCGTCTTCACTCTTTAAGGCACTGTAATTGACGTCATGCAAACCGTTTCATCACGGTCATATCTGTGATTGCCTCCAAGATATTCTCGGCCATCCGAAAAGGTCCTATGTCATTTATGCACAAATGCCAAGCTAACTGACGCCTTTTCTCTAACTTGCTCTGATAGTTTAAACGTTTTCGTTGGTGTCTTTCCTAAATATTTGCAAAAATTAATGTTTGCGCGAATTTCCGTCCGTCCATTCTTACATAGCGAGCGTGACGACGGTCAGTATTCAAATTGTTATTATCTCGCAAAATAACATCAAAATGAGGTCAAATTTTCTGGTGATGATAACAATATATATAGGTACATTATCAAAAATATTATTGAAATTAGCACACGATTTCCTATTTTGAATAGATATATATACCTTTTAATATCTGAACAAATGATAGATGGGGGCGCTGACGCGTTACTATGGTAATGCAATCACATATTGTACAAACGAAAATGATTTTAATGACTACGAATTTACACTTAGCGATACAGAAGAGATAGAAATTTATTAATTTATTATGACACCAACATGAATATACATGTACTATGCAAATATTTAAAAGAATGAGCGAAAAAGTCTACGAATATCTGGACCAATCCTCAAATATGTGTATTTTTTCCTATACTGATTTTATAAAATGTGTTGGTCCATATAATTCAAATTGTTTGCAAGCTTACTTATTTTTTATTTATTTGTTTATGTCGAAAACAGAATAAATCGAAAAAAATCTGAAAATTAAATTGAAAATTATGTTTTATTCTTTTGTTGTTTCAATTCATTGAAACATGTGTTGTCCTTTTTTCTTGAATATTCTTGCGTGATTCTAGAAAGATAATAAATGTTCATCCTTTTCGTCTTAATTTCTATGCGAAATATATTGAACGATGTCTTGATATTATATATATTTTTAGCTCAAGATCATCAAATACCAGATCATGAGGTTAGTTTTAAATGAAATTAACTATTTATTTTTCTTTTGGGCAACTGGACTATTAAATTGTACACAATAAAGAAATATGCTATATATAAACAAGATAGACCTGTAGCTTACGTTATTTTCCGATATATGCACGGTTCAAACATTGAAAAAAACGAATGTAATATGATATCATATGAGTCCTCACGTATAACTTAATAAAATAATCACATTTGTACCACTTTTTAAACTTCGCAGTCTAGTAAACGTGTCAGAATGAAAAGAGAGTTTCGTTTATCGCGCTATATCACAGAATAATGCACGGTGTTGAATACGGGTGCTTTGTAATTTTCATTTAAGCCTACGGCCTTCCTGATAAGGTTACTGCGCATCCGAACGTAACACTGGGCTTTCTTCCGAAGGAACGTAAAAGGAAACTTTATTTCCTAAATAGAACCATTACATACACTTTATGTGGTTTGTGGATAAAACCAATCAGTATTTTTTTTTAATTTCACCTACATCAAAATCAAATTGAAACAAATCCAACACTTTTTTTTGCTGATGCATTTTATTTATTTATTTATTTATTTATTTATTTATTTTTGTGAGGTTTCATTATGATTTGTTTATTACAGGTATCCCTGCTTTATAATAATGGTGAGTGTGTATTGATTATTTATTCACGCCATTGATATTGTCAGTTTATCAAATTATTATAAACCCATACCAGTTAAAAAAAACAAGACTAGAATGACTATGACCCAAGTAATTACTGTGAATTCATTAATTTTCGTGGGACTCTAATTTCCGTCCATTTCTTGACGAGTTTTATCCACAAATAATAATCCACACGAAAACTTTTCTCTTATATATACCAAACATTTTCTAAAACATAGATCCACGAATAAATGTACCCACGAAATTCCCTTAGGTACATAATCAACGAAATTTAATGTCAGCGAAAAATAATGATTTTACAGGAAAATAAAATCAGATAAAAGTGAAGAAAAAACACGTAAGGTCTTATAATATTAATTATCATAAAACTATATAAATAAATATGTGTGTGTGTGTGTGTGTGTGTGTGTGTGTGTGTGTGTTTTGATATACATATATTTTTCGCAATGTATGTGTCCATTAACTGAACGATTTATTTACTGTAGATGGCCATAAGAACATTTTCCCAAACACTTCGAGACTTGAAACTTAAATCTAGCTTGGTTTTGAGGGCATTGACCTTTACTTGTCTTTTTATGATATTTGCGTTAATGTTACTTACTAATGATACTCTGATAAACAATCTAGAGACACTTAGACCTTATATTTTTTTCTCTTGTAGATAATGTTCATGTTAATGAACATGACTGCGTTCCTGACAAGGATTCTGCGGAAGAGTCCAACACCAAGGAATTTGCTCTGAACAAGAAAAATTTAAGAAAGCAAGTGCAGACAAATGTTATTCTTTAAACTTTTGTATGATATAAGAGTATGCATAAAAGAAACGACAATATATCATTTTTTGTACATAACACGTTCTCTGTAACAAACCGTTTTGTAATATAGTCGCAATTTGGAACTTTTAACCAACAATTTGCTGACAGAATGTAATAATACAGACTTATGCATGGGCAATTTTTAAAAAATTGCATATTATATTTTTCAGATATAGGGATATTCTTTACAAAAATATAAGAATAATAAATAACTGAATACAGTTATTCTCATAAAAGTATAGGAATAATAAATAAATGAATATAGATACGCTCAATGAAGAAAAGTAAATTTTTCTTAAACGCAAATAAAAGAGTATATACAGAATACTATACTGATGAAAATCGCTAATTGTTTTTGATTGTACAATCTAATTAGTTCTATGTTCAACATTCTTCTTTACTTTTAATCTTATTTATAAATGACACCATTGATTACAGTTTAATTTTACCGAAAGAGATTTATTGAATTTATATTCTTTTTTAGTTACTTATTGTAGTTGTTTTATTTACCTCGGATCATATAATGTAAGGGGGTCTCAGTATTAACGCTAATAAAACTATAGTATGTAATTTTGAAAAATGTAGTTCTCGTTGAAATATAGATATTTTTACCTTCTTTTTTCTGAAGTGATTACATGACAAACATTTTTAAAACATTAAATGAACTAGCATCGATAGCATGTAACAATCTCTCATGACTAGACGTCACCAAAACATAGTAATGAATTACCCTATGTGTGACAAAAATGAAATAGAGGATGAATATCATTTGATTGATATACGGCAAGTATTTTGATCTATGAAATGTCAATGTCCCAAGATTGTATATACTGTCCCAAGATTGTATATACTAAATCCCAGTGTACATATACTGTATATATATTGAACTGTTAAGAAATGATAATAAAATTTATTTATTCAACTAGCATTGTCTTGTAAGAAATGATTTCAATACAAGCATTCATATTATGAACGTTTAGATGTGATTAATAGTTTAAATCATATTGTATGAACTGAATAGAACTTATATAGTTTATTTATTCGTATTATAAATGATGTATTTTAAAATGTATGTGTTTGTGAAATTTGATATATGAAAAGCATGCCTGCCAACAGATAATTTGTTTTAATGATGATAATTTTGACTTTATGATAATGATCTATGATATGTTGCTCTGTTCTGTAAACACCAATGTTTGAAACTTGGTTAAACTTATCAACACTACCAGGATCATAACTGTCCTATTTTTTATCCAGCAACATATCAAATACATCAAATGCAATATTTACATTAAACCAGATTTTGATGTTGTTCACTTAAGAAACTGTCGGATAATCCCGGACTTGGTAATTCATTATCTTAACATGTTAACTGATGGTATAATGGTATAAATAGAAATTAAAGAGTAGACTATATAATCAAATGTGAATCAGGGTTTCATTTTATGTGCCGTTAGTTTTATTCTCATATTAGACAAAACCAAAACATAATTTTATTCCAGCATAAAATGGGAGCTTCAGGGTGCATATCTTTCTGCATGATTGTCAATTGGCAAATCGTAATTTAATCTACCTATTTAAACATAAAAAACATCCAGTTGAAAGATTCAAAAATTAAAAACCACCCAGTTGAAAAAGTAAACACTTGTCTTTAGAAAAAGTAGCTGACCTTGATAGTGGACTCGTCCCTCTAAGTCACAGTAAGTCTAAGTATTGCATTTGGTTAAATACTTGTCTGAGATCGAATCCCACTGACGGAACTTCATTTTTTAAAGTTTCTCTCATATTACATTTTTCCCTTTCTTTAATAATTTTAAATGGCTTGTATATTTCATGCTTACATTAAGAGACAAATACGTTTTCTAGCATTATTTTTAAATCATAGACCATTTAAAACTTGCCAGCATTATTATATTAAATATATAATAACACTTTTAATTTATTTAACTTTCATATTTTTGTTGTTGTTTTTTTCTTACGCCGAATATCTTTGTGAATGATACTTCTTGTTTGTTCTTTGCTTGCTGTACGTGTGGCTACATTTACTAGAATTATGTCTGTAATGTGATTTGCCAATAAACTTGCAATAAGTACTTTGTAATATTTTGATTTATTGGAAAGTGTTCGAATGTGAGTAAAATAAATCTTACTTTTACTATCATTATTCAGAATGAATAAATGTATCTGGGTGAAATTTCTGTAATAAAACGTTGTTTATGATATAAGTATATTATATTACTTACAGACCGTTTTGTAATAAAATTGGAAGTTATTTAAACTTGTTTTTGTGAGAAACAGGGTTCTTGTATATGTTTTTAAATGGGGATTTGTTACAATTTTAATCACAACTCTATAAATACTGTAGTTAATTATCAATTAGTACGTCATACTTTTCTTTATATCTAAACATGCCACTTTTTATTTTCGAATTGATATAGTTTACTGGTACTTAGACATAATTTGGATCTTTGTTCTAATAAAACACACACACATACACACACAGATTAGTAAACCCTCATTTAGTATTCTGCTCAATGATGTTTCTCTATTCCTATATTGTTTTTTTATGTTTTTGTTGTTGTTTTTTCCTGAGTTTTCCATGCCAATTGTCTACGAGAATGTTACTAGTTAAAGCAGGTGTTTTTTAAGTATTTGCACAAAACTTCTGCTATAGCATTAGAATAACCTAGTTTTCAAGCTTAAGCTTTGCATTTTACATGAAACATAAACGTTTATAAAAGTGATATTATGTGCGTTAAAGACGTTTTCTAAATTATTGTCTAATATTAAACACCAATACATTTATATCTGAGATCGAAATTACAAGACTAAAATTGGCCGAATATCGGTTTCGGTTTCAATATCGGACATAGTTACTTACAGTATAAAAAATGCGAATGTCGAGCTGAAACGAATTCTTAGTCTGGTTTTAGATTGAAATTTTAAAAAAAATAATAAGGCCGTAAATCGAATTAAGTTTCAATATTGAGCCAAGTCGGAAATCGATATTCACAATACAAGAATTGCGAAGATGGGGCTGGAGACGAATTTCGAGTCAGGTCTGTTTTTGTCGGATGCTATCAATGCTTATGTTGCCGAAGTTGAAGAAATTATTGTTTGTTGGTTTACTAGTTTTGGAATTAACATTCCGCCGAAAGTATTTCAGTGTGTACTTTAGACAGAAATTGCCCTTCCACACTTAAATTATCGAAATCGGTTCGAGATCGCCCGCTATCGAATGTCTATAACCTTTCTTTCATTATAAAATGTCAGATTGTTTGTTATTAGTCTACCATTTCTTTTTCATATAATACTTTTACTTTTAAATGCATTAACAGACAAATTAACATTTTCTTTAATAAACTTGATAGATGCCCCTTGAATAGTCCTAAATAAAATGTTTATAGTTTATTAAATAAGCAATTATCTCGCGTAACTGAGCATTACTTTTATGATCAATAAAAAAACAAGTATTTTTAAAAATGTTTGTTCTGGCTGTGTGAGTAGTGCTGATATGTTCATTGAAATAATAGGCAAAGTCTCTAGCTCTATAAAAGATTATATTGAAATATTGACAAATATATCATTTGATAAAAAAGGGACCACTTAGTTTGACTGCCCATGAAATTTAGTTTTGTGCACTTTCTATTCCTAAAAGGATTTTAGGAAAATTACTGACAGACCATATCCAGTAATATTTGCTGTGACATTTAGAACAATTTTGAAAGTTTATGTATGCCACTAGTGTGAAGGTACGAGAACAAACCTTAAAGGCATAGCTCTATCCAGATCTTTTTAAGCCGTTAGCTGTTTTGTTTTCACCTGAACTTCCTGTCTAAATTTAAAGGTAAATGTCAATAAACAGCTTATGAATATTGTAAATTTTGACCGGTCAACTTAAAAATCGAAAGTATCCCTCCGGTACAGAGATCAGCTTGTTCACTTTGTATATACATTCCTAAATCCTCGATATATATTAATACATGTCTAAACGTTCATAATAATTAATTCAACTACACAAAAACATATCTAAAGGATGAAAAACACATGTCGGATTTGATACCTTCAGACCCCTTCGTATCCTTGAAATCGCACTTTCGTTAAGGCGTTATGTATCCTTACACCATTTTATATGGTGAATGCGCTCCAAACTTGTTTTGTATTGTAATAAATATAATTTTGATCATTTGATGTTCACCCTTTCTCTGACAACTGCAGGAATGCAGGTGACGCAAGTGTTCCGAGGAACACCCATCCATTTGTATTACCTGAAGGGACATATTATGTTGTGAAATGGTCGTTCGTCTGTCCGATCGTCAGCAATTTCATATCCGCTCAATATATTTTGAACGTTTGAAAGACATCATAATACTTGGGTCAAATGTCCTCTAATCAAGATGCAGAATAAACACTAAACATAATTAGCACACCACGGCCGTGTATCTTTTTTAAAGATTCTTCTTGTTTTAATCCAAATCTCTACATTTTGACATAATCATGTCATAATGATATCGTGATAGCGATATTAACTTTTACTGTTAATATCATTGTTATGGATCCTTATTTGTCTAAATATTTCGTTCCGGTTGGATAATAAGGCAGGACAACAAATGTCAATGAATAATTTACACAT
>CM037788.1:14553271-14603271 GCA_021229015.1 Solen grandis | reverse complement strand
TCAAATACATATCATTTAATATTATAACTACATGACATGTTTAAAATAATTAAAGTATATATACTTTCATTGATAAAAACTTTATAGCCGTGTGCATCGTAATCTCGTGTAATTGATTAGTTGCCAATGTGCATGAGCTTTGTTTATGGAAATAAAATGTAAATTTAAAAACAGTGATATGCTACTGCTCTGTTAACTTTTTAGTGCACCTGAGCACAACGTGCTCATGGTGAACTATTGTGATCCCCTTTTGTCTGGCGTCCGTGCGTCCGTCCGGCGTCAACAATTTCCTTTAAACAACATCTTCTCCTAAACCGCTGAATGGATTTAGACCAAACTTTACAGGAATTATCCTTATGATGCCCTCTATCAAGATTGTTCAAATTATTTTGATTGGTTGAAAAAGTAGGTCATATGAGCTAAAAATAGATTTTAAAAATGCAAATTTTGAAAATCTTCTTCTGCAAAACTGCAAGGCTTAGAGCTTAGATATTTAGTGTGTAGCATTGTCTTGTAGACCTCTATCAAGTTTGTTCAAATCATGAATTGGCCCCGCCCCAGGGGTCACTTGATTTTACATAAAATTAGGCTTATAAAGGAAAATGTAGAAAGATCTTCTTCTCAGAAAACACAAGGCCTGAAGTTTAGATATTTGGTGTGTAGCATTGTCTAGTAGATCTCTACCAAGTTTGTTCAAATCATGGCCCTGGGGTCAAAATTGGGCCCGCCCCGGGGTCATTAGATTTAACATAGACTTATATAGAAAAAAATCTAGAAAAATCTTCTTGTAAGAAACCACAACGCCTGAAGTTTAGATATTTGGTGTGTAGCATTGTCTAGTGGATCTCTACCAATTTTGTTCAAATTATGGCCCTGGGGTCAAAATTGGGCCCGCCCCGGGGGTCACTAGATTGAACATAGATTTATATAAAAAAATCTAGAAAAATCTTCTTGTAAGAAACTACAAGGCCAGGAGTTTACATAATTGGTGAATAACATTACCTTATGGACGTCTACCAAGTTTGTTCAAATCATAACCCTGGGGTCAAAACTGGCCCCGCCCCAGCGGTCACTTGATTTTACATAGACTAACATAGGAACTATTTTTAAAAGATATCCTTGTTAGAAACGACAAGATTATGGGTTTAGATATTTGGTATGTAACATGGCTTTGTGGACCTAAACCAAGTTTTCAAATCATGGCCCTTGGGTCAAAATTGGTCCCACGCTAGGGTTAACTTGGTTTTATGGACCACGTGTAAACTTTTTGCGTGGAATTAAGATTATATTGCTGTTCTTCTGCATGGACTTTGTATTCAGTATGACTATTTTGTAAAAGGCAATGAAAACACTATTTTTCAGGTGAGCGATTCAGTGCCATATTGGCCCTCATGTTTTAGTTATTGTGATTTAAACCATTTTTCCAGATTTTATGTTAATCAAATTGACTTTAACTTATCTATTTTACGTCGATTGGGAAATAATTTCTTACACTAATCCCTTTAAATGGCTCCCGGTTTGGACCAGTACTTTGCGTTTTGGTACATGATTAATTGTATGAGCAGCTCAGTTCCACAATAGTATAGATGAAAATAATTTTTGTATCGATATATTTTCTTTTGAGATAAAATTAATACGCCTGAGGATTATTTCCTGTCTTAGTGACATATATCTAATGTTTTAGTTTTGTTAGTTTTTTAGACTGAATCTACTCATAATGAAACAAATCAAAGTGCTGCACTGAGAGACTACCAGCGGGTTTATCATGAAACGAAGAGCGAATTCAGCTGACATAACTACTATTAACTAGAGTTGCAGGAAAACGTGTAATATACCTTTACCTCTATCGAGGTCAAACCTGCTTAAATGCTGGTTTTGATATATTGAAGTGTTCTCAAAAAGATACACTAATTAAATGCGAATATGCTTGATTTTTATTTCAAATAAAAATATAGTATAAATTGTCCATAACGACATCTGTTCATAACGACATCCTGCATTATTCGACACTTTTCGTCGGTCCCATCGTTTTTCCTAGTCAAAATGTGTTTAAGTAACCTGACTAGAACGACACCTGTCTAACCTTTAATCCGACATACGATTTTGGTCCCGTTAGTGATAATTGCATTATAATTACACTGCTTTATCCGACACATCTGCAAACCGTTACTTTTCGGTGTTGAAGCAATTACAATGACGAATCAATTATATCAGAACAGAACAGGACATAATTTTATTGACTTAAGCATACAATCGCTCATCGTCATACAAAACACATATATACAAATAACATACACATGCAGAAAAATGGCTACTGAACCGATGTATATCATATATATTTATCACTATAACATATTGAGCATACTGAAGTGATATAAAGATGTGAGAGTGGATGAATTAACATGAAGGAATACCGTCTCTGATCGAATTTTAAAACTTTTTATACAAAACTTTGCTAGTTTTACCAAAAGCGCTTTTTTTCTTGTATTGATGAGATTCATGAATTTTAATATATTTGGTCTGTTGTAATCATATTTAGGAATAAACTGTATTCTTAAATTTCTATATAATGGGCATTTAAGTATAAAAGGAAACTCATCTTCTATTTCATTTAGGTAACATAGAGTACATTTACGTTGGCTTCTAACAAAATTTGAGTGTCTACCTGTTTCAATACTAAATTTATGTGAAGAAAGTCGGATTTGTGCTATAGTATTTCTAAGAGTACAATTACTTAGCAGTAACAGATATTCAGAGCATTCATACACAGTTTTATATTCTCTATACAAATACAACGATGAACAAAATGACATATTATTTCTCCAAGTCGTAATATATATATCTTTTAAACGTGGCTTTAAAATAGATATAAACATGTCAACATCTACTGATTCTGGAAATAACCAAATCTCATGAAACCCGGCGTTTTGTAAAATATTCATAATTTCTTTTGACTAATTCTCAAAATTTCTTAATATTATTTCTTGCTTACCGTCTTTAAAATAATATTATCTCCCTTTTTTCCATATAATTTTAACCAATACTTAACCATACGTACATACCGTGTAATATAAATTGGAAATCTTCCCAGTTCTGAATATGATGCTAGGGTATTGGTTGAATTTTTTACATTTATAAGTCTCTTACAAATTTTTTTATGAACAATTTCTAAATTTTCTGCTTTAATATCTCCCCAGACTTCACAACCGTAATTGAGGATGGATAAAACGTACGAGTCAAAAAGATTAAACAATGTGTCTACTGGAATATTTATTCCTCTAATGATACTTAATAATGAATGCATTGTCCTTAAAGCTTTACCCCTTAATGTATTTGTGGCAGGAACAAAAAAAAACTCCACTCGACATGACAATACCGAGCTAGTTGAACGAATTTACAATTTCAATATCCTGACCTCCATACAACCATTTTTCACCCCGTTTTAACTTCCCACCTTGTTTGAAAGTCTTTTTTTTTCTCAACATTCACCGTTAGATTCCATTTGTCGCAATATATTTTCAATAGATTTAGTATCTCTTGTAATCCTTGAGCTGTTTCTGAACAAATAACAGCATCATCAGCAAATAATAATAAATAAATCGACAATTGGTCTATTAACACCCCGGCATTACTATTTTCTTTCAAACAATTTTCGATATCATTAATGAAAAGAGAAAACATTATAGGTGACGTAATCTCTCCCTGGAACAAGCCGATTTCGCTCTGTAAAAAATCCGAAAGCGTTTCCATATGTTTTACAGCTAATTTGACATCATTATCGTACATTGACCTAATTACAGAAAAAAAGTTTCCCATCAATGCCATGTCCAATCAACTTATACCAAAGACAATTTCGGTTTATATAATCATATGCTCGTTTGAAATCTATAAAACATGTATACAAGTTCTTTTTCTTATTAAATTGCGATTTTATTAAGTTATGTAATACGAATATGCCGTCCACTGTACTGTAGTTCTCTTTAAAACCAGACTGCGCATGTAAAAGTTTATCATTATTCACTGACCACTTCTTTAACCTTTCATTTAAAACAACTGTAAACAGCTTGGAAAAACAACTAGTAATCGCTATGCCTCTATAATTACACGGATACGAAGGGTCACCTTTCTTATATAATGGTACCAGTACCCCGTTAGACCATGCACGTGGAAACTGTTGTGTGTCTAAAATATGATTGAATAATAAAACTAGCGATTTACCAAGTATGTCAACCCCCTCCTTAAAATACTCATATATAATGCAGTCTAATGAACATGACTTATTGGTCCCTAATTTTCTTGTCGCGAACTTGATTTCTTCAAACGTGATTGGTCTATCTAATTCAGGTAACGATGTATCCTTCTGACTATTATCAAAATTATTTAAGAATTCTAACACCTCAGGATCTTCATTCTTCTGAGAAGATGATAAAATATCTTGAAAATGATGCTGGGATTCAGATAAAGATATCGTGTTGCTAATATTAGTATGTTTCTTATGCTTATGTGTGTATGATACAGTCTGAAACTGTTGCGAGTCCCATGTGGACTCAAGCATGGTCGTTTCAGATTGCTGATCGACGTTCTCTTCTGTATGGTGTCCCTCCGTCATCGATCTTTCGCCCCTGAACCATAGACATCTGATGCAGGGTGGGGCCCACCGCAACACGGTATGAACGTCGATAGCTTACTTCTTCCAGCTTGTCTCCTCTCGTCGTAGCCACAGCCAGCTAGACGAATGCTCTGCAGCTTGGCTCAGTTTCTGGATAAGCCGCCGTCTGTCTCTGCCAGTAGTCCCAATCGCTGTCATCAGTCGACACATAGACTGAGCACAAAACCCTCTGACGCCTACTTCTATCGGGAACAGCCATGTACGCCAACCTAGTTGCTTACAGCCGTTCAGAAGCTCTGTGTACTTGGCGTTCTTTCTTTCATAGGCCTCCTCGCATCTGGTCTCCCATGGTACTGTCAACTCAATCACGATGAGTCGCTTTCCTGTCTCAGACCACAGTACTATGTCGGGTCTTAGGTTTGTGTGCACTATGTCTGGGAACACCAGCTTCTTATCTAGGTCGACCCTCATGTTCCACTCACTTGTGCCATCCAGGATTGATGATTTCTGTGGGAACTTAGCGCTTGCAGTTTCACCCTGCTTCACAAAATTGATGTGCTGTCTCTGGGAGTTACTCCTGCGTTCCTTTTTTCTCTCTTGTTCAAGCCAGTCAGCCACCTCTCTGAGGACGTAGTCATGACGCCATCTGTATCTTCCTTGAGATAGTGCTGTGGAACAGGAAGAAAGAACATGCTCTAGGGTGCCTGGACGCTCACAGAGGTGGCATTTTGGATCATCTGTGAGTCCCCTTCGGCAAAGATTAGCTGGGGATGGCAGAAGAAGGCCATGAACTGACCTGAGTAGGAAGGAAAGTCTTAATGGTTCATATTTCCATATGTCCTCCCAGGTCAGCTTCCTGTCCATGGTGTTCCAATTTGTCCATGCCCCCTGCGATCCCATCTCTACTGCCCTAGCTTGTCTCCTGTTCTCTTCTGTCCTCCTGACTTCTGCCTGGATCATGGCTCGCCTATCTTTCTGGTCTGCCCGGCTCCACAGGTTGATTTTCTTCACACCAATCCCTTGACGTCCAACAGCGGTTATACCAACAATGTCTCTGTGCCTGAGATCACTTTCCGCCTGGCCGACCGTCTCTGTGACTGCCCATTTCCTGCCCGTACGTGTAACAATACCAGCATCTCGAATCTGCTCATCTGGGGAGTCTCTTAGAGTAAGTACCAGTCTCGTTTTGGCTGTCTTGAATTCCTCGACCAGTGATGAAATCGGTAGTTGAAGCTTATTGCTCTTTCCATATAGCCCTACACTGGAAAAGCTTGGTGGAATTCCTAGCCACTTTCTTAGATGACGACTGGTGATCCTCTCCAAGGCTTCTATTGTTGAGCTTGGGATGTCGTACAGCATCATGGGCCAGATCAGCCTAGGTAGTAAGGCATGCTGGTACATCTAGGCTTTGAATTTTCCAGGTAGGTTGCTTAGGTCTATCTTCTTCAGTCCCTCTTCTACCTGGGTCTCTAGTTTTTTGACATTATCTCTGTCTTCAAGGCTTGCATCAAACCACTTCCCTAGGCATTTGATTGGACTGTTGGTAATTGATGGGATCTCCTCATTCTGTACACGAAGAGAGAATCTGTCTGTTGGTTTGCCCTTCCTGATGATGAGAGATCTGGACTTTGCGGCCTTGAATTTCATTCTAGCCCATGACGCGACGTCTGTCAGAGCTGTTAGCATCCATCTTGCCTGTACATGTGTAGTTGTTGTTAGAGTGAGGTCGTCCATGAAACCTCTACCAGATGGAAGATATATCCCTGATTCCGTCTTTGGTCCGCGTGTCTCTCTGAGGGCTGCATTGATCAATAGGTTCATGCCCATGATGAAAAGTACCACAGAAACTGTACATCCTGTGACAATTCCTTTCTCCAACTCCTGCCAGTCTGTCAGCTGGTCACCAACAGAGAACCTGAGTCTTATCCCGTCAAGGTAGCTGGTGAGGATTTTCTGTACATGCTGCGGTATGTGGTAGTGCTGGAGAGCTGTGTAGATCAGCTGGTGAGGAATGGAGCCATATGCGTTGGCTAGATCGAGCCAAACCACTGTAAGGTCTTTTTTTCCTGCCTTTGCCTCTCGTATTAGTTGAGTTATGGCACTTGTGTGTTCTACACAGCCGGAGAATCCTGGAACTCCTCCCTTTTGGACCGAGGTATTGATGTACTTGTTGGCTGTGAGGTAGGTCGTACACCTTCTGGCTAGTTCAGCAAAGAATATCTTCCCTTCTACATTTAGCATAGAGATGGTCCGGAACTGGTTGATAGTTGTAGAGTTCCTTTCCTTGGGAGTGAATATTCCCTCTGCTTCCTTCCAGGCGTCTGGTATTTCCCCTTTCCTCCAAACCACCTTAAAGATCCTCCATAACCGTTTCAGTATGAGAGGGCACATCTTGTAAATTTTATACGGGATGGCATTGGGTCCAGGAGCAGAACCATATCTAGCTTTCTTGACAATATCCTTTACGTCACTCAGAGTTGGTTCTGATGTCGGGAACTCAACTTCTGGAGGAGGTACTGGTTCAATCCTTTCACAGTCCCCTAGTGCGTCGTTTCTTATGGCGTCGGAGTGTGTCTCGTGAAGGTGTCTCTGGACCTCTTCAACTGGTGATTCTAAAACTCCGGACCGCTCTTTGTCTAGAAGATTGCGCGCAAACTTGTATGGGTTGGCTGTGAATGCCACTCTCTTAAAATAATTCCAAAATTGCCAAGGATCTTTACGTCTCATATTATTTAAATTTCTATTAAATTGGTAATTAAACTCACGTTTTCTCTTTCTACAACAATATTTATAATCTCGTTTTTTATGCAAAAACTCCTTACGTTTTTCATCACTTTTCTCCCAGTTATAATTTTGCATTGCTTGTTGAACCATTTCATATTTGATTCTACATTCATCGTCGTACCATTTGTGTCTATTCCAATTAGTATCAACAAAATTACATTTATTATTACTCCGTTTTTTCTCAAAATATTTATTTCCTTTTTCATTTAAAAAAAAAGTGTGAATGAATTGACTAATGCGTCTATTTCTACACCATCATTTATACCAGCAATTAATTCATTTTCTAACATATCTATACTATCATTTATATCTCTCAAAAATATGTCTTTAAAATCAGGATTCCATTTATAAAATACGCTCGTTTTTTGAAAATTATTAGTATAAATCGTATTTGTTTTACGTGTAAATGATATAGGAGCGTGGTTAGAAAAAATATTAAATTCATGTATATTAAAAGTATATATATAGTCAAAATTCATTTGATGTGTAAGTATGTAATCTACAATACTTTCACCATTATATGTAAAACATGTGAAATTGCCAACATCTTTATCGTCATGCAATCTTCCGTTCACAATTCTTACATTCGCTGCCCGACACAGATCAAGTAGATATTCGCCGAAGCGGTTAGATGTTTTGTCACGTGTTTTTCTTGTTAAGATTGGGTATAAATCATCATCATCATTATCATCGTCATCATCGCCTATATTATTGTAAGTATTATTATTATTATTATTAACAATATAATCAAACTTTTCACCGATACGTGCATTTAAATCCCCTACTATAAATGTTTTCCCCTTATTATTAAAATAACTTAAATCGTCTTCTATACAATTAAAAAGGTCTACGTTATACACATTGTGACTAGGTGAGTTTTCAGGTGCAACATATATAAAACATAGATACATATCCTCATCCGTTTTCCAAAACGATTTTAACAATTTCAACCAAATAATACAATCAATTTCATTTTTTTTTCTAACTTTACCCCCTTTCTAATAGAGTCTTTAATATATATTATTATACCCCCACTTGACCGTTTTGCACGTCTGTGTTTAAAGGCCCTATAGAGGTGAATGGGGTTACTATACCCCTGCAAATCAAGCACTGAGTTTTTATTCGTCCACGTTTCTGATAATCCAATGATATCATACTCTTTTAATAAATTTACAAATTCGTCCGAAGACCTTTTCTCTGCAGTCAGTCCCTCAACGTTCCAGTGCAAGCACTTCACACCACCCTCACAGTTGTCCTAGGTATCCCTATACAGTTCGTTTTGGATGTAGAGCTTATCCACCCTAAATAACGCCTCCTTGCCGTCCAATCTAGCCTGTTGCATGATGGGAATGAGTCGCTTCCGCCTCTCCATAACCTCCCGGGGAAACTGCTCGCTGATACCAAACGCTGTACCTTTCAGGAGCCGCGCCGTCTTCCGCACTTGTTCTTTATCGGGGTCATACGCGAATTCCGCCACGATCGGTCGGATTTTCCCATGTCGAAATGAGCCCACTCGATGTGCTCTTTGAATTCTGATGTTTGTTTTCGCATTTTCTATTTTCAGCTTCTCTTCAATAAAATTTAATATCTTGTCTTTGCATTGTTCATCTTTCTCTTCAGGTAAATTAAAAAATAATAAATTGTCCATCATACTCCTGCTCTTTAAATCTATGATATCTTCCTGTAGTTGTGCTTCTTTCTTTTTTCTCTCATTTTCTTCTTTTTTTATCTGGGCGAATAACGTATCCAACTCTTTTTGTTTCTGATTGATGCTATCGAGCATACCTGTGTCGAAAGCTCGACTTCTTTCTAGGTCGCTTAGCCGAGATTTTATGACGCTGATCTTTTGACCGCTATCCTCGACTTGCATGGACAATTTGTTCACCGTGGATTGGATGGAGTCAAGTTGTTTCAGTTTACTGTCCAATGCGTCCAGTCTTTGCAAAATAATTGAGAACATGTCTGTTTGTGTATTGGCCGAGTAAGACTATGTGTTTTGCTGTTGGCCATTATACATAACACAGGGGACGCGGACATCATGGCCATGTAATGACCTTGTTGATTCATAATAGGAGCACTATTTGACAAATTGTTAGTTAAAGTCTGGTATTGATTTTGGTTTTGAGGAGTGCTAAATATCTGACCTGTATAATTTGTACCACACTGAACTTCTGGCCCTCCTCCTTGTACCGGTATATTCGTTTTTCCGTTCATCCCGCCTTTTGGATCCTTTGTCCGTTTCACCGCCAACTGACCATTGTCCGGAGATTCCTTCGTTTTCTTCCGTTTTCTCGGCATATATAAGTTCACATTTATCTCACAACTACTGGCTAACTCAATATACTCAAATTGATCCAAAATTTATCGATTTCCGATTTTAAATCCATTATTTTATCACGTTTATCCACTCAGTAAAAAAACACGTCCGCCATTTTCCAACAGAGGTCATACAGAAAAAAAAACAGAACAGAACATATATTTTATTGACTTGTACATAGTACATCATCATATATATATGTTTATAACAAAATAGAAAATACATGTATGCAGAACTTTTAAATACTATTACAAAACTGTCATCTATTTCATATGCAAAACATCACGTGATCAAGTATACATTTATCCTAAACAGAGGATGAACTAATTATCATGAGACAGACTTATACGTAAAGAAAAAGCAGATTTTATAAATTTTGCCAGGTTAAATAATATATCAAAATCATTTGTCTGTAATAGTTGTATAAATTTAAACATGCTTGGTCTTACATAATAAAATTTATCAATATACTTCTTTCTTAATTCCGAAAAACAAGGACATTTAATAATAAAATGAAATTCATCTTCAATATCCTGTCTTCTGCAATATACACAATATCTTTCTGACCTGGGAATTCTATTTAAACCATATCGACCAGTTTGTATGCGTAAACTATGAGAAGAAAGTCTAATTCTACAAATATATATTCTTAAATCGTGTGGTAGCATATCTAAATAAGTTTCATATCCAAATACATCTTTAATATTATTATACAAACACATAATTTCACTCTTTTCCTTGCCTGAATACCATGTTTGACAGAATTATCAATTAAACGTCGTTTAATTGATAATACAGTGAGCTCATTTTCATTTGAAACAGACTGCTGATCCCATATATATGCAAAACCATTTTGACACAATAAGTTTTTAACTAAATTATACAACCAACTTCCCCCCCCCCCCCCCCCCCAACTCACAATCATCATAAGAAATTTTATATATATGTTTTTATATTATGTTATCAGTATTTAACAGTTTACACCAATACTTCAAAATTCTTACACAACGAGATATATATATAGGATATCTTCCAAGTTCACCATAAACACCTATATTTGGAGTAGTGGCTTTTACACCAAGTATAGTTTTACAAAATTTTAAATGAATGCGCTCTATTTCCTTTGATTTACTATAACCCAAAATCTCCGCTGCATATCCAAGAATAGAAGCAATGAAAGAATCAAATAGTTGACAGTTGTTAGGTTTTAACGTTTTTTACAATTTATCAGCAATATATTTAATGCCTTTAACGCTTTTCCAACTAAATGTTCTTGGTTACGTGCAAAGTTACACACTGTACCAGTATAATTAAAAACCGTACCCAAATAGTTGAAATCACCCACTATATCTATTTCTTGCCCATTAAAATTAAATGTTTCATTTTGTAACAATCTACCTCGTTTTCTGAAAACCATAACTTTCGTTTTTTGTGTATTGACTTCTAGACTCCATTCCTTACAATAGGTATATAAAAGGTTAAGACTATTTTGTAAATTTTCAGGTGAGTCCCCAATAATTACCATATCATCTGCAAATAATAGAAGTATAAGTACAATATCATCAATCCTTAATCCCGAAGAAAAATTATCCTGTATAAACAACTCAAGATCCTCTAAATAAAGAGAGAACATAATTGGGGAAATTATCTCCCCTTGCCTCAAGCCAATAGCGTACTCAAAGAAATCTGAATAATTGTTGCATGCTCGAACGCATGATTTCACCTTGTTATACATATTTTTAATGACTCGTAAAATCCCCCCCCCCCCCAGTCCCAACTTATATAACTTCACCCATAACCCATTTCGATACACCCTATCAAAGGCCTTTTTAAAATCAATAAATACACAATATAACCTCTTATTTTCATTAAAATATTTCTAAACAAGTGTATGTAAAATAAACAACGCATCTACTGTTGATTTACCTTTTCTTAATCCAAACTGGCAATCCGAAATAATATTATTGTTTTCACAGCATGTGACAATACGTCTATTCAACACTGACGTAAATATTTTCGAAAAACAGCTGACAAGCGTGATTCCCCGATAATTATTGACATCTGACTTGGAGCCCTTTTTATGTAACGGTATAAGTACACCTTCTGTCCAACAATCTGCGAAACATCAACCATTCAAAACTGCATTAAACATATCACACATGTGTGATGCTAAAATATCTATGCTTTTAATAAAATATTCGTTTATTAATAAATCCATACCCCCTGCCATTTTCTCTTTTAATGACTTAACTGCAATAAGAATTTCATTTACACTTATTTTTCCATTCAATAAATCATCATCATCATCAACAACAACATCATCAAAATTATGGTAAGACACAAAATCTTCAGCTTCCTCATTTTGTTCCTGAACTATATCATTATCTAATATAGAAAAATACTCATAAAATTCTTCAAGACTTAAGTCATTGTTGCTAGATTTTTTCTTATTATTAAAATAACGCCAAAAATTCTTAGGTTTCTGTGAACGAAGATTCTCCATTTCCTTCAGCCGTTTTTGTTCATACAGTTTACGTTTTTTTCCTTATTATATCCTTGTATTTCTTTTTACATGCACAAAAATATTGTCTGTTTTGGTCAGACTTCATTCTATCAAATGTTATCTGGGCATCATGGTATAACCTTTTTGCTTCTAAACAATCCTTATCAAACCAATCTTTATTTCTGTCACAAGCATGATCTATAAAATGAGTATTACGATGTTGACGTGAACAGCATGCTATATGGTCCTAAGACAACTCCATAGATGAATGTAAGCGACCGGTTGCATACGGCTGTCATACTGAACGCACGCCTGGTCAAAGACCTAAACCCAAAGATAAAAAACTCGGCGAACTACCGTATATTCTCGTGCAAGAACGTTAGTGGGGCAGGTGTATTCCGCGGAAAATCCAGTTCTGTGATACTAAGCGATAGCAAAACACCGGTCAGTACAATGATTCGTCATTTTTGTCTGGTTGTATAATATTTAACTAAAAAATTGCTATGGTGTTTTTGTCCTATCCTTTGGTCCTTTTAAAATTTAATTTACGCTACCGCATGATAGATTGGTGCATATTGCTTTGGTCTGTCCGTCTGTCTTTTTGTCTGACGTCTGTCTGTCACAAAACTTAACATTGACCATAACACGGAAACCCTTCCACCTACAGCCTTCAAACTTTACAGGTGCACCTTGATAAGCTCTACCAGCCAGGTACCCTGACCTTCATCAAATGACCTTGATCCCTTAGGTCTAAGGCCCTAGGGAGCATTCGAACGTAGCGCTTTTTCAAATATAAAGATAACCATTGTTATAGAAAAATACCGTTACTCACATGGGTAAAAGCGTGGCTGAAATAAAATAATAGTTAAACTTGTAAAGTACTTAATGATTGCAGTCATTAATGACATCGTCAAAAACATTGAAAAAAAAAAAGAAGAAGAAAAAACGTTGACATACCATCACTGTTGTAAAATCAGAGGAAAGGGGAGTGATTCAGTCGAACGTAGCATTTGTTACACAAAATAATCTACAATAATGCTAAATTTTGTATTAGATACATGAACTAGCGTTGCGGGGATTGTCCCGTCAATGCAATAATTTTAATGACTTAAGCACTTTTGTTTTGTTATAGAAAATAATCCCATAAAAATAAATAAATGCTAGCTTGTTTGATTGTTGGGTCTAACGTCCCACCGACGGTATTTAAGTCATTTCGAGACTATGTCTGCTTGAGACAGATGCAGTGCTGTCACACTGCAGCATCACGCCGTAGACACCTAGTGACACTATTCTGACACCGGGAAAACCATTCCTGGAAATGAGCGTCAAGCAAGGGATTTCAATATCGCGGCCGGGGATCGAACCCATGACTATTCGATTCCAGGGCGGACGCCCTAACCATTTAAATACTTGTAAATAAATAAAGTAACTCCCTACAAATGTTATTGCCTTTATGAAGAGGAAAGTACATTTAAAAAATATTGCGACATACAAACATAAACGCTGGAACATAATTTTCACATTTTCGTCATAAAGGCAATGTTTGCTGAAATATTAGCAAATAATATATTTTTTCATTAATTGAACTATTTCCTTCCTGAAATAGTTCCCTTTCAGTCCTTAATCAATCATTACGACCTTTTATTGATTACTCTCGTATTTAAACAGTCATTATTTTGTTTTGTATCCACCGTTGTAACAGTTACAGTCAGCTGAAGTTTACCATGTTCTTCACGTGCACCTTATGCTGTAGATGATCATCGTAGACTTTCGGAACACAACTCCGTGCAGTAGTTTCTTCAGTACAAGAGCACCGGCTTTTTCTCTCAATATCACGGTGGCCCCGAGGGTATACGAGATTTCCTTCAAACGCTTATATGTGTTGCTTATCTTTGGGTTTATGTCTTTGGCCTGGTGTATTTAATTTGACCTTAAACTGTAGTGAAAAAAACAATAGGGACATGGTCACACCATTCATTAAAAGGCTGTATAATAAAGTCCGTGATACACGAAAAATTGTTCTCTGTAGAAATTACATAATCTATCACAGAGGCCCCATTCATTGAGGCTTATGTGTATTGGACCCACATTAAAATCACACCCTATACGTCCATTTACAGTACGACAGCCTGTGGACTTACAGAGACCAAGTAGTCACCCCACACACACCCCATAAGAATGCATAGTTCCATGACCCACCTATTAGCATATATTAACAATAGATTACAGTTAGATTTTTTCCCAAAAACACGATGTTACCAAAGGAGCACATGTCATTGTTTGTGGTCAAACCTTTTTTAAATAAATCCATTGCATACACTGTCAACAGAGGCCCTTCGACAGGGGCAAATCGGGTACATAATTCATATAATCGAGCTGTTCATTATAATTATCTAATGCTATAAAATCATCCCTTTTCCCAACCCTACCATTGAAATCCCCGGTTAAATATACTGAACCAATGTTTTCAAAATAATATATATCATTTTGCAATAATTAAAATCTACAGGTATCACATTATAATATGGGTAATCTTCTCCCCACAAATAAATACCACATATATACAAATCTTTTTCATAACTGGAAAAAAACTTTATATAATTTTACCCATATAATTGCATCATGGTGATTTCGTTCGATTATATCATTGCTAATTACATGTAAAAACTGGTGTGTAAACCCTTTTTGAACCCCCACCCCTACCCCTACCCCTATCTAGTATTTTGTTATATTTATAGCACATATTATAGCTTCCTGTTAGGTTTACACCATATTTTTATAGTTAGTAAGAGGCCGGTTGTATAGTAAGTATTCTTATTATCTTATCTTTCATTTCATTTAACATTTTAAATAAACTACTTGGGGTGTAATAGTGCAAAGGCAGATAATAAACATACTAAAATGAGTAATAAAGAAAGTAAATACCAAAATAAAACCGAGGACCTTAATGTCTGGTAGCTGTTGCGTATATCGATATCAACATATTTCGTGATTGTTGTTGTATTATTTTTGTTGTTGTTTGTCGTTGTTTTTTTCTACTTGTTTTCTTATTCAAAAGAAAGGTTAAAGTATTAGCGATCGAGTTTTTTTATCATAATACACACTTTCGTTATCTATGTATAATACACACCATGTGTATCATCCGCCATGTTTTCTCACGAAACCTCCATTTCCTGCATATACTATGCAGTTCAGATTGTCAATTCCACCACTCAAATGCCTGTACATTTGTTCGGTATTGTAAACAATTTACACAATGCTCATAGCTTACATTATTAAATTTATTTCATGCTTTCTTAGTACTAATTGTCACCAGTTTGACTAATACCAGTAATAAAACGTTTACTGAATAACAAAAGTGTGATATTTACACCAGCATTAAAAAAGTTAGTTATCTGTTCCTAGTTTTGAATTGAACAGTGATGCTATAATTAAATATTTGAACAGTCAATTATAATACTAAACTTGAATTTAAACATCCAATTCATCAAAGTCTCAATTTAAGTTATCCTTGAATAATGCTTTTATATTACTGAGGATACTTGGTATAACTGTCTCTAGTATCCTGCACTTAGGTTTGAAGGTTTGAAGTGCTTCAAATTTTCAGATTCATCATAGCACATCTGACATGTCGGACCGACCACATTTTGAATGACATTCCTGTATGTTTCAGGATATAGGTACCTGTAACAGTTGTCATTTTCAAAGGGATTCCTTTAATTTTTCTGGTATAGGTAGAGTGAATTTTTCATGCCGTGTAGCTTTCTATGAGATATTTTAGAGTCTAAGAACATGCTGTTTTTCCATTAATTGCTTTAAATCCGTCTTCTGTAAGGTGTTCGCTTTGGAATCTGTTCTCATTAAATAGGTCATTAATAAGATACTAATTCCTAGTCTTTGTTACAAGAAACCTCGGATATAGCAAACAAAAAGTCCTGTTCCTGACGGGTTTGCTATGACCGAGTTTAACGGTACATGTATATAATAATTAAATTGTATGAAATCCCAAATATAAATTTACTAGTAACAACTTGAATTGTAATAAAACTAGAATTGTTAAAAGAAAAATTATCACAAGACCGGTTAGGACGTAAAAAGGTATTACTTTTGGGTTGTCAACTTGAATTGTTACAAACTTCTTGAAATGTACCAAACTCCATACATGTGAAAGTTTCATTCTATCGACGACTCAATATAACGCATTTAAAAAAAATGTATGAAAGATTTCCATTAGTATGGAGTGGTATTTCTGCTGTATGTTAAAATCAATCATTGAAATAAATACATTCATCTGTTGCATTCTTCATTTAAAAAAATCGATTGATTTCATCATGATAGGTCGTCTTATATAGGTCGTCTTATACCGGTATAATATAGATAGATATTTTTTCAGAATGACATTCAAATAGAAAATGTTATTCATCTTCTTAAACTGAGGGATATATGCATATTACTGACCCATCTTCCACTTTCAATATACAGACTATGAGAAGAAACTCTAAGTTAAACTACATCTGATTTTACTTATATTGCTTATCTAAATAGGGTCGAAATTACAAATATTTCTACTTGAATCACTTTATGTCCTCCTCCATCTCTGAATAAAGTGATTTATTAGACTATATTTAACAAGTTGGAGATGCAAAAGATCTTCATTTCCAACATTTCCCAATCCAGTGAATAAAGCATTTTTTAACAATGAATACGATATCTGACTTTAGCATAAAATAAACATTTTAAATATATGTTTTACTATCACAACTAAAATCCTTTTGCAAATATTTTATAATGTTGAACTATCGTATTGATTTGAAAGTCTTCCATGTTCATCATAATAAAATAGTTTTGTGTTGATTATTCTCTCACACATTTGTAAATGAACACTGATCTCTTACAAATTTTACTTTTAACCCTACTTCTCATACCAGTGTTACAAATTCTCCTTTATGTGTTTATATTTCCTTTTTCTTTTACTACTTTCTTTCTCTCCTCTACTTACTTCTTCGTCTTTTCTTTCTCTCGCAATCTGTCTTGTCACAAACAACTGAAATCTATTTCCATATACATTATGAACATTATGAATTTTATTTACTAACATCTACTATTTACAAATCTTTTACAGTCTTGTGACCCCTTCCTCACATTCAGAATTCATTCTTTTGCTCAAAGAATAATCCTATAAAATCCATTAGTAAAAAGCCTTAGAAGTACCTGCTGTCCTCTGCGCGACTCTTTTTATACTCATTAGCATGTTAGCTTTAGCTTTACAGATGCTTAAGATGTTAATATCTTGACAGATGCTAAAGATGTTACTGTAGTAATTTTTTTTGCTAATGTTTTAAATGCTTACAAAGATGTTTATGATTATATCAAATGTAGCCTGTTGTTAAATCTGTATTTGGGATGCTAGCAATGTGGCTAATACAATGCTTAAAGATCAACGGGCTAAGCTTCAACAGATTAAGAGTTGTTCACTAATTAAATCATAACTCTTTAAGCTATTATAACAGTATTTGTTTACTGTTTTATTTCAAATTAGAAGATCTGTAGGCATTAATATATCATTAAATCATAATATTATGCAATTACCTTAAACATAACCCCTTAAATGATAAACATTAATTAAAAACGGTGATATCAAATAATTCCCATCCATGGCACACAGATATATCTATCAATTTATTTAGCAATATATTCTTTTAAGCGGCGTTTTGTAAAATATAACTCATAAAAAATAAACAGCTGCTGCTGGAGAAGGCAGATGTGATAAATGATATACACAGGGCTATGTGTTGGGACTTCCCAGATATGGCACAATCAACAGTCAAGCTATTCGCCGACTACAATAAATCAAATGCCTTACTATTATGACAGACTACAAAGTGATTTGGACAATCTAGCTGACTGGTCTGATAAATGGCAACTTAGGTTCAATGCAAACAGATGCAAATCAAATCAATACACGTTAAAAGAAATCAGCAAAAGCACCAGTCCCATATAAAAAAAGAACAAGATTAAACTGAAATAGAGTGGGCTAACCAGGAAAAAGCTATATATGTAGGTGCAACATTCGACGAATGTCTTAAGTACAGTAAATACGGCCAAACCAAAGACTGGAACTCATCCGAAGAACATTCGAATATATGATCAAATATATGTTTTAAATACTTCACAAAACCCTTATAAGACCTCTTAGAATATGCCTCCCTGCTTAAAGAGTGACATTGTAGCAAAAGAGCAGGTCCTAAGAGGAGCAACCAAGCTAGTCAAAGATTTTAAACATCTAGCGTATAAAAAAAGACTAAAGCATTTGGAGCTCTTCTCCTTATCGCGCTTATAAGGTACAACCCTATAAGATTCTAGATACTTTTGATCAAGTGAACCTGTGTATATTGCAAGTATTTAAAGCCTTGGCCGAAATCCAGAGGATATAGTCTTCGGCTTCTGAAAAAGCGCCACAAATTTGCTTCGACGAAGAACAGCTTGTATAAACGTCCCAGTTACTTGTATCTGTGCACATAGCTCCACGCTGAACACTTTAAAAAGTAACTGGAAACATATATTTGTTAACCTTTATGAATAAAATACTAGGAAGAAAAACTCAGACGTGAAATGGTCACAACACGTCCAGCTTATTCAAGACCAGACGTTACAGGTATATCACAGTAAAATCAAATACTAATTTCATTAAAATCATATCCTAATTTGCGCTCCTCTACTATCCGCGACTAGGATCTGACATCGTATTAGGGGTCGCATCAGATTGACCTTTTAAGTAATTTATATGCATAAACAAGGGCTCGATTTTAAACCAATCAAATAGCGCGTTTCAAACCTTTTAATTTCAGTTGTTCTCACCAGTGTCTCTTTAATACCATATACAGAGACCTTGTTCTCACTGAACTTGTTACCAAATGATCTCCCGAAAAGAAAATCCACACACCAAACATCTGTCACTCGAAGAATATAACTCGCGCGCGGTATTTCTAATGATAACATGTTTTTGTTATTGTTTTGAATGTTGCTGACATGTATTGAAATCACAAACCGTGACTTAACTCCGTTATACTGTAGTGTAAATATACAAGCCGAAGTGACGCAGTGGGATAATTTTATAATCGATAGGTTCCAAGTTCGAGACCAGCATAGGAAGTTTTTTTTTATTTAATGTTTTATTTAAAATATCAGTCCTGTTTTCCTCGTGAAAGTTGAGTTATGTGTTCAAATCATATACATGAGTATTCACTACCGAATTTTCTTAGTTCCTTAGTTTCGTTAGTAAATGTACAATATATAAACGTCTCAGAAAAGATGAGCGAACTAGATTCCAAAAGTGTACAAATGTCAAAAATATTACGAAAGCAACAGAAACAGCAAGCGAATATTCTGACTATTCAGACACAGATAGTGCTTTTGAACGAAAATCTGAATGTATTGAAATGTTCATGAATTAATATATTAATGATGAAAAATGCCAAAGCAAAATCAAATGATGAAAAAAAATGCCAAAGCATAATAAACAAAATTCAAGAAAAATACAAGAAAAAATATAATGATTAAATGGGACTCGAACCCGTGCCTCCGTCCTTGCACTATATGAAAAGACAAACGCCTTTATCCACTGAACTTTTGTGATTTCTACTTAATTAGAGTTTATTTATGGGAACATACTTTGACCTTTGAATTTTACATATCCTGGTAAAACCGAACGATGCTGTATCCGCCGATTTGATTAGCTAATACAAAGGTCAATCTGAGACGACCCCTCTATACGATGTTGTCAGATCCAGTTAGCATACTGAATCTGATTTTAATGAGATTGATCTAATACTGATGATATTTTTTACATAATGTATATGGCCATTATGATTCCAGCAGTATATCAGGAAAATGCATAAATAGCTCAACTTAAAAGAATTAACGACTCAATCATATAAAAGGTTTAGATTTATGAGAACCAATATCAAATGAAAATAATATGTTTAATCAACCAAATCATAGCAATTCTGGTTACCTGCCCTGTTGATAAAAATGGATTATTATGATGATTTTATAAATTTTATTGATATTTATTTGTATAAATTCAAATAAGAAAAAGATACAAACAAAACGAACCAATATATTTGAGTGAGTGTGTGAATGAGTGAATACACTGCAATACCCATATATACCCCTGATACCACCTCAGAAAAATGAACTTTTCACCCGGTCTCCTGGCGGTTCGGTTTTCTGAGGTTCAATTGTGTGATTATAGTGACATTTATAATGATGTTGCTATTGATGACGAAGTTGATGTCGATGATAATGGGGATTGTATTTACGGTTTTGGTATTTGTATGTTTATGTTATTGGAAATGGTGATGTTAGTGGTTGTTATGACAACAGTCGTAATACTAACGATCATTGAGTCGTTGGTTATGATTAGTGTAGTGATGAATTTTCTCAGAATAAAATGATAAAAGGAGATAGTCAGGATATTTTTTTATTTCAAATCCTCTTTTTCTTTTTCAGGCTGACATAAAAATGGCGGACAATGAAGGTATTAGCATTTTTTACAAGTGATTGTTTATTATCACTTTCTTAAAAATGGTTAACATTACAGATTGTGAATGTGACATAATGTAGGTCCTTATTCACCACCTCCAACTGAAGAGCATCCATAAATAGTGTAGAATTATTGTCAGCTGTTTTTGGAGCTTGGGATTCAAACCCTTGTCATTTTCATCGTGTTTTACCTTTGATCGTTATTACAGTATCTCTAAGGTCAGATTTAAATGGACAAAGGTGATTTATTTTATTTATATAATTTGTATTTATTGGATAAAGCATGCAATATTTAATAACAAATATGGTATCTGTAAATATGGTTAATGTATCCTGTTAGAGTCGATTATCATGGGTCATAAGCTATCATAAGTTTTGATTATGGTGTTGATAAATATATAGATCACTTAATCTAAATCAATTTAAACAAGGTTGAAATCATTAAAGCCATTTCAAAAAACCCTATAATATCGCCATTTTCTCTGAATACCAGATTTTGTGTTGTTCATGCCGCAAGGTCACTTGGCCGTCGGTCCGCTAAATTAACAAATATGTTACTGTGGAACAGTAAATGATTTACTCAAACACTCCGACATAAGTGTTGTCAAATAAATATACGAAAGCACAGCTTGATGGTCAATTTCCCGATGGTAGTTAGTAAAGATTTCTACATCTTTTGGGGTAGGGTAGAAAAAAATCTTTGATGAAATGCCACGCCCACTTAATTTGTTAATTTGTCAAACTTGATTATGTTATTATCAATGATTTGGTGCAAGAACATGTTATCACCGGTAATCGACTCGCACCGTTATTAGAATATTTCACAGTGTACGAACGCTTAAAATGTTTCTCTTATATGTTACCCAGAGAGTGAAGATGAAAAATGTAGACGTATTCTGGGTTCTATGACAATGTACATCATTGAAAACTTAGAACCTAATAGTCTCCTGGACGCATTTCAAGAAAATGATTTTCTGATATTTCCAAGTCTTCGAGATATCAGGGTACGTGTAATTATGTGTATTCTATCTTTTCGTGGAATATTATTTTTTTCAATACAGTATATTTACAAAATTAGTCCGTCCGTGGAAAATGATAAGAAGAACAAGAAATACCAATCTCATTAAAATCAGATTCAGTATATTTGCTCATATTTCGCTAACTAAATCTGTACACATTGTGTATAAGGTTGTCTCAGATTAACCTTTGTGTAGGCCAATCAAATTGGCGCCTATAATGTCGTTTTGCATAACCAGGGAAAGTGACAGCATAAATTATATATGAACAATTACTAGATGGTATCCTGTTCGGAGAACTACCACACAGTCCCGAGAGTGCCAAATCAACTTCTTTTTGTTCAGGTTTTAATTCTGTATCTGTAATTACGTTAGAACTTTTTTCACAGTAATTGTTAAGACATCCATTTTTAATGTTTTATCGAAGTAAAGTTTGAAACGCGCTATTTAACTGGTTTAAAATTGAGCATTTGTTTGTATAAATTACTTCAAATGGCAATCTGACGTAAATGTTAATGCAATGTTGTCAAATCCTACTTGCGGATAGTTAGGATATGATTTTAATGAGATTGAAGAAACATCTTTATAAAAGATAATCGTCGGCATGCGTAGTCACTAAATGTATCCGAATATAAATGCCCTGATGTACCATAAGAACGTACATGTATTTGATCCCAGTACATTTGTGAAAAAAAAACAGCCTGGACCATTAGCCATTGAGAGCATTGCCTTTAAGCAGGCGCAACAAAAATTATTTTTTTTTATCATTTCTGATTAGTCGAAATCCGGAGTAAAGCTGGGGCAAAAACAAAAGCATACAGCTGCCACCAAAATATTCCCGAATATCCAAGTCTCGTAGTCTACTGAGTATTTTTTTTCCAGCAATCTTCGAACTGTCGCAATATTACCATACAACACCTTATCTATCATTTAGATATACTTTCCTTTTGCTTCTAAATAAGTCTTACACGTTTAAGCATGTTAATGTAAGTTTTCAGAATTTGCAAACAAAGAAGTAAAAAGATTAACAAATTTCTAAAGATAAATATTATGTTGCTTTGTTGTTTTTGTTTCATAACATTTTATTAATTGTTTGTTAAGAATTTAAATTCACCTGATATCAGCATTATTCATCAGTTCCATTTCCTCACCAGCTATAGATATGACACAAGTACAGATATATTTAATGCCGCCGACAAAATATGGAGAGAGCTGCGTTTAAATTGTTGTGTTTTTTGTTGTTGTTGTTGTTTAAATGATTTGTAAGATTATGATAACAGCAATGTGTGTGTGTGTTGTGATTATAACAGGAGGAACCAAACACCTCTAAGAAAAACAGGACGATTATGGATGTGGTGAGAAGAAAAGGTCCTGAAGGCTATCAGATATTCAAGGCAGTGTCTTATACGGTCTGACAACAAGCACATAGCTGAGGAGATGGAAAGACAAGAAGGTATAACAGTTTATCACATTTGCTGCAATATTACGTGTATGTAAATCAAAATAATAACCAAATGACATGATCTTATTCGCATTGACTTCACCGGTGTGTGTTCATATCCCAGCATAGTCATTTGGTTTGTCACTTACGAGGTCTTAAAGCTGGCTTGTGGTAGGTCGGTGGTTCTACAAATGTGCTTAAGTGCTCTCGTGTCTTCCTATAAATACAATGAGCTTAATGTTGTCATGTGTTTGAAATAGTTTCGCAGCGACGGCTAACTCCGGAAAAGCAATAAAAAATGCATTTTATATGATTAATGTACATGTGAGAGACAACCAATATATTGATTTATGCTATTAGTACGTGTATTTGTCTCACCAGTACTGAGTATTTAATTAATAAATTCCACTTATTGACCTTTTGCCCCTTATAGACTCAATTTGACACCTTGGCAAACAGAGCAGACCTATTGAACGATGCTATGATATTACATTTATTTTTAGGTCAACTCAATCAAATATCAGCTCATGAGGGTAAGCTTTTAAGTGAGGTTTACGTTTTTCCTTTCTTTTGGGCAACTGGACATCAAAATTGTACACAATAAAGAAATATGCTATATATAGAAATTATAGGCTTGTAGCGTGCGTTATTTTCCGGTTCAAACATTTGAAAAATGACGAATATAATGTCATATGAGTCCCAACGTACAACGTAATAAAATAATCATATTTATACTACTTTTTAGCTCGACTATTCGAAGAATATGAGAGCTATTGTAGTCGCCCTGGCGTCGGCGTCGGCGTTGCCGTTGCAGCTTTTGGTTCAAGTTTTGCGTGCAATTTACTTTTAACCTTATATCTCAATAACCATTTATGGTATTGACTTGAAAGTTTATAAATATGTTCAGGGGCATCAAACAACCAAGGTAGGTAACTCTTGTTGGAATTTAATATGAATTATGGCCCCTTTTTAACTTAGAAATTTTGGTTAAAGTTTTGCATGCAATAGAATATTTGGTTAAAGTTTTGCGTGCAAGCTACTATCTAGTTTGTATCTTAATAACCATTCATGGTATTGACTTGAAAGTTTATGAAAATGTTTAGGGGCATCAGACAACCAAGGCAGATAACTCTTGATGGAATATATTACAATTTATGGCCCCTTTTTAACTTAGTAATTTTGGTTAAAGTTTTGCATGCAAGATACTCTCATGCTTATATCTCAGTATTCAGGCATGGGATTGATTGGATCTTTAATATGTTTAGAGGTATCATACTTTCATGGTAGATAACTCTTGATAGAATATGTTACAAATTATGGCCCCTTTTTAACTTAAAAATTTTGGTTAAAGTTTTGCATGCAAGTTACTTTCATGCTAATATCTCAGTATCCAGGCATGCGATTGATTTGAAACATCTTTGATATGTTTAGAGGTATCATACCATAAAGGAAGATAGCACTTGATGGAATATATTAAAAATTATGACCCCCTTTTAACTTAGAATTTTGGTTAAATTTTTGCATTCAAGCTACTGTCCAGCTTATATCTCAGAAATTGCTTGTGGAATTGAATAGAAAGTTAAGGAGTGTCTTCAGGGGCATCAGAAAACTAAGGAGGATAACTTTTGGACTGAATTTTATACAAATTATGGCCCTTTTCTAACTTGGATTTTTGGATAAAGTTTTGCATGCACAGTGTTATTGTGCTTATGTCTCAGTAACTAGGCATGGGATTGATTTTAGACACTATAAAAATATTAAGGGGTATCAGGCTGTCAAGGTATATCATTTTTGACTATTGTTATGTACAGGGTACGTTAAGGGCAAGAATTGAAATAGATCTCATTTGATTTACCAACAAGCATTTTGAATAGTCGAGCGTGCTGTCCTCTGGCAGCTCTTGTTAAACTTCGCAGTCTAGTAAACGTGTCAGAAGAAAGAGTTTCGTTTATCGTGCTATATCACAGAATAATGCACGGTGTTGAATACAGATGCTTTGTAATTATCACACAAGCCTACGGCCTTCCTGATAAGGTTACTGAGAATCCGAAAGTAACACTGTGCCTTCTTCCGAAGTAACGTAAAATGAAACTGTATTTACTAAATAGCACCATTATATACAGATTATGAGGTTTATGGATAAAACCAACCAGTACCCTTTTTTTATTTTAACCTACATCAGAAACAAATCCAACATTTCTTTGGCTGATGTATTTTATTTATTTTTATTTTTTTATTTATTTTTGAGAGGTTTCATTATGATTTGTTTATTACAGGTAAGATCGATTTGAAATAAAGGTGAGTGTTTAATGATTATTTATTTCCGCCATTGACATTGTCAGTTTATCAAATTATTATAAACCCGTACCAGTTTAAAAAAAAAATATGACTAGAATGACCATGACCCCAGTAACTACTGTTAAATCATTACTTTTCGCAGGAATCTAATTTTCGTCGATTTCGTGGTGGGTTTTATCCACGAATATTAATCCATACGAAATTTTTTCTCCATATACATCTCACATTTTCTTAAACATAGATCTACAAATAAATGTACCTACGAAATCCCCTAAGGTACATAGTCAACGACATTTAAATTCAACGAAAATAAAAGAGTTTACAGAAAAATAATATCAGACAAATTCGCGAAAAAAGTAAAAAAACACGTAAGGTCTTATACTCTTATTTATCATAATACTATATATATATACATGCATTCTGTATATTTGGATATACATATATTTTTTCGTAATGTAAATGTCCATTTTCTGAATTGCTCCTTTCTGCAGATGGCCAGAAGAGTATTTTTTACCAATACACTTTGAGACTGGATACTTAAATCGAGCTTGGTTTAGAGGACATTAACTTTAATTTGTCTTTTTATGATATTCGGGTAAATGTTACTAATTATACTCTGATAAGCAATCTAGAGACACTTAGATCTTATATTTTTCTCTTGTAGATTGAACAGCCAAATGATTGCATCTACGAAAATCCAACACCTTGGACTATGTATGTCTATCTTCTCTGAAAAGACAATATAAGTTAATGAAAGCAAGTGCAAATACTTTTGTGTGATTTAAGAGTATATATAAAAGGAAAGACCTACATACTCTCTGTAACAAACTCTTTTTAATATGGTCGCAGTTTGGAACTTTTAACAAACGATTTGCTGACAGAATGTTATAATATAAAAACATGCATGGACATTTTCTAAATTAGTATATTTTTAAGATATAGGGATAATCTTTAAAAACAGATAAGGATAAAAAATAAATTGATATAGATATGCTCAATGTAAAAAAGTAAATTTTCCTTTAAAGCAAATAAAAGAATATACAGAATACCATACTGATGAAAATCGCTTGTCGTTTTTGAATGCACTAAAGATTATTTCAATGTTCAACATTCTTCTTTACTTTTCATCTTGTTTGTAAATGATTCCACTGATTATTAAAGTATTGGTGAAACATATCAAAACAACCAGGATCATAACTGATATGTGTTTTTTATCCAGCAGCATATGAAAAACATCAATAGCAATACTTACAATAAAACAAATTTTGACGTAGTTCACTTAAGAAACTATCGCGTAATCCTGGACATAGTACAATTAACTTATTTTTTAACGTAGTGACTGATGGTATTGCGGTATTAAAAGAAAAAAAAAAGAGTATATAGACTATGTAACCAAATATGAATCAGAGTTTCAATTTATGTGCTGTCAGTTTTATTTTCACATAAAACAAAACCAAAACATCAAAAGATCATGTTTTCCAACCAACTTTTAGTTAAAATTGATTATGAAATGCAAAAATGCTAAAATATTACAGAATTTCTCAAAACTTTAGCAATAAGCTATCTTAATTTCTTAAAAAGGAAGATACAAATAATTTAAAGATATACAGCCGTTTGATATTTTGATAAAAGTAATTATTAAAACTATTGATTTCGTATAGTTCATAATGTATTGGATTATATTTGCGATTATTTTTTGTTCTTTGTTTGCTGTACGTGTGACTTTACTTACTAGTAATATGTTTGTAATATTTGTAATGTGATTTGCCAATAAACTTACAATAAAAATGTACTTTGTAATATTTAAATTTATTTGAAAGTATTCGAGTGTGAGTAAAATAAACCTCACCTAACTCGATTATTCAGAATGGAAAATTTCTCTGGGTGATATTTATGTAATAAAATGTTTTAATGACCTGAATATATTACATGACTTTTGCTGTCCGTTTTGTAATAAAATTGGAAATTGTTAAAAATATTAAAACTTTTATTTTGTGGAAAACAGGGTTCTTGTATTTGCATCAGAAAGGGGATTGGTTACAATTTTAATAACAACTCTCTAAATAATGTAGTTAATTGCAATTTATAACTTTATATATTTTCTTTAAATCCAACCATGCCACTTTCTACTTTCGAATTGATATGATGGTTTTACTGACATTTAGACATAATTTGGATCCTTGTTCTGATTAAACAAAGATATACAAATACAGAACAATAAACCCTCATTTAGTATCATGTTCAGTGTTTCTCTATTCCTATATTTGTTCTTCATTTTTCCATGCTAGAATTCTACAAGAATGTCACTAGTTGATGTTTTTTTGTTTTGTTTTTTTTGTTGTTGTTTTTTTTTTTTTGGTATTTGCACAAATCTTCTGCTTTAGCATTAGAATATAATCTAGTTTTAATGCTAAAGTTTCGCATTTTAAACGAAACATTACGTTTTTAAATATTCAATATTCAGCATCATTACATTTATATCTGAGGTCGAAATTACAAAAAATAAAATTAGGCCGAATATTGATTTAGGTTTTAATATCGAGCTAAGTCGAACATATAGTTACTTACAGAAACTTAAGAAATGTGAATATCGAACTGGAGGCGAATTTCTTGCCAGGTTTTAAATTGTAATTTACAAAAAATGAGACCGAATATCGAATAAGATTTCAATATTGAGCCAAGTCGGAAATCGTTACGCACAGTTTAAGAAATGCGAATATGTACTTGAGACGACTTTCGCGTCAGGTCTTTTTTTAGAAGCGAAAGCTTCTTAAGTCAGACAGTGGATTTTCTACTTACAATCACATTACCGCCACTTATCCATGCATTCGTGTTGAAAAATAATACCACTGGTTGTATAAATCAACATTGCAGTTTTGATAAAAGTTGGATAGGTTTTTGTTGATTTTGAAAGCAATGGGTATAATCACAATTTCTGTGCAAATGAAACTGTAAAAGAAGCAAGGGGCCGTGAGTTCTATTCCAGCTGATACTCTTTTTTTTCTTTTTTTTTTGCTGTAATACTTATTTCCTTTTTTATTCTTGGATTATATATTTAGAATTTTGATTTCTAGTTTTTATATATCAATTATTTGGCGTTTGTTAATTTGTATTTGTTTCCCTTTGCCTTAAATCATAGACCACAGAACCCTGATATTCAGTCAAAAAAACTTTAAGAAACTTCTCTATATTAAAATGAGGGTCCTGCGCATAGACAGGTTCGGTTATAAGGTCAAAGCAGTAGAATGAGAGGGGGCAGAATGTTTAATGTAAGCCGTCAATTGAAACATTTTGTTTTAATATTTTCTTATTAGAGTATCAAATGACTGTAGTGTTTCTAGTAGTATATGTATGTCAAAACTTAGAAAGTACTTTAGGGATTGAGTTTATACTTTAAACAATGATCAAACTTTACATACCAAGAACATTAACTCTACCTTGCTTCATCTCTATTGAAATTATGTTTTTTCTAGAGCATATTTTAAAAACTATTGAAAGCATGGATATCATTCTTTTCACATTGGAATTATGTGAAATGGCAAAGAACAATAACTTTATTTTGTCCCATTTTCTTGCTTTTCTTTTAAAATTATACCTGTCTGCAGCAAAGATTATCATTTATCGTTTTTGAATACACGATATTTATTTAAAAGTTGAAAAGAGATCATGAGTAATCTTGATTTATGTAAAAAATAAAAACTTATTAGGGCTAAGTAAAAGTAAACAAATAAAGTTTTGAAAATATATACTGATTACTTTGATGTCTCAACTGGTGAAAAACAAGGCAAACAGCTTTCTATTTACTTTTAATCTTATTTATAAATGATACCACTGAGATTTATTGGTTTTATCTATTTATTTTTTTTTTTTTTGATGATGATGGTATTACTTTATTTACCAGGATATTACAAAATCAAGCACTTTACTTAGCCCGTAAAATAAACCGGCTATTAAAATCCGAAAAATGGCATATAAAAAAAACGGACTCTAAGGCATCAAATTCATTTTTTTCTGTTTTAATGTTTTTGTTAATTCTAAAGATATCACACTCTAAATCTACTTCTTAGTACCATCTATTTAGTTCTTAGTGCCTGCTTAGTAGTTCTTAGTGGTTCTTAGTTGTTCTTAGTGGTTTTTAGTAGGACCGCAAATATCGGTTTCGGTTTCAATATCGAGCTTAGTCGGACATCGTTAGTTACAGTATTAAAATTGCGACTATCGAGCTTGAGGCGAATTCCGAGCCAGCTTTTAGATTGAAATTCAAAAATAATTGAGGCCGAATATCGAATTGGGTTCTAATATTGAGCCAAAGTAAATCGATACTCACAGTATAAGAAATGCAAGTATGGGGCTGGAGACGTACTTCGAGTCAGGTTTTTTTCTTTTGTTGGGTGCTATCAATGCTTATGTTGCAGAAGTGGAAGAAATTATTGTTTGTTTGTTTTGCTAGTTTTGGAATTAATGTTCCGCCGAAAGTATTTCAGTGTGTACTTTAGACAGATATTGCCCTGCCACACTGCAAATAGCGAAATCGGTTCGAGATTCGCCCGCTATCGAATGTCTATAACCTTTCTGTCATAATGACATGTCAGATTGTTTGTTATTAGTCCACCATCTTTTTTCATATAATATTTTTACTTTCAAATACATTTACAGACGAATTGGTTTTTTTTAATAAAAGTGATAAATACCCCTTGAATAGGCCTTAATAAAATATTTATAATCTATTAAATAAGCAATTATTTCGCGAAGCTGAGCATTACATTTATGATCAATAAAAGAACAAGTATTTTTAAATGTTTGTTCTAGCGTTGTGAGTAGTGCTGATATGTTCACTAAAATAATTAGCAAAGACTATAGCTCTATAAAAGATTATATTGAAATTTCAACAATTATTTCATTTGATAAAAAAGTGACATAATATGTAGTTTGACTGCCAATGACAATTAGTTTGTGCACTTTTTATTCTTAAAAGGATTTTTGAAAATTACTGACTGGACATATCCAAAAGTATTTGCTGTGACATTCAGAACAATATTGAAAATTTATGTATGCCGAAAGTGTGAAGGTAGGAAAATGGGAAAGTGAAAACAAACCTTAAAGGTAAAGATCTATCTATATCTTTTTCGGCCGTTGACTGTTTTGCTTTTACCTGATCTTCCTGTCTAAACTTAAAGGTGAAGGTCACTAAACAGCTGATGAATACTGTAAGTTTTGATTGGTCGATTTGTTCACTTTGTATATACATTCCTAAAACCGCGAAATATATTAATACATGTCTTAACGTTCAAAATAATCAATTCAACTACACAAAAACATATCTAAAGAATGAAAAACCCATGTCGGATTTGATACCTTCAGACCCCTTCGTATCCTTGAAATCGCTCATTCGTTAAGACGTGATGTATCCTTACACCATTTTATATGGTGAATGCGCTCCAAACTTGTTTTGTATAGTGATAAGTATAATTTTGATCATTTGTCCCTTTCTCTGACAACTGCTGGAATGCAGGTGACTCAAGTGTTCTGAAGAACACCCATCCAGTTGTATTACTTGAAGGGAAATATTTTGTTGTGAACTGGTCGTTCGTCTGTCCGATCGTCAGCAATTTCATATCCGCTCTATATATTTTGAACGTTTAAAAGACATCATAACACTTGGGTCAAATGTCCTCTAATCAAGATGCAGAATAAATACTAAACATAATTAGCACACCACGGCCGTGTATCTTTTTTGTTTTAATCCAAATCTCTACATTTTGACATAATCATGTCATAATGATAGGGATATTAACTTTTACTGTTAATATCATTGTTATGGATCCTTATTTGTCTAAATATTTCGTTTCGGATGGATAATAAGGCAGGACAACAAATGTTAATGAATAATTTAGACATTAAAATACATATCATTTAATATTATATATACATGACATGTTTAAAATAATTGAAGTATATATACTTTCATTAATAAAAACTTTATAGCTGTGTCCATCGTAATCTCGTGTATAAATAGTATGTATGTTTAATTGATTAGTTGCCAATATGCATGAGCTTTGTTTGTGGAAATTAAATGTTAATTCAAAAAACATTGTTATTATATATTTTACGTCGATTGGGAAACAAGTTCTTACACCAATCCTTTTCAATGGCTCCTGGGTTGGACCAGTGCATTGCGTTTTGGTAATCGATCAAGTGTATGGACAGCTTATTTCCACAATATTATAGATGAAAATAATTTTAATTTTAATAATAATTAAATAATATAAGTTAAATAATAATAATTATATATTCTATCAATATATCTTCTTCTGAAATCAAATTAGTGCGCCTAGGGCTTATTTTCTACCCTAATGACATATTCGATTTTTTTATAGACTGGCGTTAGCCACCAGTCTTAAGTGTCCGTAAATCAGAAGCAGACATAGTTGATTTGCCACAGCTATTTTAACCGTTTTGTATCCCTCCGCGCTCAGTAGCGTATCAATGCAATGAAATTGATTACATTAGGTTAGTTAGGTATGTATGTATCATTTTATTAATGGAACCACATTCATGATTGTAATGAAACAAATCAAAATGCTCGAACTGGGAGACTACCTACGGGCTTATCATGAAACGAAAAGCGAATTCAACTGACTTACTCCTGGTGACTAGAGTTGCAGAAAAACGTGAAATATGCCGTTAAATTTTCTTTGCCTCTATCGAGATCAAACCTGCTTACACGCTAATTTTAATATGTTGAAGTGTTCTCAAAAACCCAAGTATTTGATGGAAAAAGTAAATTGTTTACTTTATTTCAAATACAATTAATACTTATTTCTTCTTTACTTTGTTATGTCCTTCTCAAAAAGAGCTAAAATTCTGCGTAATTCAATTTGATATTATCATTGGTCAACATTAATTCCCACATTACCATTGGTAAAAACCGGTGGGTAAACCACTACGATCACTACCGCTAAACATTTGAGCCCTCCATTTAGTATTTTGTTATATTTATAGCACAGATTATAGCTTCCTGTAGGTGACATATTTTCATGGATAGCTAGAGGACGCTTGTATAGTAAGTATTCTTATTATGTTATCTTTCATTTCATTTCGTATAATTTCTTTATCTGATTAGATTTCAAACGAACTACTTGGGGTACAACTGTGCAAAGGCAAAAAATAAACATACTAAAATTAGTGATAAGGAAAGTAAATACCAAAAAAGAACAGAGGACCTTAATGTCTGGATGTTACTGTTTTATCGATATCAACATATTTTGTTTTTGTTTTGTTGTTGTTTTGTTCTTTTCTGCGTGTTTGTTTTTCTACTTGTTTCCTTATTCAAAAGAATGATTAAAGTATTAGAGATCGAGTTTTATCAAATAACACATGTTCGTTAGCTATGTATAATACACACATGGGGTAACTTCCGCCATGTTTTTACTACCTGTGTAAACGAAACCTCCACTCGGTACATATACTATGCAGTTCAGATTGTCAACGCCAGTACATTTGTTCGGATTGTAAACAATTTGCGCAATGCTCATATCTAAAATGATTAGATTTCTTTTATACTTTCTTAATATTAATTGTCATTAGTTTGACTTACACCAATATTGTTTACACATGTACTGAATGATATTAACACCAGCATTGAAAAAGGAAGTTATTCCTAGTTGAACTGAACGGACAGTGATGTTTTAATTTGTGCAACATTCCGCCATTACCTTAAATATTTGAACAGTCATTATTTAATACTTAACTTGAATTGAACATCCAATTCATCAAAGTTTAAGTTAAGACATCCTATAATGCTATTATATTACAGACGATATTTGGTTTAAGCATATTTTATTTCAAAATATTTGAAATGGGGTCAGGCTACAAGTTCTATCCAATTTAGTTAGGGCCCTTCCCCATCTTAATACAATTTTCCAATACAAAAGTAATGACGTGCTTTGTAACAAACAGGTGTGATATAAAAGTCATTTTAAGAACAAATAATAAATTATATCAATGAAAACACTGAGCTTTGTGAACACACTACGTATAAACACCATTAACTGAGAGAGAGGGGGGGGTTTTTTTACTTTAAAAAAAACTTTATCACTATAACAGCTATTATTGAATCTTTTAATTGTCTTTATGTATAAATGAACTGCATCAACATTTTATATTATCTATGAATAATAGGTTTGGATCCCCAAATAATAAAGTGTAAGTATTAATTGGGAAATGAAACAATTTAAAAAAAAATGTGTAATACACCTCTTTAACAATTAAATCATTGCCATTCAAAGAAGCAGTGATTTGTATTTTCGATAGTATGACAAGTGCTACAAAAAGAGTCAGTTTAAGATGTTTTTAAGGTCTCCATTTAAATAACTACAATTATTTTGCGACCGCGCGTGAATTAATGACCAGAGCCTTTCTCCATGATTGTAATACAGAGGTACACTAAGCTTATTTGTACGTATATTCAGCAGATAATTTTTAACAATTGCAATGTTAAAGAATTTTTTGTATCTTCATTTATGTTATTCCATAGCGAAATAGAAGATGGAATACATACTTTCTTCATTACTGCAGTCCTACAAAAAAAATTGCGAATAATCATTGCTATTCCTAACGGGATATCCATGAATAGTTCCAATAATAGGTGGAAACAAGTTTTGAATATAAGATGGATCTAAGCTGTTATTCACTTTATACATAAAATACTTTTTAAAATTTATTCTTGTACGTAATGATTCTCATTCCCTTTCTTTATAAATTTTATTTATAGAAACAGATTGGTTAAACCGGTAACTGTACGAGAGCTTCATGCTGAAGAAGTTCAAGAGAATCAGACAGTTGTAAAGAGCAGCCATCTCAAACGATAGATGAATGTTCTAATATAGGATGAATGTAAGATATATAAATCTGATTTAGTGTCTGCCTTCTAAGGAAATATTTCAATTCAAGCACAATACCTAGAACTTTTGATGTTAACTTAAGAATAAAATTAAGATGATTGTCCCAATGAACTTTTTGAGATAAAGTTATTCCCAGATGCTTGTGATTATTTACGAACTATATCTTCAAAATTCATATTTGGTTATGGTTTGTTTTTGGGGTTGTTTTTTTTTGTAAAGACCAATGCTTCTGTTGTTTTTTTTTATTAAGATTTATTGACCATTTTTTGGACCATGTTGATAATATTGCAAGATCATGATTCACTATACCCTTAAGGTCATCGGGACATGGTGTAGCATAAAATAAAGAGATATCATCTGCATAAAGTCTAGTAAACCTAATAAAGATTCTGCAATATCATTTATATAAATTATTAATTAAAAGCTGTCCAAGAACAGATCATTGTGGAACTCCAGCATTTATACACTGAATGTTTGATTCTTAAGACTGAATAATTACCATTTGTTTCCTGTTTGCTAAGTAATCAGTTAGCAACGTCAGAAGATTTCCACAAAACATATTGTTTTAATTAAAATATCAACCCCCTGTGCCACACTCTGTCAAAAGCTTTTGAAATGTCAAAGAATCATACAGCCATAGTGTTTAATATCTATTGTTTGACATATATGGTGATAAATATCAATTAAATGATAAGTTGAGTGTTGAGGTAAAACCCTGACTGATATTTATATAATAGGTCATTTGATATATAAAAAGTATGCATACACTTAAATGTTATTCTTTCAAAAAAAATCCCACAGCAACACAGGAGAGATACGGGTATGTAGTCGTCAACTTTTTAAAAAAGAAAAAATACATTTGCAAGTTTCCATAAATCTGGAAATTTAGCTTCAACTGATGATTTGTTAGATAACATACACAGATGTTTACATGCTGTTACTGCGGTGTTTCTTAACATTTTATGACTTATCATGTCATGACCACAGGCTTATGTATGTTAATGTCTTACTAACCTCAATGGTTTCTTGTTCAGGTATAAATATGTTAGACAATTTATATTCAGTTTTTCGTTAAAAGGTTGTAACATGCTGTTTTTATCATTGATAGTAGAAATAGATACAAAGTAATATTTATGTAATTGGCTTTATCTGTGTTTGAAGTATAAAAATATGTATATTAGGATACTTGGTCTAACTGTTTCTAGTATACTGCAATTAGGTATGACATACCACATATCCCAGATTTTCAGATTCATCATAGCACTTCTGACATGTCGGATTGACTACATTTTGAATGTCATTCTTGTATATTGCAGGATAAAGGTGCCTGTTCATAGGAATTCCATTATTTTTTCTGGTAGAGGTAGAGTGAATTGTTCATGCTTTGTAGTTTTCATTGATATTTTTTTGGAGTCTAAGAACATGTTGTTTGTCAATTTATTGTTTTAAATACGCTTTTTCTTTCGTAATATTCTCGTGTCTTAAATTTTTCCTTTTTCACTATAAATTGTCTTCTTTATTTTTCTACGGCAATTTCTTCCTCTCCGCATATATTACCAAATATGCTGCGTGCCTTTATGTGAAATTTGGATTCTACCCGGAAAAATCTAAAGAGAATAGATACATGGTGCTTGGTCACCTGTCGTTTGCGAAATTGAGAGTATTTGCTTCTGAGTTTGTTTCTGGAGTACTTATAGTTTCATTAGATCTTTTTGATTTGGTAAAATCGAGACTTTATGTGACGTCTGTGAATCAAGTCCATGGGCTGTATTACGAAAAACAGGAAACACTTTGAGAAATCTGTAGAATCTAGTCATTTTTCATTTCTTTATTTTACAAATAGGGGAAAGTAGTCAACCTTAAAGTGCATCAGGTATACAACGGTCAAAATTGGACACGCCCGATTTTCACTTGTTTTTACATAGATTTATACAGAGAGCTATGACTTTCAGCTTTGGATCACAAGGTACAGTTTTGTATGTGGAATTGACATTGATCATAACCCAGTCACCTTCTTTAATTTTTAAGTAACAATTAACTTTGGTGTGTGGAATTGAAATGATCTTCCTATATTGGTTTCAAAAATATTGAATGAAATATTGAATGTTGAATAAAAAGAAGTAGTTTCCATCCTCCATATAGTATATATTCAGTCATCAGTCCATAGATGCAGATTTCCATTGTATCTATGGAATTGCAACATTTTCTATTTCCGCTTTTTAAAACTTCATATATTATTGGCATTCCCAGAATAAACTTCATATTTAATATGTAGGTCAGCGATTTAATTGCTTACTAGGGTGCATTAGTTTGTTGATTTTTTGCACTGAGTTTTTTTTCTTCTTCTTCTTCTTCTTCTTCTTCTTCTTCTTCTTCTTCTAGAGCTATGATAGCATGCTCAGTTCTGATGTTGACTACGTAATATTTTCTTAGATTGTTTCTTCTGTATTACAATAGGATTCGCTATTGAGTTCCTTCAATTACTGATTGATTTTTGACCTCTCCAAAAGACTGTGACATTGTAGTTCCATACTTTCAGTTTGGTTTATTGACTATTTCCTTACAAGTATTACTTTATATGGAACTTCTTTCAGTATTTTACGGGTATGCAAATATCCATGTTTTAGAGTGTCCTTGATGTTATCCAGTTGCTATGTCTTCATTAACTAAAGAAAGTGAAAGTAAGGGAAACCGCTCAAACATTATATATATATCTAATCAAGTAATCGACTTATGGCGCCGATGTATAGAAATATCCATTGCTGAAAGTCTTTTCCTCAGCTTTGATGATCTTGAGACTTAGATTCATGCTTCTAAGCAGACTCAATCAAAGATGTCTGATTTTTAAAGCAGTTTAATTCTTTCTTCAAGAAAAATCTGCATAGTCTTTTTACAAATATTCTGATGAATTTGGTTTTTAATATAAAACAATTGATAAATTTAACTCTTTTCGTATCATACCGGTAATTCCTGTCATTGAAATGACATGTCATCAAAAAAAATAAAGGGGGTATTATTTTTCTGTCCGTTTTTGATCGTTAACTAAATATTGCGACAGTGGGGTCAAAAAGTAGAACTATGCATATTACGGCAAAATCGGAAATAGTTGATTGATGATACAAACGGCTATTAAGGACACGCGTCAAATTATGATAAATAATTGCTAAATCATAAGAATCTACATACATAACTCAAACTTTAATTAGTACACACTTAGGATTAGACTATAACTTTTCGCTGTGGAATTCTGTTTTCTATAAATAGGGCATTAATAAGATACTAATTCTGGGTAACAAGAAACCTCGATGGTTTTGTTCCCGACGGGTTTGCTATATAATTGTTCTTTTTCTTAATCGAGAGTAACTATCACGATGGATATAAACTACTATTCGTGTGGCTTCGATGGAACTTAATGTGAAATCGGGGCAAAATGTGTTTGGGGAGGAGCCATTGTTAAGGCGCCAACTTCAAATGGACGATTGATAAACTGTGATAGTACCTGTTTTATTGAATGAAACTGTGTGTAATGGACTATATGGACTGTGAGATATATCTTATGGATAATACGGATATATAGACAAATCACAGATGGCATTTTATTATACTTCTATCATAAAAAAAAATCAATTATAAACCTGTAAAATGTGATGTGCTATGTGTAACACCTGAGCAGTATATGTGATCATTAGCAACAAATACAACAAAACTATCGTGTAACCATGGATGTCAATACTTCATTTGACCATAGTTCACAACCGACCCCGGGGCAGTCTAAATACTGCGGTCAGGTCCCGTCAGGCGAATCTCAAACTCTTTCCAAGGAATTATCTGAGCCATTAGATCCCGTTATGACGGATGAAATTGGTGTTTTCGACAAAAGTGTGTCCTCAGATGATTGCAGACAATATTTGTTGTACATGTATATGTATCATCAGAATACTAAAAAAACTTATTGACCGACGAGCACCCCAGTGAACAAAAGCTTGATGAGTTGAGAGACATGCTTTTCCAGGTTATAAAAACATGCGAAGGATATCCATTTCATGACTCGTGAGAGTTAAAAAAGTGTAAATCCACTCGTAACTATTTCACATAAGTTGGCAGTAGACCAGTATGTCCTAATTTCTGTCCTTGATGGCTCACATTTCGAGGACTTAAAGGGTATGCTTAATTCAGCAAAGTTTGCAAACGACGCCGGAAAACAGTCCCGGGGAGATTCCAATATAAAACTGGAATTCGTCAATATAAATCAAATTTTGGCACAATTAAAAGCGGACATGATTGCCTTAAAACAAGAGAAAGATGATCTCGAAAGAAATGTGCAATCAGAAATAAAATCTGTAAATGAGAATTTACGTAAACTCAAGAATGATACAGAAGAATCGGTGTACGAACTTCAGTCACTGGTAGATGAGGGCCGTCAAGCAGCGTTTCGCGCACTGGATAATACTTGTAGTGGGGTTGCCTGCGCACACAACAATATCAAATTGATTAGACAAGAACTGTTCTGTGCAATGGAAAATGCGGATAGAAATTTGAAATTAAACAATGAACGGCTTACAGGCAAGTTTAAACAGCTAGAAAAGAGGTTGGCAAAAAAAGAAAAGTCAGTCTCCAAATTCATATTAACACATTACAAATAACGGTAATTCAGATTTAATTACTAGGCGCGAACAAGTACAACAGAATCCGACACCCAGGTAAATTCGTCGGTTAACACTCGGCTACCTAGCGATGCCCCAGGTACACTATACAGAAACCAAGTTACGAATCGGTATGAGCGGTTGCAAGAGTAGCCGGGAGACAAAAGATACAGTGTAGTGGTTAAAAAGCCATGCAACACAGAAGCAGGAAGTGAGCCTGAGGTCAAGACCTCTGATACACGCAAGATTCCAGTGTTAATGCATGGTCGTTCATCTGAATTGAGCCTAAATATAAACTAATATGTGCGACAACGAGAACAACTCGTTACACAAATACACGAAAAGGTTCTTTGTAGAAGGATTTATTAAAAGTGTTAATGAAAATTTATTGGCCAACTTTGTAAGAGACAATGGCATTAAAGTAACAGCCATTAACATTTACAGACCGCAACATTTAGAGACAGCGGTGATTCGAATAAATGCGGAACCAGAGAAATCGGATGAAATTATCCTTGACGGGTTTTGGCCACGTGACATTACATGCAGGCCATGGGGAAATAAGAGACGGTTTTACCGTCACTCACGAGACGTGCGTAAATCAGGGTGGAGCGATCATGGTTTTAAAAACTAAAGTATATAATGTTTGTGTCACAACAATGTATATTTTTATGTACTGTTACTCGCTGTAATTTATTGTTACATGGTAGAATTACGCTTATGTTCATGGAATGCTACGGGCCTCATGTCAAGTGCGTATTATCTCAGTGGTATGTTAAATAATGTTGCTCTCGATGTGATTGTAATATCAGAGCATTGGTTAAGTAATAATAACATATACTTTCTCAATCTAATTCAGAACCAGAATAAAGGTGTTGGGGTCTGTAACAATGTTATAACAACGTTTTACCATGCAACGGAAAACACCCAGAGTTGGAGTAGCACTCATATGGCATAGAAAATTAGATGATCGTGTTTCTGTTGTAGAAACCAACAGTAGTAAAATAGTTGGTATTGAGATACAAATTTCTAGAGTTGACTATGTACATGTATATTTATTTCAGATATACGCAGCTTGCTCCAATTACAGTATTAATACGTATAGAGAATCTATTGACCAGTTACAAGATGTATTTTCAATGTATTCTGCAAAAGATCGAGTTATAAGTATGGGCGATTTCAATGCTCATCTACAAAGCAAAACATTATTAAACCAAACGACTCGCGAAGTAGAGTATTATGCAATTTTCTTGAAACTAATAACTTAATTTCTACTAACACATTACCAAACTGTACAGGTGCGATGCAAGTTATGTTTCATACAACAATATACACATGTTTCTTATTGGTCATATTTTAGTTCAATGTGAATCTATTGATCTACTTAAATCATGTTCTATTCTTGATGATGATTTTGTAAATGTGTCTTCACATAGATCTGTAACTATTCCCGAAAGCTCTTACTATGATGGCTTTTCTGATAAAATTTCTGCCAGTCCGATAATCACGGTTCAGGTCGTACGTAAAACTTTACTGGAGTGACGATCTTAAATCAATCCACCATACTATGCGACAGAAACGTGCTAGTTGGTTACGTGATAGGAGACCACGTGACAATGATCATAGATCATATCGTGTTTACAAGAAAGCAAAACGTATATTTCGTGCACTTTATCGGTGTACTGTAAACAAATTCTTTAGACAAACAAACGAGGATATAGACAATGCCGCATATGTCGACTCCCAGTTATTTTGGCGTCTTTACAATAAGAAAAGGTCCCATTCACGCGTAGATTGAAGTGAACTGGAGCATAACGATCGTGTTTTACGCGACCCTATTGAAATAGCAAAAGGCTGGGACGATTACTTCTGTCACTTGTATAGTGACGTTGATAGTGTCGATTACGATGATCGGTTCTACTCAGATATTGTATATTCTGTAGATCTCTTAAGGATTGATGCACGTGCCGCACGTAACTTCGAGGAGATAACCCTAAATGAAGTTAAAAGCTGTATTAAGCCCTTAAAGCGAGGTAAAATGTGCGGCATGGTTGGCGTATATTATGAACATGTCAGACATGGAGGAATCAGTCTACAAAAAGCTTTTGTTACCCTTTTCAATAGTATGTTCTGTAGGTCATATATACCCGACAATATGAAAAAGGGACATATAATTACGCATATAAAGGGAGAAATAAACCAAAAATGACCCCAAAAGCTAAAGGGCAATTGCATTGTCTTCGTGCATCTTTAAGCTGTACGAAGCTATCCTTTTGAAAAGACTGAAAAATGCCCTTACGGATCCTATTCATAGTTTACAGGGTGGATTTCACAGGGTATGGGTTCTATTTAACAAGTTTTTAATGCAAGAATGTATTGCGTACTGTGGTGAAAACAATAGCAAGTTATATACCTGCTTCCTCGATGCTAGGTCAGATTTTGACCGTGTCTGGCATGCAGGTCTTTTCTATAAATTGAATCAAATGGATATTTCCGGTAAGCTGTGGTTTGCTATTATTGAAATGCATAGAGACATGAGCAGTAGAGTCATTTATAGGGGCTTCTGACCAGACTGACTCCCGGTACTTCAAGGACCAGACAAGGGGGGATCTGTTCACCGTTCTTTTACCTCTGTTACATAAATGACATAATCTATAAACCAGTTAATTCAGGATATGGTCTTAAGATTGGTGATAACAGTTTTGCCGCACCCACTGTAGCAGACGATATGGTTTTACTTTCGCTTTCAGTGAATGGGTTACAGAAATTAATCAACTATTGTCACTCTTATACCAGTAAATGGAGATTCCAATATAATTCTTCAAAGTGTGCAATTATCGTATTCAACGAAAGTAAAGCACTGCAGCAAAGGCACAACGTAATTGGTTAATAGGGACCGAACATATTTTTGAAGTTGACAGCTATGTTCACCTAAGCGTAACATGTCATACTTCGTACTCACGCTCAAGACGGCTGGCGAAGTAAGTTGAAAGTTAAGACGTTCTTTTTATAGTCTAGCAAATTGTGCCTTAAATATAAATAACCTTAATTCCTTAACAGCGTATTTCTGACCACATTATCTTACCAAAGGCCCTGTTTGGAACAGAATGTTTTTACAGTCTCTCTTACTCGGAACTGTTATGTTTAGAACGGGCACATCGCTTGTGCATTAAATACATACAGGGATTAACAATAAGAACGAGATCAGACGTAGCACTTAGTCTAGTTAGATCGCTCCCAATCAGTGTAGAAATCATGAAAAGGAAACTTACCCTATTCGGCCAGCTTTGTTGTTGTTATTGTTGTTGTTGTTGTCGCTGCGATATTATTCAATCATATAGCGACGTCCAGCTAATTATAGGTGGAGGAAGACCCCGAGTACACAGAGGTACCCGGGTAGAACCACCGACCTACCGCAAGCCAGCTGGAAGGCTTCCTCACATGAAAAATCCGAAGTCCCTACCGGGATTCGAACCCACAGCGGTGAGGGGCTGAGAGATTCGTAGTCCACGACTGTAACCGCTCGGCCACGTCGGCCCCCCGGCCAGCTCTGTAGGTTAAACAGACGATCTGCAGTCAATCAAATATTTCTGTTCCGCATGATATCTCATATGTTGAATATAGATGGAAAGGGTTTTGATCAGATATTGATGCCATCTTAACATACTTAGATATAATTCATTACCGCGACAGTTTTTGCAGCATGGGTCATTTCCAAATAAAAGACTATGGAAGAAAATAGTTCATGCAAGTCTGTGGGTTAAAGTAACAGCATCGTGGCAAAACCGGATATGTTCCACTGAATTTGACGGGTTCCGGTCTATACATTGTCATTATCAGTATAGTGACGTCTGGGCTTTTGCAGTACGTTAACCACGATATCTGTCATGCTGTCGGTCCGTTGTAAAATTTATCACCTACACTACCAGATACAATGAAATATGTTGTAAATGTTCCGCCGCGATAGCTCCTGATTTTTGTCTGACAGACCATATCCTGCTTAATTGTTCAGCTCTAGCTACATATCGGACCGATTTCATGTCGAGCGTGCAATGTCTGTTTGGTCAAGAAACGTCGAATTGCCTGATCGGTTTATCACCGACCGCCTTTGTTAACACTTTATTTGGTGTTCACTGTCCAGCACTTGTAGAAATTCTGCACAATAAGTATTATTTATTTTATGGAAAATCATACCAGTACTGTCATATAATGTGGTCTTATTACAAGATTTAACTTTCACTATATTATACATGCTGCCGTGCTGCGACACACGGACCTTGCCATAATTGTACGTGTGTGTGTGTGTGTGGTGTATTTCTCTTTTTTCTGTATTACCCCTTATTCCTTCTATCGATTCTGTTCATCACATTAGCTCATCAACTGCTTGCTAACTCTGTACATGCCATTGATCATAGTAAACATCTTACATTTCGTTTCGGTAAGGGATTTAGTTAAATTATGATCTTTTGTTGTTTTTTTACCCGTTTCTTTTTGTCGTTTATATAATCATGAAGCTACATTTAGTGATGTAAATCTCTTATATAATGTAATGTTTTGTATTGTCATGCTTATATATATGCGGTATCTCGAATTATCTTCATTAGCATCGGGTAAATGGAGATGGCCTCTTACCTGTCTGTAAGGGACTTAGATATTATCTTATGTCTGAACTCCTCTCTCTCTCTCTCTCTCTCTCTCTCTCTTCTATTCTTCCTTTTGTCCCTTTCATGTTGCATAATTGTTTGATATAATGTATTGTAATGTCATGAATGTTTATACTATGTTGTTGGAATTTCCTATGTGGAGGAAATAAAGATATATATGTATGTTAGTATTGATATAAAAACATCCTTATGATATTACATACTTCATTTTTAAACAAATCAATTGATTTCACATACTAGGTCGTCTTATATAATAATAGTTTTTTGTTGTTTTTTTACATTCAAATAAAAAATGATGTTCATCTTATTAAACTAAGGGATATATGCATATTACTGGCCCATCTTCCATTTTCAATATACAGACTATGAGAGGATACTTTTAGTAAAACTACATCTTATTTTAATAATATTGCACATCTAAAGAAATTCGAAATCTAAAATCACAAATATTTCTACTTGACTCACTTTATGTCCTTCTCCATCTCTGAATAAAGTGGTTTATCATTTCAACCTTAAAAGCATTTTTTAACAATGAACACCAAGAAGTTTTAAGGGTTTAGCTCGATATCTGATTTTAGCATAAAATTAACAATTTTAATAGATATTTTACCATCACAACTCAAATTCTTTAGCCAATATGTATATGTATAATATCGTGTTGATTTGAAAGGAAGTAATCCAATATAAATAAAATAGCTTTGTGTGAGTTATTCTCTTACACATTTGTAAATAAACACCGCCTCTCTGTTGTTAAAAATTCTACTTTTAATCCTACTGCTCGTTCCAGTGTTACAAATTCTCCTGTCTGTGTTTCTGTCTCTTTTTTAATACTACCCTTTCTTTTCCCTACCTACTTCTTCTTCCTCTCTTTCTCTAGCCATCTGTCTTGTCACAGACAACTAAACACTATTTCCATATACAATATGAATTTTATTTACCAACAACTATTATTTGCAAGTATTTACAGTCCTTAAACCCTTTCCTTACATTCTGAAATCATTCATTGGCTCAAATAATAACCATATTAAATCAAACATTAAAAAGCCTAAAGAGAACCCATTGTCCTTTGCGCGACCCCTTTTATAACAAAGCTTTAACTTGACAGATGCCAAAGATTTCATTGTCTTTGGCTAATTATGTTTAAGGTGCTTACAAAGAGGTTTATGATGCTATCAACTGTAACCTGTTTCTTGCTAAATCTGTATTTGGGATGCTTGCAATATGGCTAATACAATGCTAAAAGGTCAACAGGTTAAGAGTTGTTTACTTATTAAATCTTTAAGCTATCATAACAGTATTTGATTACTTACTTTATTTTGAATTGAAGAACTTGTAAGCATTAATATATCATAAATCACAACATTTAGTAATGTATTCATTTAAGCATCGTTGTAAAATACTGTTCCTAAATATGATAATCATTTTTTATAATCTTGCCATAAATGTCTTAACTATACTTTTGTTTGTTTTAATAATATAATGATGGTGGTGGTGTTGAACATGACGACGACGATGATGATCCTGGTCGTGATTATGTTGTGGTGGTGATAATGATGGCGATGAGTAATGATAATGCTGGTGGTGATAATGCTGGTGGTGATAATGGGAATACTGATGATGAATATGGTATTGGTTATTATAATGGAGTAATGATGTTGTTAGTTGGTAATTGTGATGGCAGTCATAGCTTTTGTATGTTTGTTGATGGTTTTGGAATTGTAAGAATTTATGATAATGGTGGGGGGTTTTATGATGGTGATAGTGATGATGGTTGTTTGTTAGAAAATGAGGATAATGATTACGATGTGGAAGCAGATGAATCAGGAATATTCTTCATTTAAAAGGCGTCTTTATTTTCCAGGCTGATGAAGTAATGGCGAGCTACGAGGGTAAGTACATTTTTTCATAAGTGATGGTTAATTTTCCTTTTGTTGAACCTTATAAATTTGACTTAAGATAATTAATTCCTGAAATATTAGTGTAGGATGATAAAAGAAGTTTTGTTTTTGTTTTGTTTGTTGTTGTTTTTCTTACTGTTATTGTTTGTTGCTGTTGTTGTTGTTGTTGGTGGTGGTGGTTTTATTTTGCGTGGTTGTAGCGACAGAGGAAGATTACACTGATCTCATTGTCCCATTTGACGAGGCAAATAAAAATGTTCATTGACAAATGGCACAGCTAAAATAACGACTTTGTTAGTGGATACCTTTTCTACCAGCTGTCAGTTTTAATATTACAAAAGACATTTATTTTTATACATTTGGCCCCCATTTAGCGGGGAAATTGGACTAACGAGTCACGTTCTTGAATAAAATTTACGGACCGAATATAGCCGATTTGCCTTTATCGTAATTCAAGTGACTTAGTGGCTTTGCAGCATAAAAACTAAGTTAATATCAAAGCGCTGATAGCGCTGAAAGAACAGGTTTTTAATGTGATGATATGGCATTTCTTTTGTTTATCAAAGTAAATTTTATAAATGAGGATTAAATTTTGAAGCGTTGTCAATAAACCCAATGTTGTAAACTCGCTTTAACCTTTCTTGAAACTAGTCGTTAAAAGGAAAACTGAAAGCATCATTTGTCTAAATGAACTGATATCAATAAGCATATCGCCACTCTTACTCTCCCCATTTCTCTTGTCTACTTTTATAAGATTATATGAATATGAGGAAGCAAATCTAAAGCAACATGCTTTTATTATTTATTTCATGTTTTTATGTCATATCATTTTATATACACATGTACTTAATATAGGTGAATTAATGACATTCAATAAATCTTAGAATATATGTATCTTATATTGCAAAAAAAATAATTGCAAAAATTGTTAACCGGTTGGGACTCGAACCTACATCACCTTTTCAACACTGACTTATTTACCACTGCACTAATGGGTTACCTGTCGCTGGAAAATCCAGCCAGTTATGGTTCAAAATATCTCCGAATGAGGTGCAGTTTTTTTGTTGTTGTTGTTTTCGTTTTTTTGTTTTGTTTTGTTTTGTTTTTTTTCTTTTAGCTTTTTCATTACAGTTTATTATCTCTAGCATCGATTATCACCATTAAGTGATATGACAGAAACAAAATTTGGAACTATTTCTCTGCGTAGTAAAATAAGAGGAAATGTATAGACGTCTAAATATAACCCCGAATTGTTGTCTTATTAAAAATGTCTGCTGCCATAGATTAGCGTTACAAGCAACCCCGTTCAAAAGCACTCTAACTTCCAAATGTACTTACCCATATAGATGTCATAACTTTTGAAGAAAAACTTGCGCGTGTAGGCATGTGAATTTTTATCAATAAAAATGCAAGACTCCTGATTGGTCCACTTTCTTGTTTTATCATACCTGTAAAGTCACAAAGCGGTCTTAGATTTTCGTCTGTTAAAATTTCAAAAGCATAACTTATCTTCTTTTTAAAAAATGCGTTTGAGTTTTTGATGACCATTAGTTTTGATTTTCTAAGGTTTCTAATTTGTGGTAGGTGTAAAATGAACCCTTTATGTCATTACACGCCAACCCAATGTGCAAATTTGATAATGTTGTGATCATTGATCTTGCTATTCAAGCACATAATTTATTTGATTTTGGATAACCACAAAACATGTTACCATCGGTAATTGAGACACGTACTATAGTTCTGAATATTCCACAGTGTATGCAAGTTTTTCGCATTTTACTCATCTCTTACTCAGGGAGTGAAGATGAAAGACATAAACTTATTCTGGATGATGAGACACAATACATCATTGAAAACTTGGACCCTGTTCCACTCCTAGACGTATTTCAAAAAAGAGGTTTTCTCCAATATTCAATTAAACGAGATATCAAGGTACGTAAAGCTATGTGTTTTTTTATACTTGTATTTTATTTTCTTATCCTCTGGGTGGAGTGTTATAATTGGAATAATTACAAAACACAGACGGAAATTATCATACATGAATAAGAAAAACAATATTCCAAGTCTCACGAGTTTCAGAGTATTCTATTTTTCCCGTCAGGACTTGAATTGTAGCAATGCTGCTGTTTGTGTATTGGAATAACGTCCCGCCGACATTATTTCAGTCATTTCGAGACTAATTCTACGTGATACAGATATAATGCTGCCACACTGCAGTTTAATGTATGGTACCACATCCGGTCACATTATCCTGACACCGGGCCAACCAATCCTGGAACTACCCTTAAATGCTGAGCACTAAGCAAGGGAGCTATACCAGTACCATTTTAAGACTTTGGTGTGTCATGGCCAGGAATCAAACCAACAACCTCCTGATTCCGGGACGGACGCTCTAACCACTCGGCCATCGGTCAATGTTTTTTACAACGCCTATTTTTATAAGTAAATTACAAAAAGTGTGATTATTTGTTTCTTTCTTTTTCTCATCCTAGATATTTATGAATATATTTACGATACTTTCTATCTTGCCACATCCTCTTGAAACTGGAGCATGTAGAAAAGAGAAAATGTGTTCTTTAAAAAAAAAGTTTATGCCTGGCATGTGTTGTATTTATGAAATAGTTTAAAATGAAGTGATTGAGTAATGATAATTATTTAAATGTATATTTACATTTGAAATGATGATGTACTTTGTACAAATCAAAAATAAAATGTTCTGTCTGTCTGTCCTATTTCACATTTAGATATACCCACTTTTAGCGGGTAAAGCCATTGGATTTACATTACTCAACACTCACCGCGGCGGGGTCGCATTTACTTGATTAAGTTTCCCAGCTGGTTTGCAGTAGGTTGGTGATGCTACCAGGGTACCTTAGTGCACTCAGTGTATTCCTCCACGTGTTATTAGCCGGAAGTCACTATATGACTGAAATACTGTCGTTGTGACGGTAAACTCAAATGCGACGACAACATTTATTAATGGTGCGTTCAGAATTTAAATTAATGTGTTCTTATTTTCATTATTACCCATTAGTTCCATTTTCTCAATTTTACATCTGCGATAAAATATGGTGAAAAGCTGCGTTTGAAATAAAAATGTTGAAGGGGGATAATATATTTTAATGTGTGTGTGTGTGTGTGTTGCGATAATAACAGGACAAACCAGACACCTCTGAGAAAAACAGGGCGATTATTGAAAAGGTGAGATGTAAAGGTGCTGACGACTATCGGATATTCAAGGAGTGTCTTAGAGAATCTGGCAACAGGGTCATAGCTGAGAAGTTGGAAGCACGTGAAAGTATAAAATTTTATCTCATTTGCTATAGTATATAAATGTATAGTGTACGTACAAACGCAATTTGGATAAAAATAAAAGTAATACAATTCTGCTGAGTGATACCATTTTCAAATGGCATGATCACAATATCACTGGCTTTATCACTGTGCTCGAGTCCCGGCAGTTTTATTTGAGTTATTCACGAAAGAAAATCTTCCATTGCGGTAGGTCCATGGATCTAACTGTGTTCATATGTGCACTCGAGGTAGTTAGCAGGAAGTTTCGATGTGACTGAAGTGACTGAAATACTTCCGAAGCGACGGTAAACTCATGTACAACAACAATTGCACTTTTTTGTGACTCCCTAAAACGGTTATCTTTAATCAGAGCATTGGTTAAGTAATAATAACATATTCTTTCTCAATCTAATTCAGAACCAGAATAAAGGTGTTGGGGTCTGTAACAATGTTATAACAACGTTTTTTCCATGCAACGGAAAACACCCTGAGGTTGAGTAGCACTCATATGGCATAAAAAATTAGATGATCGTGTTTCTGTTGTAGAAACCAACAGTAGTAAAAGAGTTGGTATTGACTTGGACCCTGTTCCACTCCTAGACGTATTTCAAAAAAGAGGTTTTCTCCAATATTCAATTAAACGAAATATCAAGGTACGTAAAGCTATGTGTTTTTTTATACTTGTATTTTATTTTCTTATCCTCTGGGTGGAGTGTTATAATTGGAATAATTACAAAACACAGACGGAAATTATCATACATGAATAAGAAAAACAATATTCCAAGTCTCACGAGTTTCAGAGTATTCTATTTTTCCCGTCAGGACTTGAATTGTAGCAATGCTGCTGTTTGTGTATTGGAATAACGTCCCGCCGACATTATTTCAGTCATTTCGAGACTAATTCTACGTGATACAGATATAATGCTGCCACACTGCAGTTTAATGTATGGTACCACATCCGGTCACATTATCCTGACACCGGGCCAACCAATCCTGGAACTACCCTTAAATGCTGAGCACTAAGCAAGGGAGCTATACCAGTACCATTTTAAGACTTTGGTGTGTCATGGCCAGGAATCAAACCAACAA
>CM037788.1:14539559-14553171 GCA_021229015.1 Solen grandis | reverse complement strand
AAATTCTGGACTTGTCAGTTCCCCCCCCCCCCCCCTATCCAATATATTGTGCATGATGTTGGGGAAACTCTGGCCTAGTCAGTTTTTCCCCCCCTGTCAAATATATTGTGCATGATGGTGGGGAAACTCTGGCCTAGTCAGTTCCCCCCCCCCCCCCCCCCCCCCCCTGTCATTTAGACTGTATCGATGGTGGGGAAGTTCTTGACCAGTCAGTTCCCCCCCCCCCTATCCAATATATTGTGCTTGATGGTGGTGAAATTCTGGCCTAGTCATTTAGATTGTTCAGTCCCCCCCCCCCTAAAAACTGACTGGTCAAGAATTTCCCCACCATCAATACAATCTAAATGACAGGGGGGAAAAAACTGACTAGGCCAGAATTTCCCCACCATCAAGAACAATCTAAACGACAGGGGGGAAAAAACTGACTAGGCCAGAATTTCCCCATCATCAAGCACAATATATAGGATAGGGGGGAAAAAACTGACTGGTCCAGAATTTCCCCACCATCAATACAATGTAAATGACAGGGGGGAAAAAACTGACTAGGCCAGAATTTCCCCACCATTACGCACAATATATTGGATAGGGGGGAAAAACTGACTGGTCCAGAATTTCCCCAACATCACGAATAATATATAGGATATGGGGGGAAAAAACTGACTGGTCAAGAATTTCCCCACCATCACACACAATCAACATGACAGGGGGAAAAAAACTGACTGGTCCAGAATTTCCCCACCTGAGAAACCTTAAAAAAAAATTAAAAAAGAGGGGGGAAAAAACTGACTGGGTGGGGAAAAACTGACTAGTCAGTTTCTTCCGGGTTTCTTTCTTTCCGGGGAAAAAACTGACTGGGGGGAAAATCTGGGCTGTTACACCGGGTACCATGCATTGAACAAAGAAATACAACGAAATTGAGCAATGATTTATACTAGATAAAAGTACTGTACTCACATATTCATGTTAGGGCTGTGCGGTATTACCGATATAAACGTATTATTGCTATCGTAGATTGATCCGAACAGTGTTGTCAGCATGCGTGGTACACAGACTTACAGAAAATCACGAAAGCTTTAGCTACCCCTTTATTAATATACCTACTTTTCACTTCAAATAATTCTTAGCTTTGCAAATCTTCATTTTTTTACCATTAAACAACAAAAAACAATGGAACAATTTTTATCAAGGTTAATCCGGTCGTGTTCTACACAGAGCGTAATGATATGAAGAGTGTTAACGGCTTTCATTATCCAAACTACTTTACATTTGGTTTTGTGAGGAACGAACGGCAACTCTGCTTGGAGATTGATCCAAATTGTGCAGTGACGTCATATAAAAGTAGTTCCATTCTATATTAACACAAGGTATAGAAGTGATACAGGTTGGAAAATTTTAGTAAACAGATTGAAAATGCTACTATCATACATAGGTATATATAAATATAGGAACTCACAAAAAAATTTCTTATATAAAAAACTGAAGTATGTGATAAAAAATGTAAACAAGAGTGCTCTTACACGTGTCACCTACTGAAGCGTGGCGGAAAAAGTGTGACGGAAAGACAGACAGACGGACAGACAAACGGAAAAAGTGATCCCTATATGTATCACCTCTGCTTACAAAAAGGATAAATTCAACAGCAGTGCGTACATTTATAATATCAAAACATGCATTCTTCGATACGATAGTTATATTGATCGTATTTGACGATTTAGATAAACCGTTTTAAAATTGAATTCCTACTAGATGAGTCTAGAATGTAGACTTAGGAGATAGATGAACTTGGGCTCTACGTTTGCATAGTATTGCGATTTTCTTTTGCAATTAAAGGTTCTACGTTTGCATAGTAAGCAAAAAGATATTGTATCTTAACATATTCATGATCATTAATGATCGTCGTGTTTGGAGAATATGTACCTTATAAGAATTGACTTACTGTCGTCCTGAAAACATAGAACACTCAAAACACACTGCGTATATTAAAGACCATTATAAAGGCTTCTAACGTTATATACAAGTGTCTCTTTAAAACATCGGCATACGTGTTTAACGAAGATATTTACTTAACGCATTAAATGCAGATTCTACCAACATCGAGAAATATATTAAGTCACACATATTTGTTGGAAAAAAAGATAATTCATGTATGAGTTCATCCAAAATTTTATTCTCACTTGTTAATAATTTCATAAAAAAACGGACTTTTATAACAGTCTATCCACCATATCGAATAAGTTCAGTGTGAAAACAGATAACAAGGTCAGGTTCACATTCCATCAACAATATTTAGCACAAAGTTATACCTACTCATTTAATTAACATGACGCCAAAACGCCCCGAAATGAATATGCATATCGGTTTAACCAGTGAAAAGCTGTACAATCCTCCGACAAACATTCGGGGCGTGGCTATACCTGTTTTGGCGTCAAGTTAATTAGCTAGAAACGCATTCCGCTTTTCCTGTTGTATCTAATATATAAGTACATGGTAAAGCTGATAAAAGAATTATTACCTGTGTTTTATCAGCGTATGGGTATTTTAAGTAGAAAAACAAAAGTGGTGAAATGAGCCGTAAAGTTTTCAAGTATTACTTAGCGCTAAATATGACTGTTTGAATTCAAGCCTGTTGAACTCATGTATGAATAAGCAAGGTCGTTTAATTTCAGCATTCATTCAGATTACCGTATCAGTCTTTATCGAAATCTGAACAAAAATTGCCATGTATCGTTAAGCAAGTAAAAGATCACTTTTTGTTTTATTGTAAAATTTAATGTAGCATGCCTTTAAAGTCGCTTGTCTAAGCATGAAACGCTACGGGAAAAAAGCGGATGGTGCTTAGCAAACTTTGAGTAGTATATATTCACCCTCATCATTCTGCATATTTTTTCTCAGTCCAATGGCAGGAACTCCGTCTAATACGGGCGGCGGTTATCGGAATGCAAATTTGATCTGTAACCCATAACAGAATAAGCGTAATATCTCCAAACATATTTAGAAAATGTCCTCATGTATTTCGGAATTCCTGAATAACGGACATCGGTAAAATACGTGACTATAGACCTTGCCGAAATACCTCCGTATACATTCTACATAATTTCAGCTATATTCTAACAATATAGGTTAAATCTAAATCAGTGATAACATTCACTGTACGGAGTCTATTTGTCCGGTTCGTTCCATTCCACTTCATTCGGGTTAGCAACATCCACCAGTTTCCGCAGGTATGCAATGTAAGCTATGGCCAGACGTAATGTTTCAATCCTTGACATTTTCTTCTCATATGAAGACACAGGCAAACACTCCCTCAATGATTTAAACGCCTCTTTCAGATTCATCATCCGCTTCTGTTCTCGAACATTTGCCGCTTTCCGCTGGGCTACGGTCGGGTAACGACGTCGTTTACCGCTGTCTCTGCACGAGAATTTCTGAATATGTCGGCTGCTGTGCCTTATTGATGATGTCACCCTCTGACAATGGCGTCTCCTTGTGCCGTAGAACCGCTCTTTTGAAAATTGATGAAACACTTTTCTATTATCTACAGTTTGATATTGTCGTAGATTCGCCAGGCGTGAAGAAACTTCCTTCTCCCTGTTACGTTTAAGAATATTAAAAGAAATCGAAATATGGTCAGCAGGGGTCTGCAATCTCTGATCTGATAGGACAATATTGTCATCAACAAAATTTTGATTTTCGAATTGACAGCTCGGTAGAACTCTTTCTGAACAACAGTTCTGGTTAAATGTATTGCTGATTGGCTCAAGGTTTCGCCGCTGACGTAATAGTTGGCGTTGACGTAGATATTGATGTTGACACGAGAAGAATGTCGCATCCAGTGGAGCCTCGTTTTCAGGCATTTCCTCCTCTCATGTTATTAACACAGTAGAATGTGCTTCGCCACCTAAAGAAGCTTATTCAATATTTTTATAAAATATAAAAATGGCCAAATTACTCGAAACATACGTTAATGCCACAAAACATTTGTCTTATATAAGCATATCAGTGAGTAACAAGTTTCATTTCACCACTTTGAATATGTTTCAGTTCGTTACGATTCTGAAAGAGATAAATTTATACGAAAATAAAATGATTAATGTGATTTTTTTTTGCAGAAAACCACGTAGATATATAGTTACTTTAAAGACTTAATTTTATTTCCACACGCAAAGATAACATAAAGCATGTATCAAAAGTAATATTTCACCACAAAATTTATTTAACTATTCAGGTCGTGTCGCAATATTACAAAACTAATGTCAATGACGAGTTAGTATCACATCCAGATTCATAAGCAGTCACATGATGCCTCTGATTTCATTTTAATTCTTCCGAGAAATGAATTCACCAACAAAAATACCGGATATTTCGCGACTAAGTGCACCGAGTCCTTTCTGCAGCGGTGACGGCGTTCATTCAACGGCGAATTTCGTGATGTGAAAGGGTTAACATGATGCTGCTTCCTTTTTGTCAAACTCAGTTTCTAAATATTAAAGGTGGCGAGTCTCATAGCTAGCATTAAATCAGAGGAAAATATGAGAAGGAGTACATACATAATGTTTGAAAAAGCGGGGGTGGATGTGAGGTATGAATTGGCACGAAATGAAAAACAACTATTAATTATGTTTACTTGATTGTTTAGATGTTGACAAGTGACATGGTACCACATCCAGTCACATTATCCTGACACTGATAGTAGTCATGAAACTGTCCACGTGATGGGTGCCAAGAACGACGCTGGTATTGTATAGTCATTTATTTTCGTGAGGGACTTAACTTAGCCATGTTCGTGGACGGCTTTATCACCGAATATTAATCCTCATCAAAACGTTTCAAAGAGCAAGTTTGAATACGTGAATATATACACTAAAGAATACTTTATTACAAAAATAATTATACTGTATAACAGCCATTAATTATTTCTAAAGCTTATATTAACAAAACACGCTATTAACTATAAAGCATATCTCCTGCCATTAAGTCAACTCAGTGCCAGTACTGGCGTTTTAAAGAAGGAGCTGCTTAGGCACCTTTAATATTAACAAACAATCTGTCTCTCTCACTTAATATAACCAGTGTTGGTCGAGAAAATATTCTACCATTTAATTCCGTTGGATAAAAACAAGTGTACGCTGCCAATTATCTCTTCAAAGCTATGCAAATTTTCAAACTCGATTACGCGCGTTTCAATATGCGGACATCATCTATCACCCACCCATTGTACAGATGGAGAATTAATTGAACAAACGCTTCAAACAATGGGACGTGTAGGTCTAATAAAGTCCCTCCGATATTAAGAGTCAGCCAATCAGAATGATTTGGTTGCTTTCAGGACGTGTTCGATTGGTCTGTAAATCAAAGCAGGGCTATTGAAAAGAAGTAACGGCTTTAATATGTAGAAACAGAAGTAATGACTTTCTTAAAATGTTTCTGCTTAAGGCCCCGTTAAAATATGTTTAACTAAGAAATAATGTCGCATAAAATGCATTACAATACTGTACTTATTTTAAAACTAATGTATATCATCGCATTAGTCTGAGAAGACTTTGATTGCATGCAAATAGTGTGTTAGTCATTCATTATGCAGAAGGAAAACGAAAATTGACTGTGATGCGAAACAAAGGATCTGACTTTATTAATTTGACATACCTCCAACCACCGCAGTAAACGGACACCGTATCTCGGGCACCGTCTTATAGGTTGGAGGGGTGGAGCACAACAGAACCTCGATCACTGTCATAAGCAGGTGCCCGAGGTAGTGGTATTGTACCCGACTGCTGATCCGAAGGTTGTGGGTTCGAACCCCTTTGGGGGCATGGATATTTTATAAGTTATTACCTTCCCAGGCGCAAAGTAATGGTCCACTTTGAGGTCATGGTGTCAAAGGTAAAGGTCATCCTGACTCAAAATAGCAGATATTAACTTTGGCCATAAAATGAAAGTGCTTCCATCTTCACATGTGTACCGCGTGATCTCTAAGTGGATTTGACGGGCAGAGCTTATGAAGGTGCAGGCACATGTGAAGTTAGAAGGCTTTGGATGGAAGCATGTTTATTTTATGGCCAAAATAAATACATGTATTTGCTATTTCGGGCCACAGTGACCTTGATGTTTGACCCCGTAACCTCTAAGTTGGCCTTGCGGGCAGAGCGCATCAAGGTGCATACATCTGTGAAGTTAGAAGGCTGTGGTCGGAAGGACATTTATTTTATGGCCACATTTTTTTGGGGAAGATTTTTGGAACACGGGGGGGGGGTCATTAGAGTGTAGCGCTTGTATCTTTCTCTTTTTTTTTTAAGCACTTAAGTTGTATATACTAAAAACCAAGAGTGTTCTCTGGAACACGTCACATGATAAAGCGTGACGGAAAGTGCGACGAACAGACAGACAACGGAAAAGTGAAAAAGTGATCCCTACGTGTCATCTTTGCTTACGGCAGGTGACACAAAACAGTTTCATTTTTCTGCATCAAACTTGTTGAACAAAAGGGCGAAGTATGTTGCAGTTTTAAAGCAGATTTGCGTATTCTTTTTTCCAATGATTTTTTGTTTGATTTATTGTATTTTTTTTATTGGTAAACTACACTATTGATTTCACAGGCCTTCATTGGTATGTAAGAATATACGACATTGTCAAAACAAATTTATAACGAGAGCATGCGGAAGCAAACGCTCAACTAATTTAGAAATTCATTAGGTGAAAATGGACCTAAGAGTTATGACCCTTGATGAGAATGTAGCCCTTGTGACAGTGAACAAGTATATGAAAGTTGATGAGAGAAGCTTTAATAGTTTGGAAGTAAATAGCCAAAGTTTTTCACCACCACGACACCAGTGATGACAATAACTGCTTTTTTTTTCCTTTGAAAAACAGACAAGCTAACAATGAGTGATAAAAACAGTAAAATTGTGATTATCCGTGGCCTGATTAATCCAAAAGCTTTGAACACTGAGAGTATTCTGCATCCTGTTTTAGCAGCTCATTTTTTTTCTCTCACACAGGGCCTAGGGATAAACTTTGAACTAGGCACGATACTTGGATTACCGCTTTTTTGTTTTTGTTTTAGTTAACGTCTCTAGTCTACCTACCAGCTTTTGACAAAGCCGTAGTACCTCACTACCACATCTCACCAGCAACAAGAGACATGGTACCACTCCCTGACTTGTTGCTCTGACGTCAGGTAAACCAGTCCTCAAAACCTGTGTGAGTGCCATTTCTAAGAAAGGCTAGGGGTATTACTAAATCAAAACACAAAGGCACAATGTTTTGTATCAATTTATACACAGATCAAAATAGGTTTGACACATGAAAAAATAAGTTCAAATTCAAATGCCCATTTTACATGTCAATTTATGTGAATGTGTATTTATAAAAGATAACTAAGTTGTATTTTTAGCAATATGATGTGCACTAAGTAAGAGATATTGTTACTGCACTGATAAAGAATCATCAGTAAATCTGATACATATGTCTAACGATTCATCATTTCCATCAATGAATATTATTATCAGAATTTCTAAGACACTGAAATACTGCTCAGTTACCTTTGAGACTAAATCAAGAAAATGAGTTAAAATGGGCACTGTAATTATCATGATCAAACGAAGGCAAACTTTTACACAGATAAGAAATGGTCACATCGTACAGTTTTATGAACAATGGTCCTCATAATTATGTTACTAGTATATATATATATATATGTGTGTGTCTCATGAAATTACTTTGAATCAAAAATGAGCTCACCTAATGAATATGGGAGGAGCAAGAGGCTGAAGGGAAATCAGTCCTCTAACAAAGAGATTTCTCTTAATATTAATTAAGAAATAGGATTCTTTAGTTAGACCAATACTTTGCAACAAGAAAGGTCATGAAAAATTCATACTCCCTCCTAATATCCCAAACCCGTACAAAAAAATGAAATGGTGACACACACCTGGTGTTCAAATAAACAATAAACCAACATCCCATATTACATCAACAGTACCCCATTGTGACATGATTGGAATTTAAACTTAAATTTAGATCAAACAATCTGTAGTTTGCAGCTCCCATGATTTCAATCGAAGACAAGTCCACATCTCAGCAATAGCTATTTACATCTCTAATTGCGACCACAAAAGGATTGACTTCCTGTAAATGCAGAATCTCTTTATCTCCAAGACAACAAGGCAAACTCTGTGTCTCTAGACAAAGGTGATAATTTATTAATACTGGAAACTTCTCTTTGTGTGGATGTCATCTAGAATCTGCTGTAATTCTTCGTCATCAAATCTTCCCTCCAGACTGAAATAAAAGTGTGTGCAAAAGGAAAATTAGTGAATAAATCTTCCATAAATATATCTCTGGAGTTTTATGACCATAAGTGCCTTAACCTTAGCGTCTCCTCTGTTTAGTCACACTACATGCTATAGTGTAGCTAAGATGTTACACAGCCTGCATGGTCAAGATTCATATACCATTTAAAGTTCAGTAAAATAAATATTCATAAGTTTGTATAGGAATAATCACAAGGTTAAGGGTTATGATGAACTCTGCCACATAGCTATTTAAGTCATCCTTAAAAATTAAAAAAATGTCTACATTATGTTCAGGTGAGCTAACAAGAGGGCCATCATGGCCCTAAAACACTCACCAGAGTATCATCACTTACAGCTGGATCTCGGTTATCCAAGCAGATGTTATCCAAAGCCTACCCTTTATCCGAAGCTAACCTTCATTCCCGATCCCTTTATCCAAAGCTAACCTTCAGTCCCGATCCCTTTATCCGAAGCTGACATTCAGTCCCGATCCCTTTATCCGAAGCTAACCATTGGCCCCAATTCCTTTATCCAAAGCTAACCTTCAGTCCTGATCCCTTTATCCGAAGCTAACCTTCATTCCCGATCCCTTTAGCCGAAGCTGACCTTCAGTCCCGATCCCTTTATTCGAAGCTAACCTTCAGTCCTGATCCCTTTATTCGAAGCTAACCTTCAGTCCCGATCCCTTTATCTGAAGCTGACCTTCAGTCCTGATCCCTTTACTCGATCCCTTTATCTGAAGCTAACCTTCAGTCCCGATCCCTTTATCCAAAGCTAACCTTCAGTCCCGATCCCTTTATTCGAAGCTAATCTTTGGCCCCGATCCCTTTATCCGAAGCTAACCTTCAGTCACGATTTTTTCCTTATATAAGTTTGTATGAAATACAACCCTTTATTCGTTTGGTTTATTCAATTATAACCCCTTATCTGAAGTAAAGTTTGGTCCCTAGGGTACAGTTTAATCACCTGTTCACACCTGAAGAAACTTGGCATTAATGATACATGTTTGCAATGTGCTGATCAGCTATTGTGTTTTCACACCTTACCTGTTATTTTGAAGGGGAGATCACTAAAAGGTCTTCAGCACAGTGCACATTAATTTGAATTTAATTTTGATTGGTAGAAATGATTTACAGTAAAACTAATGCATTAATTAATGAAATTAAGGAGGAGTTGGTATTCACCGTGTTTTACCGATAAAGCAAACTTACAGGAGGATGGGTATAAATATGGACTGATTTTATCACAGTCGTCTCTCTTCGAGAATGGTTTCAACGACTAAAGCAGGTGATATCTAAGCTGTGCAATATAAGGATGGACCCAGCAATGGGTGAATATCCAGATAAGCTTCAATATCATTTTCATTATATTTTTGTTTCACTTGGAATGAAATCAGAGCGATCGATGTAGAGAAACAGGAAACAAAATGGCTTACACATAAGGTACTTAATATAACAATTAAAACATATAAAATTATTTGTTAAAAACCTAGTTCATAATTTACGAACATGAATTATCATTTAGAGTTATAATCATTATTTTTTATAATTTAAACACGAATTAAAACACCTAGCTTCACAACATACCACTAAATACAAACATCAAATTGTAACATTTGACCATTATGGATTATTCAAACAGATGCTTTATTTGAAGTAATATGTTGGTCCCAACCACTTCAAATAACCAAGATCCGACTAGACAATTCAGTTTAACTTTGATAAAATTTGATAAAAAAGAATACAATTTAAAAATTTCTATATAGACTGAATACGAACTAGCAAACCATCAGCTGGACATATTTTTCAGGGGATCAAAACCATGAAATAATAGTATAGGACCAAAGGCTATTTTGTCCATTATTGAATAAATTACTTCAAAACATAAATTGGCACTTCCATCATTCAACAGAGATATCCATACACTTTCATCTAACAGAGAAGTCTATATATATCCTATCAAAATGTTTTATCTTTTGAAGTTAACAAAAAACAAACAACAACAAAAATCAAGAAACAGTAAAATGACACAAAACTAGGTTTTCAACAGTTGCCCAAGGCAACCAGACTACTGTTTATTTCCAGCCCTGCCATAGAAGCAAACATATGACACCACACAAATTGACATCATAAAAGATCCTTGTCACCCAAATGCTTATGTTTACAAATCTTTCTTTTCTTTTCTTTCTTTTTTCTTAATATGAGCCATGCATGTTTAAAGAACAAATATGTATTTTCTTCTAGAATGTTGGTGACTTCAAATTCATTTATGATGTCATAATATGCTTGATGACGTCAAAAGTACAGGGGAATTAAGCCAGGCACTGCAATTTTATAAAGGTTGGTGAATAGTGATGTCCCTTGACAAAGAGAAAGTTATTGAAGAAAGCAAAAATATTTTAGTAATAGTGGCCTTGACCTTGACCCTATTGATCTGAAAATAAATCCTAATATTCCTCTATAAGGTCTACCTACCAACTATGAAAACTGTATCTCAGTTCTAACTGAAGATATTTGACGGAAACTACCTGTTTGATGCAAATCTATTTTTAGTAACAGTGACTTGACACTGACCTGAAATTCAATCCCCAATCTTCCTACAAGGAATCTATCAACTAAATATGATCATCATACCTTACTCCTAAAAGAAGTTATTTAACAGAAACAAAAAATCTAATTTTAACAGTGACCCTGACCTTGATCGTATTGACCTGAATATCAATCCCAACCTTCCTCTTCCCATAAGATATCTATCTACCAACAAGAAAGTCAGTAGAACTGACAGATGCTCCCCGATGAACGTCATTGTTACAAATAAGGCCTTGGTCAATTGGTGGGAGGATATGTTAGGGACCGGAATGGGATCAGCACATGCTTATCATGTATAGAATCCAGGTAATGTCCTCAAATTCGAAAAAAGGGAAAAATCAAATACAAAATACAATTTATTTACCTTTATATTATAGCAATGACTGACGATTGATACCCAAAATGGTAAATACTTTGGTGTCCCCCAAGATCACACAGGGGTCAGGCCCCACCCCCAAAATTTTACTTAGGACCTTTCAGCTCAAAGCTGTTGAAATCCCCATTCCTAAATCATATCTATTCTCCTCATCAGATGAGATGTTTTACCAACTCTAATTTGGAGACTTAGTAACAGTTTACTATTTAATATGATAATACGCGTTACTCATCAGATCTTTCATTGATTTTTTTTAAGTTTTTATAATACTGAAAATTAAGTCATACATTTCAATGTGTGCTCATATCAAAGAGGTTAACCAACACTCTTGACATATGACTGGATATTTGAAATAGTGTATAATGGCCTAAACAACAATTAGCTGACATGATTATGATTGACATTACTAGCATATTGAATTTTGTGGGGTTTTGTTTAAATGATATCTCCTGTTAAATTAGCAAATGACATGAATATCAGTCAACAACATGGTAGTAGGGGACATAACTCTCTTAAAAACTGAGGAACCAGGTCACGTCGACGATATGCGTATCTACTCTTGGTAATAAAGCTTCCCATAAAGTTTCATTTAATTCAAGCCATTAGTTCCTGAGAAATAGCCCGGACAAGAATCATGCAACATGAACTATAGGCCAAAAAGTCAAGGGGCCGTAACTCTGTGAAAAATTGAGGAACCTGGTCGCGACCGCGATATGCGTATCTACTCTTGGTGATAAAGCTTCCCATAAAGTTTTGTTGAATTCAAGCCATTAGTTCCTGAGAAATAGCCCGGACAAGAATCATGCAATATGTACTATAGGCCGAAAAGTCAAGGGGCCTTAACTCTTTGAAAAATTTAGGAATCGGGTCATGCTGACGATATGCGCATCTCCTCTTGGTAATAAAGCTTCCCATAAAGTTTCGTTGAATTCAAGCTGTTAGTTCCTGAGAAATAGTCCGGACAAGGAAAGTGTGACGGACGGACGGACGAAGCAGCGACTATATGCGTCACCTTCGGTGAGCATAAAAATGGTTACTTTATCTCAAATTTAATTGGAGATATTCGACGGAAACCACATTTTTGATACTGGCATGCCCACCAGCCCAACGACGTACCCCATTCTAAAACAACACTGCTGGTTTCCCTTTCATTTACAATGTATTAAGAGAATTTTATACCATATATTAATAAATCAAACACTTTGAAAATTTTTCGTAATATTTATAACTAGACTTCTTTTGTTCTGGACAAAAGAAAGGGCTTTCTGCACTGCAAACAATGTCAAACCTGATCATACTTATTTAGTTTTCTGAAATACACCATCTTCAAAACTTGAAGAAAAACCGTCCCGAATTGACAGCTGTAGAGTGCAAACATAAATAAATAGGAGAGGAAATCTGTGATGTCATATAACATAATTAAAATTTTAAAGTCATTGCATTCAAAAGGGAATATGTGACTCTGTTTTCAGTTATAATTTCATAATGCTAATTATTCCAGAACCATCTTTAAGATAACTACAATAATACTCAATCTTCGTGTTCTGCAAGGGAATGAAGTATCACTAGTCCTCTTAACATGCTAAAAAGGTATACAAGCTTCCTTTTCTACGAAATATTCATTTCTCATATCTTCATTGAAGTTTCTTGTTCAATTGAAGGGGGGCACAGAGCATTAAAATAAATTACTGTTTCACATTTTACCTTTAATGTAACAGAAATAAAATTTAGAATAATATGTTGGATCAACTGCAGAAGCACAAGGAATTTTTTTTCTCAGAAATTCTTACTTTCATGCAACTTCCTTATATGATGTCCGATTTAAAAAACCCAGGTACCGTTAGAAAGGTCTTCTGAATTCAAACATGTACTTACTGTATGTTTAAACCTATCTGTTTTTGCGATATATAAAGTTATTCCTCCACCCAAAAAGACAAAAATCGGCAAAAAGATATTCATGTCAACTACTACCATTCGACAAATAACTTAATAATTAATAGACTGATCATTAAGATCTGCATAGCATTAGAACTGCATTGCATCATGATAAAAAATATTGTTCTTTATGACATTGTCAACAAGAGGGCTAAGGGGGCCTAAAGACTCTCACCTTAGAAAAACTGCTTTCATTGCCTGTACAAGTTACGAAATTATAGCATAGTTGTACTGAAGACATAATCCATCAGATTATTTATAATTCCACGAACTAAAAAGAGCCTGACCTAATTGGCAGATGTCAGCATTATTATCGAACTTGGCAGAAAGAATATGGCTATAAACATTGTTTTAAAGATTGAAGATGATTACTTCAGAAATGAAGATGCTAGAGTGCAAATAAAGTGAAATAATACATTTTT
>CM037788.1:14509786-14535674 GCA_021229015.1 Solen grandis | reverse complement strand
AGGCAAAATGGGCTCATGCCATATTGTTTATAATTATAGTAAATGTACAGGGTTAATGTTGATACACTAACTCTTGAAGGTATCAGAGGTCGCTAGCTTGATATGATTATTAGTTTGTTACATGCATTGAATCAGACTTGCAATACGTCCATGGTTATATAAGTATAAAATGTTACGATCCCCTTTGCACAAATTATGTGAAAAAGGAACTGTATTCATCCGCATGGTAAATGCGCACATGAAGTAAAAGTGTCATCAAAACAGTTACGCAACAGCATAGAGAAATTAGTTCAAATGTATTTTTATGTCACAGACACTTGTTGTATCCTGTTATTATTTTAACATAAACTTGATTTTTCGACACTTTTGCTTCATTTTAGCTCACCTGTGTTGTAGAAGTAAGTTCAATCGTTCTGTTTTTTGTTGACTAATTGAGAGGTACTAGAGAATCGGATGCTCGGAAAGTCGGCAGTATAATGATATACTGACGTCACACAAAACTAAAACAAAACAATAACATAAGTTACCCTGTCTGTATATAATATAAGGTTACTAGGTTGAGATAAATGTGTGCCATATGAAGATATATATAACATACACCCACTCCTCACCCCTTGTCATATCTAAATCCTTTCTTCACCACTATTTTCAATATTCAGTCAATGGCGGATGGTCCTTCTGGGGAGGATGGAGTATGTCTGGTTGTGCGGTCCAACAGAGAGTTCGAAAATGCGATAATCCGGAACCGAAAAGCGGTGGCGAAATATGCCCAGGGGATTCTTCTGTAGAGATACAGTGTGCTAACAGTAATGAATATTTTATCATATTTTCTTTTCGTATTGTTAACGTTACAGTATCAAATACAGAACTGTCCTATTAGGTTTTATCATTTTACTACATACGAACGACTTAAAGCAAGCAATCAGCAATAAGACAACCAATCATAACTTTTTACATTCATTATCTGACGAGTGCCAGTATGTCCTCATGAGCCTTCCTACTTTCCCGCTCCACAATTTGTAATATTGTTATATTACCATTACATTCCAAACTGTGTATACCTTTGTTGACGTAATATGACATGTAATAGGGCATATATTTTGGACAAACTAGATCGAAGTAAGACCAATCGAATTAAAAAAGTTACCGTTTGACTTTAATATTATCTTTTTAAAAAGTGTCTACAAAAGTTTTAGGTTTTGTTACCTTTTAGGCCGTATTACGTGAATGTAATTGTAAAGAGTATTATTTTTTACATACAACTTGATATCATACAACTTGTATGGATGAACACAGTTGTGGATTTTGTTAGATTGTTCTCATGTATATCAAGGACTTGTTAAACAAAGATTGGCAACTAGTCTAAATCTCACAAAAGTACGCAACAAATTGTCCAGTTCTCGCAAAGTCACGTTTTCAAATATCTTCTATTCTATTGAAGGTATGTGAACGTAAAGTGTATATGTCAATAGGACATTACGTTACCATTAAAATGATACCTTATTTATTAAAATAAGTCAAGTTATAAAAAGTTATATGTAAAATCGAAAAATACCTGCTGAAAAAAAAAACTACGTAATGTTCGTTATTTTCCTCGATATTGACTGAATTTAAATCACAATTTAAAAGAATTTAGAAAATAGATCAGTTGAAAATAATTCCACGTATAAGAGAAATGATAATTTTATAGTATGGTTAAATATTCCTATGTGATTTTCAATACTTTTTTAACGTTTGCAAAATGTGCCTACACAGTATCTTCCACTGGCTTTTACAGGAGTTTCCTTACTTTGCTCAATAAGTCTTTGTGTATATCAACACGACCCACGTGACTTAACCAAACGGTCATCTCCATCTTACACTTTTTTTTTCAAATTCACTGTATCGGTCATACTGTTTATTATTCAAGTTTCCTTTGAAACTGTGCCACGTAACAAATGGGCAGAATTTCGACTAATATTTCAGACTAGAATTTTAGTGAGGGATAATAACGACAGTAAAAGTATAACTATTTTAAAAAATCTATTATAGTCATTCAGCACTACGGTTTTTTGTGTTTTAATTTCATTACAGACGGCTTAGATGTGTTCAAGTGTTCCTGTTATAAGTTCCAATTGCTCGATAAAACATTTTCTGAAGCCTCAGTAAGTAAATATATTGACTTTGCATTTGTCTTAACATACTGATTAATACAAAAATTCATATGTTACTTGGTCATGTTATAAAATCATTAAGATATAGTTTTATCAGTTGAATAATATATATATCGAGCTTAAATAGATAGCTATATGTTATTGTAAATAATGAATGGTATATTACTTACCGAGTCGTTAGAGCGTCCACACCGGAATCGAGAGGTCGTGGATTCTATTCCCGGCCGCGACATATCAAGGTCTTAAAAATAGTTCTAGTATATCTCCCTTGCTTGGCGCTCCGCTTATAAGGGTAGTTCCGGGATTGATTAGCCCGGTGTCAGGATAATGCGACTGGGTGCGGTATAATGCGTGGTGCTGCAGTGTGACAGAACTATATCTGTCTCGAATAGACATCCGTCTCCAGTTGCCTAAAATACTGTCGGAGGGACTTAAAATGATATTTACACTCTTACATTTTTATTTCGTTTTTGTCCTCAAGGGATTGGTTATAACACAATCTTGGCTTGTTGTAAATCGGTTGTTCTACCCAAGTGCTTCTGTACACTCAGGGCCTTCCTCTATCTTTATTAGCTGGAGGACATTATTGGACTTAAATACTGCCGTCATTACGACGCATACGTAGAAAAGTGTCATTTGGAGATGATAGAAACTGCTTTGTTTTCAGTTCCAGCTTAGTGAAATCTAGGGTTTGTATCTTCTTCTAGGTGTACAACTAGGGGACTTTTTTAGTTATAGTTCTAGTACCGGTATATATGGACGTGAACTTAATTTAATTCTACTTGTATCAGTTTTTATCATTTTTTAATTGTCGGTGTATAAATAACTGTCATACATTTTCGTTACCTTATCAACCTGCTAGGTAGGCCTCAATGAAGATATTTATATGGTTAGTTATTAAAAAATAGTTGTATATATTTTAGTTACGTTTTCTTATACACGCCGCTCAGACAAAATACGCTACAGTAGTGAATGACAAAATCGATTATGAGTTCAGTTTTCAATCCCTCTAATATTTATCTTGCAGAGATCTTGTGCGAGGCACGGCGGACACCTCATATACATTGAAAGCATTGAAGAAAATGACTACATTCGATCACTTTATTTGAAATGTATGTTTTTTTTGTTTTTTTTTGTTTTTTTTGTTGTTTTTTTTTCTTACTTTCGCCGGGGACATATTTTGCCATTTATTCTGTAAACATAAATTTTACATTTCTGTTTTCTAGATTTGAATATGGATGACTTAGGTCCTCAAATGTTTTAATTAATGAAAATTAACACCAGTAATATTTAAATAACTAAACAAAAACGCGCCCTTTCTTGTGAAAAAAATGATAAAGTGGCTTGTAAACAAATGCAAATTTATATGTAAAATGCAATATATCTGTCTACATTCATTTTCCTTATGGTATGTATATGTATATTGAATATACAACTTGTTTATGGCTGAGTATATGATTTAAAATTAGGTCAGAATTGATTTAAGGTAGGAGTTCTCATTCTAACCTTTAACTAAGCAATCTTTTATCTCAAGATTATTTATTGATATCAATAGAAATGTAAAAAAATCTATGAAATGTTTTTGTGTTATTCTAACATCATTCCAAGGCTGAGATTGCTATAGGACTGTTCCAATACGCTGTGTGACGAATAAAATGTATCAGTGAATCCTGATACAGAGTCGTTAATACAAATCTTTATTCATGAATATAAAAATAACCAAACCTTTGTTCCTAAAAATGAGGAAATTGAATAGTGCTACTTTGGTGTCCCCCGAGGTCACCCAGGGACAGGCCCCGCCCCCTCAAATTTACTTATCACCTTACATCTTAAAAACTGTTCAGATCCCCACCCCTAAACTATATTTATTCCTGTTCCTTATGATGAGCTGGATTGAATGGTACTTCCTTTAAGTTCACATGGGTCACCAAGAGGTCAGGTCCCACCCCTTCAATTGTACTTACGATCTTATATCTTAAAAAATGTTCAGACCCCTAAACCATATATATTCTTGTTCCTCATGATCAGATGGGTTGAATGGCACTTTTTTTATGTTCACATGGGTCACCAAGGGGTCAGGCCCCACCCCCTCACTTTTACTTATGACTTCGTTATGTCTTAAACTTCGTTTGGAGACTTAGTAACAGTTCACTTTTACAATTATTACTTGTTTTTATTTGTAATTAAAAACGATCGCGGCAGTTTCTTCATTTTTTTAATACATTCAGCACTTCAGGAATCCTTGTATATAGAAAGTATATCATGTGAACTTCTATAATATGAAATAAAAACTTGGTATTACTGGTCTTAGTTAAAGATATGAAATGTTTTTATTAGTACACCCTATGTAGCAGCAGTTTAGGATGAAATTTCACCCATGAACGCTAAGTCTTTTTTAAGTTAGTTACAATTATTAGTAAACATTATGTCATTATATTGGCGAAACACTAAATTTAACGAGAGAAAATGAATTTATGGTTTACTATGATCCATCTATCATTACATATGTCTAAAACGTTTTTTGTTTTTTTTTTATTTTGAAAAAGTACAAACGGACAGTGTTTGTTTAAAACTGTGTATTTTTCAAACACATATTCAAACATTCAGATTCTTCTTATTTCTTCAGTGAATACTGCTTAGGTACTAATCCCTATGATAAGAGCTTGAAAAATATGTCACCAATTACAATTCTTTAAGAAAATACATTTCAAATTTGTGGGTGGGGAATTTGCTAAGAGGAAATTTAACTTTGGCGTAGATTCATAACTATTTATATAAATATATATAGGCCTGTATTTGCGTAACAGCACTGAAACTTTGCATTTGAAATATAATACGCAGCCCTTTTTCGATCTTGATCTTTTCATCATCTAGAGGGATTCTTTAAAACAAACACTGTTATTCATAACTGGTGATCGTGTAAAGTTTACACGTGTGTGATAATTGAAACTGTCGCGATGTTTTTAATTATTGTACATTTGTACATGTATTCTGGTTATCTAATATTTGTTTCCCGGTAGATGTTAAGTTCGGAGATCCTTGTGTGTGGATTGGAATTACGGATGAACGTAGCGAGGGCCAATGGGTTTATGCCGGCAACACTGTACCCCTGGTTTTCGAGAACTGGTCAAGTGATGTGCCTGATGATCCCCACAATGTGAACTGTGCTACTTTTAGGTACAAAGACGACCTTTGGGACTACACCAAATGCTGGCTGACATGCGCATTTATTTGTGAACTGGAAGTTACAAACGTGTGAATGTTAATGAATGTGCCAAGAAATAGCTTCATAGAATTGTACTTGATAATATTAATGCTTTAGTGATTCAATGAACGTCAAAATACGTAGTGGGTGTAAAACGCATGGAAATTTATTTCGCTTGCACTCAAGTGTTTGTTTCTTAACTTACTATATTATGTACAATACAGAAGACAGCTCAAAAGCTAGCAGATATTTGATAGTATATGTCTCAGTCTGCTTTAACATTTAAAGAGGGCGAAATCAGGAACAAGAATAAAGACAATCCATCTTTTCCAACAGATGAGTTATTGTCAATAACATGAGTTAATTTCGCCAATGCCCCTGCAATAACATGCAATTGAGTTAATTCCGGTAAAAAAAAACTACAAAAACATGAATGCCTATACACTGACCTGAGTTCATTCCGCTTATGTCCATGCAATGACATGAGTTGAGTCCAATAATGTCCCTAAAATAGCTTGAGTAATTTCAACTTCTGCCCATACATTTTTTTTTTTATACAAGGCATGAGTAAGTTCTTCTTCTGACCATACAATGATATGAGTTGATTCAATTTCTGCCCATCCACTAACTTTAGTTTTTTTCTACTTCTGCCCAAACAATGACATGAGTTGATTCTGCTTCTGTTCATACAATGACATGAGTTGATTCTACTTCTGTTCATACAATGACATTAGTTGATTCTGCTTCTGTCAATACAATGACATTAGTTGATTCTGCTTCTGTTCATACAATGACATAAGTTGATTCTGCTTCTGTCAATACAATGACATTAGTTGATTCTGCTTCTGTCAATACAATGACATGAGTTGATTCTGCTTCTGTTCATACAATGACATTAGTTGATTCAACCTCTGTTCATACAATGACATTAGTTGATTCTGCTTCTGTCAATACAATGACATTAGTTGATTCTGCTTCTGTCAATACAATGACATGAGTTGATTCTGCTTCTGTCAATACAATGACATTAGTTGATTCTGCTTCTGTCAATACAATGACATGAGTTGATTCTGCTTCTGTCAATACAATGACATGAGTTGATTCTGCTTCTGTCAATACAATGACATTAGTTGATTCTGCTTCTGTTCAATACAATGACATTAGTTGATTCTGCTTCTGTCAATACAATGACATGAGTTGATTCTGCTTCTGTCAATACAATGACATGAGTTGATTCTGCTTCTGTCAATACAATGACATTTGTTGATTCTCCTTCTGTCAATACAATGACATTAGTTGATTCTGCTTCTGTCAATACAATGACATTAGTTGATTCTGCTTCTGTCAATACAATGACATTAGTTGTTCTGCTTCTGTCAATACAATGACATTAGTTGATTCTGCTTCTGTCAATACAATGACATTAGTTGATTCTGCTTCTGTCAATACAATGACATTAGTTGATTCTGCTTCTGTTCATACAATGACATTAGTTGATTCTGCTTCTGTCAATACAATGACATTAGTTGATTCTGCTTCTGTCAATACAATGACATTAGTTGATTCTGCTTCTGTCAATACAATGACATTAGTTGATTCTGCTTCTGTTCATACAATGACATTAGTTGATTCTGCTTCTGTTCATACAATGACATTAGTTGATTCTACTTCTGTCAATACAATGACATTAGTTGATTCTGCTTCTGTCAATACAATGACATGAGTTGATTCTGCTTCTGTCAATACAATGACATTAGTTGATTCTGCTTCTGTCAATACAATGACATGAGTTGATTCTGCTTCTGTTCATTCAATGACATGAGTTGATTCTGCTTCTGTCAATAAAATGACATGAGTTGATTCTACTTCTGTCAATACAATGACATTAGTTGATTCTGCTTCTGTTCATACAATGACATGAGTTGATTCTGCTTCTGTCAATACAATGACATGAGTTGATTCTGCTTCTGTTCATTCAATGACATTAGTTGATTCTGCTTCTGTCAATACAATGACATTAGTTGATTCTGCTTCTGTTCATACAATGACATGAGTTGATTCTGCTTCTGTTCATACAATGACATTAGTTGATTCTGCTTCTGTTCATACAATGACATTAGTTGATTCTGCTTCTGTTCATACAATGATATGAGTTGATTCTGCTTCTGTCAATACAATGACATGAGTTGATTCTGCTTCTGTCAATACAATGACATTAGTTGATTCTGCTTCTGTCAATACAATGACATGAGTTGATTCTGCTTCTGTCAATACAATGACATGAGTTGATTCTGCTTCTGTCAATTCAATGACATTAGTTGATTCTGCTTCTGTCAATACAATGACATTAGTTGATTCTGCTTCTGCACATACAATGACATGAGTTGATTCTGCTTCTGTTCATACAATGACATGAGTTGATTCTGCTTCTGTCAATACAATGACATTAGTTGATTCTGCTTCTGTTCATACAATGACATGAGTTGATTCTGCTTCTGTCAATACAATGACATGAGTTGATTCTACTTCTGTCATACAATGACATGAGTTGATTCTGCTTCTGTCAATACAATGACATGAGTTGATTCTGCTTCTGTCAATACAATGACATGAGTTGATTCTGCTTCTGTCCATACAATGACATGAGTTGATTCTGCTTCTGTCAACAATGACATGAGTTGATTCTGCTTCTGTCAATACAATGACATGAGTTGATTCTGCTTCTGTCAATACAATGACATGAGTTGATTCTGCTTCTGTCAATACAATGACATGAGTTGATTCTGCTTCTGTTCATACAATGACATGAGTTGATTCTGCTTCTGTCATACAATGACATGAGTTGATTCTGCTTCTGTTCATACAATGACATGAGTTGATTCTGCTTCTGTCAATACAATGACATGAGTTGATTCTGCTTCTGTTCATACAATGAAATGAGTTGATTCAGCTTCTGTTCATACAATGACATGAGTTGATTCTGCTTCTGTCAATACAATGATATGAGTTTATTCTACTTCTGCACATACAATGACATAAGTTGATTCTGCTTCTGTCAATACAATGACATTAGTTGATTCTGCTTCTGTTCATACAATGACATTAGTTGATTCTGCTTCTGTCAATACAATTACATTAGTTGATTCTGCTTCTGTCAATACAATGACATTAGTTGATTCTGCTTCTGTCAATACAATGACATTAGTTGATTCTGCTTCTCTGTCAATACAATGACATTAGTTGATTCTGCTTCTGTCAATACAATTACATTAGTTGATTCTGCTTCTGTCAATACAATGACATTAGTTGATTCTGCTTCTGTCAATACAATGACATTAGTTGATTCTGCTTCTGTCAATACAATGACATTAGTTGATTCTGCTTCTGTCAATACAATGATATGAGTTGGTTCTGCTTCTGTCAATACAATGACATTAGTTGATTCTGCTTCTGTCAATACAATGGCATTAGTTGATTCTGCTTCTGTCAATACAATGACATTAGTTGATTCTGCTTCTGTCAATACAATGACATGAGTTGATTCTGCTTCTGTCCATCCAATGACATTAGTTGATTCTGCTTCTGTCAATACAATGACATTAGTTGATTCTGCTTCTGTCAATACAATGACATTAGTTGATTCTGCTTCTGTCAATACAATGACATTAGTTGATTCTGCTTCTGTCAATACAATGACATTAGTTGATTCTGCTTCTGTCAATACAATGACATTAGTTGATTCTGCTTCTGTCAATACAATGACATGAGTTGATTCTGCTTCTGTCCATCCAATGACATTAGTTGATTCTGCTTCTGTCAATACAATGATATGAGTTGATTCTGCTTCTGTCAATACAATGACATTAGTTGATTCTGCTTCTGTCAATACAATGACATTAGTTGATTCTGCTTCTGTCAATACAATGACATTAATTGATTCTGCTTCTGTCAATACAATGACATGAGTTGATTCTGCTTCTGGTCATACAATGACATGAGTTGATTCTGCTTCTGTTCATACAATGACATGAGTTGATTCTGCTTCTGTTCATACAATGACATTAGTTGATTCTGCTTCTGTTCATACAATGACATTAGTTGTTTCTGCTTCTGTCAATACAATGACATGAGTTGATTCTGCTTCTGTCAATACAATGATATGAGTTGATTCTGCTTCTGTTCATACAATGACATTAGTTGATTCTGCTTCTGTTCATACAATGACATGAGTTGATTCTGCTTCTGTCAATACAATGATATTTGTTGATTCTGCTTCTGTTCATACAATGACATTAGTTGATTCTGCTTCTGTTCATACAATGACATCAGTTGATTCTGCTTCTGTTCATACAATGACATTAGTTGATTCTGCTTCTGTTCATACAATGACATTAGTTGATTCTGCTTCTGTTCATACAATGACATTAGTTGATTCTGCTTCTGTTCATACAATGACATTAGTTGATTCTGCTTCTGTTCATACAATGACATAGTTGATTCTGCTTCTGTTCAATACAATGACATGAGTTGATTCTGCTTCTGTTCAATACAATGACATTAGTTGATTCTGCTTCTGTTCATACAATGACATTAGTTGATTCTGCTTCTGTTCATACAATGACATTAGTTGATTCTGCTTCTGTTCATACAATGACATGAGTTGATTCTGCTTCTGTTCATACAATGACATTAGTTGATTCTGCTTCTGTCAATACAATTATATGAGTTGATTCTGCTTCTGTTCATACAATGACATGAGTTGATTCTGCTTCTGTTCATACAATGACATAAGTTGATTCTGATTCTGTTCATACAATGACATTAGTTGATTCTGCTTCTGTTCATACAATGACATGAGTTGATTCTGCTTCTGTTCATACAATGACATTAGTTGATTCTACTTCTGTTCATACAATGACATGAGTTGATTCTGCTTCTGTTCATACAATGACATGAGTTGATTCTGCTTCTGTTCATACAATGACATTAGTTGATTCTGCTTCTGTCAATACAATGATATGAGTTGATTCTGCTTCTGTCAATACAATGACATTAGTTGATTCTGCTTCTGTTCAATACAATGACATAATTGATTCTGCTTCTTTCCATACAATGACATGAGTAAGTTCTTCTTCTGACCATACAATGATATGAGTTGATTCAATTTCTGCCCATCCACTAACTTTAGTGTATTTTTGTTCCTTCCCATACATACATGAGCTGTTTCTATTCTGCCCATACAATGACATGAGTTGATTTTACTTCTGCCAATACAATGACATGAGTTTACTTTACTTCTGTTCATACAATGAAATGAGTAAATTCTACTTCTGCCCATTCAATGACATGAGTTGATTCTGCTTCAGCCAATACAATGACATGTGTTGATTTTTCTTCTGCAAATACAATGAAATGATGTGATTCTACTTCTGCTGATACAATAACATGAGTTGATTCTCCTTCAGCCAATACAATGACATGTGTTGATTCTACTTCTGCTCTGCCAATACAATGACATGAACTGATTCTACTTCTGCCCATACATGACATGATTTGATTCTACTTTTGCAAATACAATAACATTAGTTGATTCTACTTCTGCCAATACATTAACATAAACTGATTCTCCTTCAGCCAATACAATGACATGTGTTGATACAGCCCCTCACCGCTTTGGGTTCGAATCCCGGTAGGGACTTTGGATTTTTCATGTGGGGAAGCCTTCCAGCTGGCTTGCGGTAGGTCGGTGGTTCTACCCGGGTAACTCTGAGTACTCGGGGTCTTCCTCCACCTGTAATTAGCTGGACGTCGCTATATGATTGAAATACTATCGCAGCGACGGTAAACCCCAATACAATACAATTCTTCTTCCGAAAATACAATAACATAAACTGATTCTACTTCAGCCAATACAATTATATGTGTTGATTCTACTTCTTTCAATACAAGGACTTAAGTTGATTCTACTTCTGTCCAAAGAATGACATGTATTGATTCTACTTCTGCCCATACAATGACATGAGTTGATTCTACTTCGGTGAATACAATGGCATGTGTTGGTTCCACTTAAGGCCATATACTGACATGAACTGATTCTACTTCTACCCGGATATGACATGATTGCCAATACAATGACATGAGTTGATTTTACTTATGCCCATACAATTGCATGAGTTGATTCTGCCCATACAATGACATGAGTAGATTCTGCTTCTGTTCATACAATGACATGAGTTGATTCTGCTTCTGTTCATACAATGACATTAGTTGATTCTGCTTCTGTCAATACAATGATATGAGTTGATTCTGCTTCTGTTCATACAATGACATGAGTTGATTCTGCTTCTGTTCATACAATGACATAGTTGATTCTACTTCTGTCCATACATGACATGAGTTGATTCTACTTCTGCCCATACATGACATGAGTTGATTCTGCTTCTGTTCATACAATGACATAAGTTGATTCTGATTCTGTTCATACAATGACATTAGTTGATTCTGCTTCTGTTCATACAATGACATGAGTTGATTCTGCTTCTGTTCATACAATGACATTAGTTGATTCTGCTTCTGTCAATACAATGATATGAGTTGATTCTGCTTCTGTCAATACAATGACATTAGTTGATTCTGCTTCTGTTCATACAATGGCATGAATTGATTCTGCTTCTGTTCATACAATGGCATGAGTTGATTCTGCTTCTGTTCATACAATGACATGAGTTGATGCCACTAATGTCCCTAATATAACATGAGTTGATTCTGCTTCTTTCCATACAATGACCAATAATTTTTTTTTTCTACTCTGTTTCATACAATGCATGTTGATTCTGCTTCTGTCATACAATGCATAGTTGATTCCTTTGATAAATGACATGAGTTGATTCTGCTTCAGCCAATACAATGACATGTGTAAAAATGAAATGATGTGATTCTACTTCTGCTGATACAATAACATGAGTTGATTTTACTTCTGCCCATACTGACATGATTTATTTCTTTTGCAAAACAATGACATGAGTTGATTCTACTTCGGCCAATACAACATAAACTGATTCTCCTTCAGCCAATACAATGACATGTGTTGATACAGCCCCTCACCGCTTTGGGTTCGAATCCCGGTAGGGACTTTGGATTTTTCATGTGGGGAAGCCTTCCAGCTGGCTTGCGGTAGGTCGGTGGTTCTACCCGGGTAACTCTGAGTACTCGGGGTCTTCCTCCACCTGTAATTAGCTGGACGTCGCTATATGATTGAAATACTATCGCAGCGACGGTAAACCCCAATACAATACAATTCTTCTTCCGAAAATACAATAACATAAACTGATTCTACTTCAGCCAATACAATTATATGTGTTGATTCTACTTCTTTCAATACAAGGACTTAAGTTGATTCTACTTCTGTCCAAATTATTTTCTTCAATAATATCAAATGATTCTTCTCAGCCAATACAATGACATGTGTGGATTCTACTTCTGCTAATACAATTACATTAGTTGATTCTACTTCTGCCCATACAATGTCATTTGTTGATTCTACTTCTGCTGATACAGTGACATGAGCTGATTCTACTTCTACCCATACATGACATGAGTTGATTCTACTTCTGCCCATACATGACATGAGTTGATTCTACTTCTACCCATACATGACATGAGTTGATTCTACTTCTACCCATACATGACATGAGTTGATTCTACTTCTGCCCATACATGACATGAGTTGATTCTACTTCTGCCCATACATGACATGAGTTGATTCTACTTCTGCCCATACATGACATGAGTTGATTCTACGTCTGCCCATACATGACATGAGTTGATTCTACTTCTGCCCATACATGACATGAGTTGATTCTACTTCTACCCATACATGACATGAGTTGATTCTACTTCTGCCCATACAATGGCATGTGTTGATTCTACTTTTGCCCATACATGACATGAGTTGATTCTACTTCTGCCCATACATGACATGAGTTAATTCTACTTCTGCCCATACAATGACATGAGTTGATTCTACTTCTGCCCATACATGACATGAGTTGATTCTACTTCTGCCCATACAATGACATTAGATGATTCTACTTCTGCCCATACATGACATGAGTTGATTCTACTTCTGCCCATACATGACATGAGTTAATTCTACTTCTGCCCATACATGACATGAGTTGATTCTACTTCTGCCCATACATGACATGAGTTGATTCTACTTCTGAACATACAATGACATTAGTTGATTCTACTTCTGCCCATACATGACATGAGTTGATTCTACTTCTGCCCATACATGACATGAGTTGATTCTACTTCTGAACATACAATGACATTAGTTGATTCTACTTCTGCCCATACATGACATGAGTTGATTCTACTTCTGCCCATACATGACATGAGTTAATTCTACTTCTGCCCATACAATGACATGAGTTAATTCTACTTCTGCCCATACATGACATGAGTTGATTTACTTCTGAACATACAATGACATGAGTTGATTCTACTTCTGCCCATACATGACATGAGTTAATTCTACTTCTGCCCATACATGACATGAGTTAATTCTACTTCTGAACATACAATGACATGAGTTGATTCTACTTATGCCCATACATGACATGAGTTGATTCTACTTCTGCCCATACAATGACATGAGTTAATTCTACTTCTGCTAATACAATGGCATGTGTTGATTCTACTTTTGCCCATACAATGACATGAGGTGGTTCTACTTCTGCCATACAGTCACATGAGCTGATTCTACTTCTTCTCATACAATGATATGAGTTGATTTTACTTTTTGCAATACAATTTTATGAGTTGATGCTACTTATGTCCCTAAAAAAACTTCTGCTTCTGTCTATATAATGACATGAGTTAATTGTACTTCTGCTCATACATTGACCTTAGTTGATTTCATTTCTATCCATACAATGACATGAGTTGATTTCATTTCTGCCTATACAATGACCAGAGTTGATCCTACCTCTGTTCGAGTTATTTATTCCTGCGAATACAATGATATGATTTGTTCGTAACATGACCTGTGATGATTCTACTTATGTTGATTCCAATTCTTTACATGTTTTCTATTTTGCTATAATTGATCCATTTTTTTGTATAATGATATGAGTTGATTCCACTTTTGTTCCTTTAATGACTTGAGTTGATTCCATTACTGTTTGTATAATGACATGGGTTGATTCCACTTCTGTTGCTATAATGACATGAGCTGATCCGATATAATTCTACTTCTGCCAATACGATGATATTAGTTGTTCCACATCTTTTCGTATAATGGCATGAGTAATTTTACTTCTGCTCATACAATGACGTGATTTGATTCCATTTCTTCCTATACAATGACATGAGTTAATTTCATATTTGCGCAGACAAATAAATGGGTTGATTCTTCTTCTGTTCATTATATAAGTTGATTCTACTTCTGATCATTATATAAGTTGTTCTGTTCATTATATAAGTTGATTCTTCTTCTGTTCATTATATAAGTTGATTCTGTTCATTATATAAGTTGATTCTTCTTCTGTTCATTATATAAGTTGATTCTACTTCTGTTCATTATATAAGTTGATTCTTCTTCTGTTCATTATATAAGTTGATTCTTCTTCTGTTCATTATATAAGTTGATTCTTCTTCTGTTCATTATATAAGTTGATTCTTCTTCTGTTCATTATATAAGTTGATTCTTCTTCTGTTCATTATATAAGTTGATTCTACTTCTGTTCATTATATAAGTTGATTCTTCTTCTGTTCATTATATAAGTTGATTCTTCTTCTGTTCATTATATAAGTTGATTCTTCTTCTGTTCATTATATAAGTTGATTCTTCTTCTGTTCATTATATAAGTTGATTCTTCTTCTGTTCATTATATAAGTTGATTCTACTTCTGTTCATTATATAAGTTGATTCTTCTTCTGTTCATTATATAAGTTGATTCTTCTTCTGTTCATTATATAAGTTGATTCTTCTTCTGTTCATTATATAAGTTGATTCTTCTTCTGTTCATTACATAAGTTGATTCTTCTTCTGTTCATTATATAAGTTGATTCTTCTTCTGTTCTTTATAAGTTGATTCTTCTTCTGTTCATTATATAAGTTGATTCTTCTTCTGTTCATTATATAAGTTGATTCTTCTTCTGTTCATTATATAAGTTGATTCTACTTCTGTTCATTATATAATTTGATTCTTCTTCTGCCCATACATGACATGAGTTAATTCTACTTCTGAACATACAATGACATGAGTTGATTCTACTTATGCCCATACATGACATGAGTTGATTCTACTTCTGCCCATACAATGACATGAGTTAATTCTACTTCTGCTAATACAATGGCATGTGTTGATTCTACTTTTGCCCATACAATGACATGAGGTGATTCTACTTCTGCCATACAATACATGAGTGATTCTACTTCTTCTCATACAATGTTTTATGTCCCTAAAAAAACATGAGTTTTTTCTGCTTCTGTCTATACAATGACATGAGTTGATTCTGCTTCTGTCCATACAATAACATGGGTTAGTTCTACTTCTGCCCATACAATGTTGTGGGCTGATTAGACTTCAGTTAATAATGACATGAGTTAATTGTACTTCTGCTCATACATTGACCTTAGTTGATTTCATTTCTATCCATACAATGACATGAGTTGATTTCATTTCTGCCTATACAATGACCAGAGTTGATCCTACCTCTGTTCGAGTTATTTATTCCTGCGAATACAATGATATGATTTGTTCGTAACATGACCTGTGATGATTCTACTTATGTTGATTCCAATTCTTTACATGAGCTTATTCAGCTTCTTTTCGTATAATGAATATGCGTATTTTACATAAGTTATACATTTTTTTTTAATTATGAGTTGATTCCACTTTTGTTCCTTTAATGACTTGAGTTGATTCCATTTCTGTTGGGAATTTGATTCCATTTTTCCTTACAATGACATAGTTAATTTCATATTTTGAGACAAATAAATGGGTTGATTCTTCTTCTGTTCATTATATAAGTTGATTCTACTTCTGATCATTATATAAGTTGTTCTGTTCATTATATAAGTTGTTCTGTTCATTATATAAGTTGTTCTGTTCATTATATAAGTTGTTCTGTTCATTATATAAGTTGTTCTGTTCATTATATAAGTTGTTCTGATCATTATATAAGTTGTTCTGTTCATTATATAAGTTGTTCTGTTCATTATATAAGTTGATTCTTCTTCTGTTCATTATATAAGTTGATTCTACTTCTGTTCATTATATAAGTTGTTCTGTTCATTATATAAGTTGATTCTACTTCTGTTCATTATATAAGTTGTTCTGTTCATTATATAAGTTGTTTCTTCTTCTGTTCATTATATAAGTTGATTCTTCTTCTGTTCATTATATAAGTTGATTCTTCTTCTGTTCATTATATAAGTTGATTCTTCTTCTGTTCATTATATAAGTTGATTCTTCTTCTGTTCATTACATAAGTTGATTCTTCTTCTGTTCATTATATAAGTTGATTCTTCTTCTGTTCATTATATAAGTTGATTCTTCTTCTGTTCATTATATAAGTTGATTCTACTTCTGTTCATTATATAAGTTGATTCTTCTTCTGTTCATTATATAAGTTGATTCTTCTTCTGTTCATTATATAAGTTGATTCTACTTCTGTTCATTATATAAGTTGATTCTTCTTCTGTTCATTATATAAGTTGATTCTTCTTCTGTTCATATTATGACATGAATTGCTCCCTTTTATGTTCGTATAATTGTTTGAGTTAATTCTTCTCCTGATGAAACAATGTCGTGAATCGATACTACTTTTGCACATACAATTACATTTCTGATAATGACATAAGTTATTCCAATTCTGTCCATATTTATGGCATGAGTTAATTCTACTTCTGCCCACACAGTGACGTCAGTTAAGTCCACTACGGTCCCTACAATACCACGAATTGATTCAACTAGTGGCGCTTCTATGTTTTTGTTCAGTAAAATGTTAGGTTCAATAGTTTTAGTTGTTTCAGTAATTGTCCGGTATTTTTACCTGTCATAAGCGCCTACATTACAGAGTCACTGCACAGAATAGATTTATTTACACACGATTTTCGATTCTTAAAAAAAGACATTTTACCACACAAAATTTTATTCGTACCAGCATCCTTCAAAACTGAAACGCTTGGTGGTGACCACAGTGCCACAGCGGACAGTGATGTTTTGTTTCTATTACTACTTAACAAGTTAACATAGTCTTCCTCTTGCTGATTTATTCCAGTAAACCGTATGGAATGTACCGAAAATCGTTACCGTGTTTTATATGTGCCTGTGACCGTTAATTCAAGAAAGAAAAGATATGGGACGATGATGGGGATTAAAGGATTTAGGATATATAATGGATATATGATGTACGAATTATTGTAAGTAAAGCGTATCATTCTTTGAAGTTGATGTTTTTCCACCCCAAAAGCAATCAATTTTACCTAAGATCCCTTGGCTTGATTACCTCCCCCTTGATATTTTTGTTTAAATATTAATTATCTCCACTGATATCTAAAGCGGTGATTATCTCCATTTTTTCTACTCATATATTGTGGCTTTCTACCGTGGTTTTTTTTCTCAAGATTCAAATTCATTTTTTCGTATCTAGAGAAAATGCATATTTTCATAGTTTGTAAGGTTAACTTAAATATGGATTCTCTTCTTCAAATCTAACAGAACTTGACAAATAAACTCTCGGTTAATCGTCTTTATATTAGATGTCTTCAAAAGTATCAAAGGCTCCGAAATTAAGCACAAAACAGGTCACAGTGTGCATCTTAGATATGTGATTTGTTAAAATATCAATGTTTTTATTAAAGACACTGTAATTAAGGCAGATTTTTTTTCTTAATATCGTGAATACGAAGCATAATTATATTTCAGCATGACGTCTAACAGCTGTGCGTTACCTTTTACCTAAGTATATACATTTTCTACCAATGAAAATCGTTCAAATACTACTTTGGCATTGTCTTACGTCATCATCCATAATTAAGTCACTTGTGAGATTGGACAGCTACGCCGAGAAACTGGGCATGAAGCATTTCTTTTACAAATGCTCTTTGATTAGGATATGAGTTTTATCTATTTGTACGTATTATGTCTATTATTACCAATCTACAGACACATTGTCACCCGATGCAACCATCCGTGATTTAAAAAAATGGCGGTTTCCCCAACACTGGCAATAACGTCACAGTCGGTATAGAAAGTATATTTTGAATAACAGAACTTATATTTAGAACTTCTATTTTCATTTGCCGTCATTTGTCTTATCACATTCACTCTTCGCACATACGCTTACCTCATAGGCTGAACTTACGAAATTGCTATCCTGAACTGGTGAATACGCCATCTTGCGGAACGTATCACGTGGTACAGCAAGCACCAGCGCATTCTATATTTAACCGATTTCGCCGAAGTTACAGCGTTTCCCCCGTGCAATGAGACTTACACTTGCTATTTTTCAGGAAACAAAGACTTCACGAACATTAACGAGATTTTTTAAAATAATTTCTACCTATCATCTGTGAATGGGCTGCTTTAATGAATTTATTTTCTTCGTAACTTTGGTAGTATTTACATTTGTACATTGTTTTTTGGACCAGATGTCAATTTATTATTGAAATGAATGTACATGTATTGTATTGAATCCTTTTGTATACGCATTATACTCGCACAGTTTCACTTCACCCAGGTCCAGATGTGCACCTGAGAGGGCGCCTTAAGCGGAGCGAAAGACTCCCAGGGAAAACTATAGATAAATATGTCAAGTAGTCAGTCCCATGGCCAAAGCAAAAAGCTGAAAAGTCAGTGAATGTGTTCACGTCATGAAACTTAAAATAAAACCTAGGAGCATACGAGATGGTTTAATGTCCTAAATCTTACTTTCAATCCTTTGTATATCATAAAATGTATATGTATATCAGGTTTGGACAGCACAGGGGTCTGAAGAATGTAAAAAAACAAAAGGTAAATATATGTAAAAGTCCTGTATTAGATGAGAATACTAAGTGTACCCTTTTTGATATATATTTTATACAATAACATATGGTAAAATCAATCAATTCTTTTAAAATGTAAATGAAAATGAAAAAATGTATCATAAGTTTAGATATATATTTATTTCTTGATTTGACAAGTTAGAAACATATCGCACAATTGTTCCTAATGTTTTTTGTTTTTGTTTATTATTGATCTGGACACAAAGTGACTTCAATCATTATACTGACAGTTTCACCTATACTAGCGGCCATCCGTATGAAGCGGTCGGTTTTAATATTACCAGACTAGTATTTTGTTATATGTTTAACTTTTATTTGGCGCCTACCTCTGTTTTGCAGTCACATTCTATTGCTCCCTTGACTGACCGCTTAAGGATGGTTTAGTTTAAACATATTTTTATTCAAGAATTACATGTATATACAATTGCATATCAGTACATGTAAAGTAAGAATTAGATCGAAAGCATGAGATGCTTATAGAGATCTTCTTCCGTGGTGGGGTAATTTACAGCTAATAAATTGGTTGTTTTAATATAACATTAAGAAAGTGGATGAATGTAGAAAAAAAACGGCAACAAAAATTATAATGAAAATTATGAAAGGAGGTGAAAAAGATATATCCGATAGGAGTGAGAAATTAAAAAAATATAATTTTATATCAGGAAAGCAAAGCAATACCTAGCCAAACCTGTGAGTAGAATCAATGTATTTGTAAACCAGTGAAAAAATTGATGAATTTGTGGGGTCACTAAGGGTATTGTTTCCATAAAGCAACAATTTACAATTAATTGAATCGGTTAAGTTTAAAGTGTGTAAGGAATTAAAGAGAGCACTACGTTGGGCATAAAAAAGAGGACAATTTAATAAGTAATGCTTGGCATTTTCAAGAGAACCACATGAACAGTGAGGGCTTGTTACAATATTTTTCCTATGCAGATCTGCGTTTAGTGAGCTACAACCTAATCGAAGCCTCGAGTGTAGAACTTGTAAATGTCTTGGACCAGTGTAGAAATATCCAGGTGTTTGCTGTTGCGAAGGAAGAATTGACCTTTTAAACGAATTTAACGTATCAGCATGCCTTACATCAACAGGAAGGTCGTTCCAGGCACGGGCAGTAGATGGAACAAAAGAGTTGTAGAAGAAGGAGGTATTGCAGTGAACTATGGGTAGATCGTCAAAGTTGCGAAGGTTATATCTGGACGGTTGAGAGCGAACAGGAAATAAGCTGTTCATGTAGGAAGGTGTTAGATTATTTTGAATTTTAAAAAATAGATTGAGCTTGTGCGCATCGCGTCTAACTGAAAGCGGGTGCCAGTTTACCTCGTCTTGAAGTCTCGAAATTGAGACAAGTTTTGTAGCACCAGTAACAACTCTGGCTGCCTCGTTTTGAATTTTATCAAGTTCTTGTTTTTCAGAATTGGTGCAATTATCAAACAGAATGTTTCCATATTCAATGATTGGTCTAATAAAACTTAAATATATTTGTTCTAGTGTTTTCCTGCCTAACTGGTATTTGAGAGCTCTCATTATATTTAAACGGGACCATGCCTTATCAGTTATATACTGTATGTGTGGAGACCAAGAGCAATCACTAGACAAAATAATACCAAGATGCTTGTGGGTAGATGTTTCTGAAACTATGTGATTTTGCATAAGATGGGGAGGGTGCCGAGGTTTATTTGGGGTTTTTTTTAGAGAAAATCATAGATTTAGTCTTTTGTGGATTAAAAAAAACTAGCCATGATTTTGCCCATTTATCTATTCGTTTTAAGTCTTCATTTAGGACAATAGCAGTATTAGCTGGGGAGTCAACGACCATAGAAAGACTTGTATCGTCAGCAAATAAGTTTATATTGGATTTTATGTCTGAGATAATATCATTTATGTATATCAGAAATAGAAGAGGGCCTAGTATAGAGCCTTGTGGAACACCAGCATTAATAGTTCTTATAGACGATAAAGTGCCATGAATTTGAACACGTTGTTGTCTGTTATGGAGGTAGCTTTCAAACCAAGTATAGAGATTTCCTTGAATACCTATGGACCTTAATTTTATAAGAAGGCCGTTATGCCATACCCTATCAAAAGCCTTGCTTATATCGCAAAAAAATTACACGAATTTTTTTCCCATTATCAATGGCTTCGCAAAAAGTATGATAAATGTAAGTTAGTTGATTAACAGGGGAATCTGTCGGGCGAAATCCTTATTAATAAGGGGTTAAAATAGCGTTATTTAAGAGGTGATTGTAGATATGTTTGTATACGGCCCTTTCAAAGACTTTGCTGATAGAGCTGAGGAGAGATATAGGTCTATAATTAATTACATATTTAGGATCGTCTTTTTCAAATATTGGACAAACATTTGCAATTTTCCAAGAAGAGGGAATATTCCTTGAGACAGAGAATAATTGAAAATTTCGCATAGGGGATATGACAATTCAGCGTGAAGTTCTTTGAGGATTCTGTTATTTATAAGGTCAGGACCAATTGCCTTTCCAGGAGATAACGAACGAAGGAGTGGGCTAATATCATGAGGTACAAAATGTAAGTTAGTAAGAACAGAGGAAACGGCATAAAAAGGAGGAGATGGGCAAATATTGGGGGGATTTAGGGATGTCTGACTGATAAAATAATCATTGAAAGCATTAGCTTTTTCCTCCGGATAGTAGAGTATTATAGAGTCTTTATGTATTGGTTAAAATTTCCTGTGATGCTTTTGAGTTCATGAAAGACTTTAAGACTGGCCACCAGGATTTTGAGTTTCTATTTTCTAAAAGACTTTTGGATAACTTATTTATGTGCATTTTCTTAGCGGTTTTTATCAGAGAGGTTATTTTATTACGTAGAGAACGAAAATTATCCCAATCAGATCTCTTATTTGAGATTTTAGCTTTATGGTACAGTCGCTTTCTCCTGCGTATGAGATGTTTTATTTCAGATGTTAGCCACTTTGGTTCACATGGGCGTATCATTACTATTTTATTGGGGATGAACTTTTTAGCACTGTTAAGGATGTAAGAAGATACGTTTTGAACCCAAATGTTTATATCTGTGTTACTTAGTGACAACCAGTCCGTTGAGGAAAGAGAATGTCTAAGGCCTTCATAGTCTCCTTTATCATATGTCCATATATGACGCTTAAAGCACTGAATCTTTGGTTTTAGAAATTTTAAGAATGCAAATACAGGACAGTGAAACCGTATGTTTTGGTCAAATATAGGGTCAGCAACACCACTGATTAGAAGATTTTCATGTTTTTTCACAAGAATTATATCAATTATTGAAGACGAATGCTCTGTAAAATGAGTTGGTTGTCCATATTGGTTGCATAATGATAAAAGTTTACGCGCAGAGGACGAATTAGAAGTATTAAGATTAAAATCACCTTCAATAACATCTTGAATGCCGGCATTACAAGCAAGGTCAATGGAAGAGTCGGTATGTAAATCTGTTGCAGAGTTTGAATTAGGTGACGATAAAAAAGACCAATAAGTATTTTAATATTGGATTTAAGTAGTAATTCAATCCATATACATTCAGTATCAAGTATTTCTAAATCAGGTCTTCTTATGTATGAGAGCGTTTCCTTAATGTATAACAGAACACCGCCGTGATTATCGTTTGTACGGTCGTTACGCTCAGGCCGGTGAAAGAATGCAACATAATGTTGTTAAAATTTACGCTGGGTGATAACCAGGTCTCTGTAAAATCTAGAACGTCAAAGTCAGATAGCTCTGCCTGAATAATGTCAATTTTTGGGACAATACTTTGCACGTTGTTCTGTAGGATTGATAGATGATAAGATGATTTCGAGGGAGCAATGTTGTCAAGAGGACCAGGATTTTGATGAACATCACCACATTGCATTAAAAGGGCAGCAATCCAGATTAGCGAAGAGCATATGAAACTGAAAAAAAGTAGTTTCACTGTAAATTGAAAATTGTTGATAGCCTTGACTGAGAGAGAAAATTGTCTGTTAGGAGTGTGTTAGGAGTGTTTTTACGACAACGGATATTGGGGGTATTGAATGCAATTATAACTGAAAAAGATTGCAAAGGTGAGTAGATTATTTTAAATAAGAAAAAAAGGTGCAGAAACAAGCGATGTTTTGATTCTACTATATAAGATCTATAGATTGTAGTGTTTGATCTTAACATTTCAACTATGTTATACTGGAAATAAGAGATGAAAACAAAAAGAGATCCAACAGCGAAATATACAGTACCTCATAGATTCTATGAGTAGGTGAGGAGACGCTTGCTGCTTCCATGTCTAAATGAAGATGATTCGTTAAGAACTGAAAAGTGTAAAATGTGAAGAAAGTAAGAAAAAACATCATGATAATAAGAGGCAAAGATAGTGTGCATGTTTATGGACAAGATTAAATATAACTAAAAATGTAATTAGTCCACGTTTTATGATAGGCTTAAAAAGAAATATTATATGCTTGACAAATTTATGGTAGCTGGTTAATAACCTAGCGAAAGTCCATTTGTGATTTACAATCAAAACAGAGAGAAAGAGATGGAGGGAGGGAGAGAGAAAATATAAAAACATCTTATCAAAAAACAGATTTACAATGAAACATGTATACACAGATACCCCTTATAACCACTTAACCATAATCATTACGTCAAGGAATATATACATATATATTTCCATACGAGCACAGGAATACGTATTTAAGTGTACAAAATATATAACAGAAAGAAATACATAAATACGCACACACATAGTTAGAGGGTATTAAGCAAACTACATAATACTAAGAAAATGTCTGGCTGAATTGAGGGTTATAAGAAACTAGTGTCTACAGAAAATGGTTAATAATATAAATAGGTTAGGTTAGGTGGTATGATAATAGTATGTATTTACAGTTTGTATGTATGTATGTATGTATGTATGTAAAAATCTGTATATGTATGTAAACATGTATATATGTATGTATGTAAACATGTATGTATGTATGTATGTATGTATGCATGAGTGCTTGCGTATGTGCGTGTAAGACAAACAAACGTATATATAAGTGTAGGTCCGAAAGAGAGGGTCTGACTAAATGATATAATGAAGTATGGGAAAAATGAGGTGGTAAGACTGCATTGTACATAGCCTAGGTGTGCAATCAAGCAGAACATGACTGTCCAAAGCCTATACTGGCAGAAAAAATAATGGAGCCACTAAGTTTCGAGGTTTACCATCTCGGCATATGACCGAGATGATGCATGGTTCATGATGTCGTCTACATTGTTAACTGCAGAGATACGGTTACATCTGTCTTTAACCAGGATCGTACCATCAGAAGACCAAGCGCCCAGGAGAGAATTATTCTTGACACACTGTCTAGCACGGTGCAGTAAACTACTACGTAATTTGGTCAGATCTTCGTTTACATACACACTGGGCTGACCGTTTCCCATAAAGGATGGTTTGACTGTATATTCATTATTTTTCTTTCAAATTTGTTGTAAATTGCATTGGATTTATATGGTAAACACATATTCTAATTTGAATTCGAATAAACTACCCGTATCGTCTATATTCTGTTGTAAGGAACTGCTATTGTTCCAATCCGTCCAGGAGTCGAAAACGCTATTTTGTCACATTCCATTTTAAGTAGGACGAGAGTGGTAGCTGATGAGTGTTGTCAGCCATGTACACTTACCATTCACAAGATGAAGTCTGAAAACGGTTTGATTTTACAACTTCCGAACTCAAGTACCATGCGGTTTAACAACAAGGCGTATACCAATTGAATTGATACCCTTGAACAAACCATTTCAATGATATTCTTTAATTAAGGTAAAGTCCCTGTAATAGTCCGCTACATTTCGGACCTCATGGCCTTTCACGAAGGTAACCTAAGGTTTCATTTGGGTACTTGATTATCTTGGTAGAGGTTAAGTGGTCAAAGACATAGCGGTTATATTACAGGGACACAGTATAGTCGGATAAGAAATGTGTACCTCATTGTCTCATTTGAAAACTGAACAAAAATTTTAAACAAGCAACAGATATAGAATAAACTGTTGCACATACGTGCTAAGTTGGAAGCATTGGTTCGAACCCCCAACATTCGGACCCATTGAACCATGGCGTATTATTATTCTTATTATTAACTTCATATCTCAAAAGTAAACATCATCATAATTCGATATATACAAAAGGATTTTTTTTATTACACGAACATTGCTTTTCGTTTATATTTATCACATTTTATGCGTATTTTAGCATAGCGTTTTACATATTAACAATAACACCGATATCAAAACAAATGTATATGTATTGTAGCGTGTAACGTCTGAGCGGCGGATTTGAGGAGATGGAAATAGTATTAATAAATTTTCCTTGAGGCCTGCCTAGCCAATTGATTAGAAATAAAATATTTGAAGAATATGTACACAACTGATTAAACAATGATTGTTACAAATCTGATTTACTAAATAAGATTAACGAGTATGTAGTTAA
>CM037788.1:14459686-14509686 GCA_021229015.1 Solen grandis | reverse complement strand
TGAATTTTGACCAACTTTACAGGAATCATCCTTAGATGCTCTATATCAAGATTGTTCAAAGTATTTTGATTGGTTAAAAAGTAGGTCACAGGAGCTAAAATAGATTTTAAAAATGCAAACTTTGAAAATATTCTTCTGCAAAACTGCAAGGCCTAGAGCTTAGACGGTTGATGTGTAGCATTATCTAGTGCACATCTACCAAGTTTGTTCAAATCATGATCCTGTGGTCAAAATTGGCCCCGCCCCAGGGTCACTTGATTTTACATAGGCTTATATTAGGAAAAAACTAGAAAAATATTCTTCTCATAATGCCTCGAGAAGATATTTGGTGTGTAGCATTGTCTAGTGGATTTCTTCCAAATTTGTTCAAATCATGGCAATGGGGTTTAAATTGGCCCCGCCCCAGGGGTCACATGAATTAAGATAGGCTTATATTAGAAACAATAGAAAAATATATTCCTTTCAGAAACCACACAATCTGGAGTTAAAATATTTGGTGTGTTACATTGCCTTATGGACATCTACCAGGTTTGTTCAAATCATGGCCAGGGGTCACTTAATTTAACATAGACTTGCATAAATAATGACAAATTTTTAAAAGATATCCTTGTCAGAAACCACAAGATCATGGGTTTAGATGTAACCTGGCCTTGTGGACCTGAACCAAGTTTTCAAATCATGGCCCTGGTGTCAAAATTGATCCCACGCTAGAGATAACTTTGTTTTTGGACCACATGTAAACTTTTTGCGTGGAATTAAAATTATTTTGCTGTTCTTCTGCATGGATTTTGTATTCCGTATGACTATGTTGTAAAAGGCAATGAAAGCAGTATTTCTCAGATGAGCGATTCAGAGCCATCTTGACCCTCTTGTCATTTAGTTTTCAATCTCTGTATTGTTGATATAAGTACATATCTTATTTTTCTGACAGCTTTGGAATACTTTATTTTAGGTTTTAAACGAATTTATTAGATCTAAATGGAAAAGAAACTTAGGGTTAGTAATAAAGGATATGTGTTTATTTTAAGTTGATATGGAATATATTTCATCCAGAAGTGAAGAGTAGCGCCATAAACATACCCTTTATAGGTAAAAATGTTCGGCAGATCAATATCACTCACAATGTTAGATATGGATTTTATCTTACTGGTAAACTCAATATTTCATCAGTTAGCATAAAATAAAAGGAATTGCTTTTAATGTATGAACCCCAATTACAAAATTCCAGATTAGACCATCCGACAGTATTGTTAATGATCACCAACCCAACTTCCTAGAATCCTCATGTAAAAAGCGAACATTGTTTTAATTTTTTTATTTCTTTATAGTTTATATTTTAATAAGAACATTCCGTAAACCAAATCAAAATTCCTCTTTGTTCACTTTTTCCTTCCGTGTCACGTATAAAATATAGTGTTTTCGGAGGTTTATTGCAGCTATCTTCTAGCATACATCTGACAAAAATGTATTTGAAATGCAACATGTTATTTTTATATCTCTGTAATTATGCGCACCAATAAGGGCCTATAGAAGCTATTTTCTGGTTAAATTATGTTTTACTACAATAATACAGAATGTAACAGAACTTCATTCGGACCCAGCTGTTCCGAAACCTGTCACTGTAAAAATGGCAGTCACTGTGATCCAAAGGTCGGCACTTATGACCTGAAGTGTGAGCCCAGGTGGCTCGGACAGTCCTGTAACCAAATGTATAGTACTGCAAATATTTCATCAGATATTTTGACTGAGTATTTTGAGAAAGAAAAAAAATAATCTCAAAACGTCTACAGTCAAGTGATGTTATTTACATTAATCCGAATTACGTAAGGATATTAGCATACAAATATTTAAAATATGTAATTATTTCTATTGTCTTTAGTAACGAACAACAGACGTAGTAATTCTTATAGTATACTCTGAGTATGCATGGTGAATTCTTCAGTGTTAAGTTTTATACCAGAATATTGGAAGCATTCGTTTCTGAAACTAAACATGAAATGAAATGTAAAACCTGTGACATATACATTATATTTTCACTTGCAAATCGCTATAGGTCACTTGCAAATGAATAATATGCGTTTCAGTATAATAAAACTAAACAAAATGTTTTCGAAGAATATAATGATTCAACGTATGGCTAGGACTGCAATAGGAGGTGCTATTGTGTTGATAACAACGCGTGTGACAACTTGTACGGAAAATATCCCCAAGGATTGCGTGCTGACGGCTTTGAGGGAGACACATGCTCTTCCCCTGGTACCGAGACCTAATAAAAGTGCTAGATACATGTATTTAATAAAATGATGCTTTTTCAGTCTTAGGAATAAGGTTATTCAAAAATGTTCAACACGTTTAAACATGTATAATGTAAGTATCCTATTCAAGGATGTAAATATCGTCTTCAGCGAATTCAAATATTCTTGACAATAGTCAATTAATTTAGCACGCTGATTATGTTTTAAATTGGAAATTAAAATGAAATAAGGTAACAGCACTGATTGTTTTGTTCATTGATCGGAATTAAAATATGTACTGTATTGGATTGAAATATATATATATATATATATATATATATATATATATATATATACAGAAAATATGCCAATTGTGGGTTGTCTGTGTAGGACCTATTTATGTGGTGCATGTATGAAACCAACATATGTGGCGTATACCGTATATATAATATATACACCCCACATATGAAGATGAAATATATACACCCCACACATACAGAACAAAAGGGAAAGTGTAACATTTAAACAGATGTTGTGTGTGTTTTGTGATGAAGTAGAAAGCCATTTTCCATTTCTTATTTGTCGATCTGTAAGTGCTATAATTAATTTATTTCTATAAATAAAAAAAGAATAAATCGTTTTAATATTTGCGAAATAAAACCACAACTGAACGTAAAGGATTGTCCTTGTAAATAGAATAGTTTTAAATGTGTTCACAATATTTTATCAGCAGTACTAGTCTTAACAGATTAAATTTTGAATACATAAAATGCAAGTAAGTAAACTATAGACATCCAGTAACAACATACAGTTACAAAGGTTGATATTTATTTGACTTATACAGTATAACAAGGTACAATACATTCATAGTACACACACGTATTCAACGGTCATTATTGAGATGATATCTAAAGTTTGCAATAAACTTAAAAAAAGACATTTTCAAAGAACTATGTGCTCAATGACTTTAATTAATTAAGTAATTAATGGATATGAATATAATTTACACCTAAAATAACTGATTATTTTTATTAAAAATTTAAAAAAGGTTATGAATAGAAAATGGTATTTCACGTGAAATTTGTGTATATATGTGTTTTATATAAAAATTTTTGAAATAATCAATTTAGTATAATGTCAGATAATTATAAATACGTAACTTACTTTTGAATTATATTTTTAAGGTGCGCACAATCACCTTATCTAACTGTCCATGCTTTTCTTATAATTGATTTACATGACTTTTTTTACTAAAATTATTTTTGTTAAATTATTGTTATTTTTTTGCAGTCTTATTCGCGGTTCATATAAGTATTTTGATAAACTGCGAACAAGATACTGCATGTGGCAAGACCATGGCATGATGTATTATCCCTAATTATTTTAATATGAGTGCACCTTCATATAAATAATTGATTAAAATGTTTGAACTCAATGAAATCGATAATCCATGTAAACCTCACACCTCTTTCTCTCACTCTTTCCCTCCTTCCTTTCTCACTTCTAGACGTGTAAGTAGGATGCGCGGTGATTTATCTAACACAAACATCGGTGTATCAATTAGAAAAGAGATATGATCATTCCAGATCATCACAAGTTCATCATCACAGCATATCATGAAACCCATCCTTCAAGAAAACATCAACAACCATCATCATCTTCATCATTTAATATTTCATCATAACATAACATTTTTCCATCAAAATACATAGATATATACATAAAGTTTAATAGCAAGTGTTTGACATATATGATACTATAACTATCATTAATGATTAGCAAATACACATTTGTTTCATACATTTATATGTAAAAGGTTTACACATTAACTAACTTATTACTAACATCAACACATCTTAAAGGAAACCATTTATTACATTTGCGATTTTTTTTTTGGTTAAAATCCACTATCCATAGGTATATGACTATGGTACCTGTCATAATGATATACAGATATTTCCATTTCACTATATATTTAATACGATCCTGGATCCCGGCGTACTGGGTACCGCGCACCGGCTTTTCCCCCCATTCTAAATGACCTTATTCAAACTTACGGAAATAAGAAATATATTTTTCGAGTTATGTGCCGTACAAGAAAAAAAAATCAATAATAGAAGAGTTATATTGCCATTACTTATCGTGCATAGTATACTGGTAATTAGGTATTTGCGAACAAAAGTTATTTCAATATTTCTTTAATTTTCCGGATATGATATTGTGAATTCTCGCTCTTATTTGGGCAACAGTTCTGCCAGGTAACTTTTGTGAGAGTTCTTTTAGTTTCCCCCCAGCAGGCATTTCTCTCGCTGATATATATGACGACAGTGACTTTCGAAAAACATCATTTTCTGTATCCATCCATCTGATTCGCTTGATCTTCGGTGTTTTTGTCTGCGTTTCTGTAACAGCCGTTCATCAAATTGAGTTTTTTTATGTCTTTATGACCAATAATTAAAATTACAAATAAAAACAATGGAAAGACGCTTAAGCAATACATGCTGTCGTGAAACTTCATTTTATTGTAATTTTACTTTAAGTATAATATCAGGCAATATTGGGGAAAAATATGTTTTACAGCTTCTTACGGTTTTGTCGTTTCAAGGTCTGTATTGGGCACATCATTTCTGTTGTGTTAACATCACTGATCCCCTGGCTTTGGCCTGATTGAATAAATACAGTATAAGTTTAACAAGTGACCATTTCACTGTATATACAATGCTATATATTAGTAAATATTTATGCATTTTATAACATAATCTACTTCCACGTTATGGAGTTTGTTTTATATCGCATGTAATTACCTGATTGATCGGAGAAGTGAACATTTACATCACTGTCGGACTCATCGCCAGATAGACGCTCCGAGATTGAAACGGCTGCTTCTGTAAAAAAAATGGTTTCAATCTAACTATTCAATGAAAAAAAAAGCTAGTAAATTTATTTCATTTAAAATTGCATTATCAAAATTTTAATTACGGCTTTAATTGGTTCAAAATACGTTTTTATTGGAATTATTATTGTCTGTGCTTGTGTTGAAATTTATTTATGTGTGAATTTGAAGTACACATTTAAAGTTCTTCTAACAATTAATTTACAGTGTACTTTAACGAGATTAACTCGCACATTGTTTATTATATTGCAAATATTGGGGCCTCGGTGACCAAGAGGGTAAAGTAGCTGACTTTATCACTCACTCAGCCCCTAACCGCGTAGATTCGAATCCCGGCAGGGTCATTCGGATTTTCAAGTGAGGAGGCCTTTCAGCCGGCTTGTGGTAGGTCGGTGGTTCTACCCGTGCGCCTCTGGGCATTCGGGGTCTTCCTCTACCTGCAATTAGCTGGACGTCGCTATATGACTGATTGTCTTGTATATAACTGTATTTAACGAGCTTGCGGTTAGGAAAAAAAGAACAAGCTCTTTATAGTATTTATATGACCGAAGCGCGTGGTATTCAAAATAAATTGAACCACTTTCATCAATAATTACCTGTGCTTGTTCCCGATGCTCCCTCCGACCAGCAATCCTCGAATGAGACCGGCTCTGCTATATCTGCGAAAGAATAAAACAACTAATATAAAAAACTGTTTCATGATGGATTTGTTCTTTAAATCGGACAATACCGTTTCCATGCTTTCGTTATATTTTTCTTAAGTAGTCACAGTATAATTTAAAAATGCAAAAAAAATGATGTTGAAAAATCAATAAATTGAGCTATAGAAGAATTTAGAATACCTTCAAGTAATATTTCTTGAAGGTTTTGTCCTTGATATTTGCTGATGCTACCATTCTCCATCGCCATAAGAACCCGTGCTACTTTTGTTTTTTCGATTATCGAACTTTGAAGTCTGTAAACATCTGTGTGGATATTAACATTGTGGCCCATGTGGTCAGCGACCATTTTTAATTCGGCACCCGTCATGTCGAGGATCTGTACCAAAAAATAAAACAACACATGAAATGACGAAGAAAACTGAATAAGTTTAAATAATGTTTAATGTATACACCAGCTTATATTAAAGTGCTTAAGAAAAAGAAAGTCAACTATGAGAACCGGTTATAATAGTGTTATATTTGTTCTCTTAACAGCATATACCTGTGTAGTCGTAGCCAGATAACGCCGCATTTCCCTTGTACGAATAAGATTCGGTTTTTGCAATCCAGGGCATTCCTGAGTTACCATTCTCATTGCAGTGCATCCATCCATAGGCGTATTGTCACTTTCCTTTTTAAATAAAATCGATTATTGTATTTTAAAAAAAAATTAAAAAAATTTTTATTATTTTCAACAAAAAATATATAATAAACATATGATTAAAGTATGTGCTTGTTTTAAACAACTTTATCCGAATATCAATATAAGACAATAAGTATTAAGATAAAACTAAAATATGCCGCCCCGGTTAGCTTATTCGTAGAGCACCGAACTCGGAATCCAAGGGTTAAAGATCGAATCCTACCGGGAGCGGCAAACTTTCTCCAAGATGAGTAATACTCGACAAAGTCTGGTTTAGTTGTCCCTAACAACTGACTCATGTGAAGAAACAGTCATTTGCTTGCGAAGTAAACAGGCTGGTGTGCGTGGTGTGTGTCTTGAGTTTACCGTCGCCGCGACAGTATTTCAGTCATATAGCGACGTCCAGCTAATTACAGATGGAGGAAACCCCAAATGCACAGAGGCACACGGGTAAACCACCGACCTTCCGCATGCCAGCTGGAAAGATTCCTCACATGAAAATCCGAATGACCCTGCCGGGATTCAAACCCACGCGGTGAGGGGCTGAGTGAGTGTTTAAGAGGCTGGTGAACACTGACAGCCGACATATGACCTAAGCTCGAACACTAAACAATCAAGACGTATAGAACGTAACAGTGTAAGTTACCTGCAAAACAAAAATTGACTCGTGCTGTTGCAGGTTCTCTGTAAGAAGTTCAACGCAGCAATCATGTCCGGAGTTAAAAGCACAAAAACTTTCCGTAAACCTCTCGTAGATTTGCCTCGCACTTCAATGACTTTCATTCTGAAAAAAAAAAAAAAAAAAAAAAAAACGTGTAAATGATGTTTGTTTTTAAATATTGTAACCTTTTAGTAAGTTCCATAGCAATTTCTTTGATTGTTTGAATTAACTTTTTGACAATCGGGGATGACTGTATCTGCTTATACTGACTTTACATAATTCTAGTGACATACCTTTTTGAAAGAATCTTTTCTGACATGTCGAGAGCATTGTATATCTCACTGTCAATTTCGTTGTTTTGTTCCATCTGTAGGAAGTCTGACACTTTCATTTCAGAAACCTCCGAGATTCTTCGTTTATTGAACATTGCGATCCTGACCATTGTCATCCGCGCTGCTCTCTCCCACTGGGCTCTTGTTGGATTCTGTGCTTTCATGATCTGCAATAACTCCTTATCCATCCACTCTTTAAGCTTCAAGAGGTCGGATGTAAGTGGTACTCTGGATGGCTTGTTAATATGTCTCATCTTTTGCCTTCTTTTCGCAATGGATGACACACGATTGTTCCAATGTGCGCTGTATAATTCTTTAAATTCCCGCGCTTCGTTTACAAGTTGTGGGCTTTCTGTTTGAATCCCCAGGCTGCCTTTTAACAGTGCAACGTGTTTTATGTAGTGCCCTAGTGTCAAGGCCAACTGTGGGGAGTCGCTTTCCAAGGCCAAACTTTTAGTAGCGTCAATAACTTTTAAAAAATTTCTGCCATTTATGAATTCTGAAAGCGGACTTTGGACTTTGTTGCTATGGTGTAGCTTTTTAAGTAATCTACCGACGGTTCTAACTTTTGTTCTGGCATTGTCCAGGTCTTTCACTCTTTGTTCGTTTTCTTCGCCTAAGCGGTATAACATGGACTTGGCAAACTCCTGAATGAGCGCATCGTTTTTACATAACAGTTGTATTCCTGGGTTAGCGGTCGTTTCCTTCATTCCATTAAAAAATGTTTCCAACAAGGCATCTTCTTCGTTCATCTCCTTTAGAAATGGCGATAACATTACTTTTGCATCACGGCAAAAATTCTTTGTGGAAGGTTGTTTATCCGTTGGTTTCAAACGACAATTATTGATATGAAGCCATAAAGTGTCTTTCAAATAGAACCCCAAACAAAATTCGCATGGCAAAAAGTCCGCTGCTGTATACTTTTCCTTCTGTTTACTGTTTGGTCTCCTTGCAACAACTAATTGCCCCTCGCCGTTTTCGATTACCTGTCGAATTAAAAAATATTATTAATATATTTAGATAGGTATAAAAGTGATGTAAAGTTATTGTATAATAAGTGGCAAAAATCTCATTTAAACGTGAGTGAAAAACCTACTTTTGTATTATGTGCGAAATTTCCTCTGTTTTCAAGTTCTATCAGCAGAGTCTTGCGCATCTCCGATTCAGGGCCAGACAGTATAATCTTTTTTACAAGTGCCTCGTCGGAATGAATATTGATGTAGTGTGGTGCAATTTTTGAAGTAAATGCACGTTTGCAATATAGACAGTAATTTATTTTTCTGTAGTCTCGATTTCCATTATCCTTTTTAGTGTATGTTGGCACGGTAACTGAAAAGATAGGAATAATATGCTATCAGATACAAAGATTTTTTTGAAACATATACTTTACTAAATATCTTTTTTTTCATAATTCATTTAAACACGTAAAATTAATTTCTTAATTTCATATTTAAAATGATAAACTTTTGTCATTTTCGTCTTAATACTGGTGTAAATATATGAAATATATGGGTTTCCGTTTTCATCATAAATTAAATTTCTAAGAAATGTCATAGTTTTATGTATTTTAACAAGTTGTCACAAAACCTTACCATTCAGCATTTGACGTATGTATGCTTCATCAATATGCACAAACTTATTGCGGTTTGCTTCACCTTTTTTATATGCGTCTGTTCCTATTCGACCTGTTAATTGAATTAAGTTAACAATTAACACGCATTACACATAAAGCACCGTTTATTACATACCTTTAGGTTAATAGACGACCTTTTAAGACTAAATAAACGATGAAGTATTACATTCTGGTCTGAAAAGAAATTTTGAGAATGTTACAGCATCAACGGAGTTGTTTTGATGTTTTTGGAGGGTTTATAACCAAACTAATCGTACACTCAAACTACCGAGTACTTTGCTATCATAAATACCTTGATTCTTGGTTTCACCATCACCATTATCATCTTCTTCGTCTTCGCCGTCGGTTTCATTTTTATTACCATCTATAAGATAGTAATAGATGTTAAAAAATGTCATTCTTTTATCCCTTGAAATGTCAAGCGAATATATTCAGACATTTCGTCGGGCAAAACTAAATTAACATAATGTGATAGGAAAGACAATTTTTTTTCCAACAGAAATTCACAATATTCTTGTTATTATTACTTGGTATCTAATGTGCATATTTCAATAATAATAGAACAGTTCACAATTATGAGTTTTTTACCACTGCTAGGAGGTAGGTAGTCGGAATCATCATCTGCATCATCTTCATCTACAAAAATAAAATTTAATATACATAATATAAAGTATTTCTTTCGGGCATTCTAACTGTATTTTTCACCAGTTGTAATCGAAACTGAATAACATCGTTTATATGTATTAAAGCGATGTTCAAAGAAAATATATTGCAGACATGGTCAAGTTTTAGGGCACCATCATGACAAAATGGCCCACACAAAGAAAAATGTTTAAGTGAAGTATCGATCGAAACTTACCTGAAGCGTTATTTTCACACATCGTTGCTATGTAAGTGTTTCTTGTGTTATTTACTGCACTATCCTGATACGCGTTTTCGAAGACTGGAACACAGTTTATAAGTACTTTTATTGGACCATAAGTATAAAATCAAACACCCGTAAAATTACATCAGTTAGGTCCTTATTTACGCTTTGGATAAATGCTATATGTAGATATAGTGCTATAATTACATTCAAAACACCATGTTTTCGATAAATCTGAAGTTTTAGAAGGTACATAAAAAATACAATTTGACTGTCTTTGACATAGGTGATTACGTTAATACAAAAAAAACACGATATTATGACATAGGTGATTACGTTATTACAAAAACGATATTACTTATCAAGAAAAAATATATTGTTTCTGATTCCGTCAATGGTAATTTATCCAAGAACGCCGTGTGTTGACAAATAATATATTTACTTTTACTTAATGGAATACAACTGTGCTCAGCGTATGTTTCATCCAGGTCATCATCTTTAGAATGCCAAAACAATGCATATTTTAATTGATTCTCACTTCCAGATCTTAAAACTGGCAGCCTAAATCTTTCACTTATCTATTCATATTGTTTTTAAAACTTTATTTAGCATTCTTTTGAAAAATAAATTACAAGTTACAATTAAATTTTATATAGAGCATTCTATATTAATGTACCTGTGCTAGGGGGTATAAAGTCGGAATCGTCATCTTCGTTTTCTTCCTCTAAAAAACAAAATAAACGAAAACGCCATATAAATTTGAAAATCGAGGATATATGAATATCAATAGAATCATCAATGATTTTATGTTAGTTTTAATGTAAATTATGCAAAAACTTGATTTAGAATAAACGAATTCTAACATTCTGTCATTTAAAATGTCACCAAATTGTTCATATGGTCAACGTATAGGTAAAGGATAGGTTGTATCTATGTTTTAAAACGCAATATTTACGTTTTGCTTATCAAATCGTACCTGTGTCACTGTCAGAAAATTCACTCGCTTTACTGGAGCATGATATACCCATTGTTTTACTCTTACACACAGTCATTGGCCCTGTGAAACAGATAATGTACATTTTATTTTGTAAAATGCAATATTGAAATTTCTAGTTGAGGTGGTAAATTTTACACATCTTAAAAAAGTCATTCATTGAAACGGAATAACAGCAACACAAAAACATGGTATTTTAAAGAAGTAAAATATGTTGAACTCTTAATAAGGGACAAATACAAAATCCGCAACTTGCATTGATTCTAAATTCTACAATTTATATGTATAGATACATGTAAATGTATCACTTATATTCTGAGTTATGGGGCGAAATATATGAAACATATATGCCCCGCTTTTTACAAATATAAAACAAACGTGTTTCTTTTGAATGATAAATGTTTTCATAAAAAACTTATGGGTTATAAAACGGAATATTGACAGTACAAGATAACCACTTTTTTACCAGATCTTACACGATCTCTCTCAATCTCTTTTCCGGCGCATACACTGTCAGTTTCGTCACATACAAACACAGGCATAGATCCTGATTCAGTCGACTTTCACTGCAACGTCCGTCAGTTTAACAAATTATTATCATATGCGTGTATACAAATTAGAAACAGAATAAGTGCATAAGTAGTAGTTGTTATTGTTGGAGTTTACCGTCGCTTCGACGGTATTTCTGTCATATAAGCGACATCCAGCTTATTACAAAGGGAGGAAGACCCCGGGGGACCTATGTACATTTTTCAAGGCACAAAGGCTAACCGGGAAGAACCCCCGACCTACCGCAAGCCAGTTTGAAGGCTCCCTCGCATGAAAAATCCGAGTGACCCTGACGAGACTTGAACCCACATCGGTGAGGAACTGAAAGATTTTTAGTCCATGACTGTAACAGCTCGGCCACGGCGGCCCCCAAGTGCATTAGTAAGTCATTGTAATTATTTTGATGTCAGTGACCCAATATACACTAATGATAAAGAATGTAGGCCGACATTAGTACATTATTTATTATCCTATTAAATACAATGGATACCTGTGTCGTTGATATTGCATGAGGAAAATGTATTGCCTATTCTTTTGTCATCTTTGTAACTCTCTTTGCTGATGCAGGCTTTATCCATTGCGTCACTTGTTAACGCAGAATCTTGTCCTACAAAATAGTTCAATTCGATGTACTATAAGGTTAACACATCATTGCACTGTCAGAATTACTGGGTGAAATATACACAAATATTTTAAGGATATAATAAAATGAAAGACGATTATATGTGTAGCCAGCAATCTAAGATCGATGAAAAATGCAATGTAAAACATGTTTTATACTTTAAAGAAATACGCACATGAACTATTATGAATGTTATTTTTTATTAATATATGACGACAAAGAGAATGCATTAATTCATTAAATACCAGGTTTACCAATGTGAGACTTTGCAGGTCTGTGAGTAGGTCTGTCACTTTCATTTTCACCATTTGAGAAATCTTGAACTCGATCAGTTGTCAAGGGAAAAGTTTCTGGAACACCATGATTCTAGCATTATAATGCAAGCACATGTTTAATTATGGGTTAAAATATACAAACAACATAAAACCGGACTTTATATATAGAGTAATATAGGGTAGTATATGAATAAAGTTTCATTTTAATGTTGTAATTTTGTGTTGCGCATTGAATTTTGACAATATATTAACTATATCATGCATATCAATAAATACCTTTGTTGATTTGTTGACATAAGGAACTCATGTTTCCAAATGTAGCAATATCCATTTCCCTTTCTGTCCCGACATATGCGGTGTCATTTGCTTCACATGTAAACGCAATCGTCGATCCTGAAAGTTAATGATTGCGTCCCATTGTTGCAGTTGTATGGAGAAACTAGAAACTGATCATTGTTCATTGGTGCATTTTTAGAAAGCAATGATTGTAATTCTACAACAAAATATGATTATTGAAAATGTACATCAATGCAGTGTAGTATATGCAAATGACATAAAGATAAATTTTAAAATATAAAAAAATGTAAATCATTATGAAATTTTGATGACAATGACCCTTAACCAAACGATAATGTTCACCGACATTGATACGTAAATTATTATCCTTATTAATGAATGCCAGCATAAACAAAACGTACTGCCTATTTTGTCGCCATCTTGTTCACTTTCATTGCTAATGCAGGCTGTATCCGTTATGTCACTTGTTAACGCAGAATCTGGTCCTACAAATATTTCAAAAGCATGTAAAGGTAAGATAACAAGCATTCCACTGTTCGAATTATTGGGTGAAATATATACACATGCATGTATATATGTCCCTCGCTTTTAAGAATATTATTAAATGAGTGTGTGTGTGTGTTTGGGTTTACCGTCGCTGCGACAGTATTTCAGTCATATAGCGACGTCCAGCTAATTACAAGTGGAAGAACCCCGAATGCACAGAGGCACACGGGTAAACCACCGACCTTCCGCAAGCCAGCTGGAAGGCTTCCTCACATGAAAATCCGAATGACCCTGCCGGGATTCGAACCCACGCGGTGAGGGGCTGAGTGAGTGTTTAAGTCAGCGATGTTACTCTCTCGGCCACGGAGGCCGCATTATTAAATGAAAAACAATTTTATGTAAAGCCAGCAAACGTATTTCAATTAATGCTTTAACAATGTAAAACATGGTGAATATTTTAAGGAAAATGCACATAAACTAAAGTAAAAGTCCTTTCTATTACAGTAGACAGAAAAAATGACTCATTAAATAGCAGATGTACCAATGCAAGAATTTGCAGGTCTGTGAGTAGTTCTGTCACCTTCATTTTCACCATATTCGAAATCTGGAACTCGATCGGTTGTCGAGAGCACAGTTTCTGGAACACCATGCATGATTCTAGCATCATAGTGCAAACAAATGTTTCGTTTATGTTCTGAATTATGGGGTGAAATATACAAAAATATAACCCCGTTTTTTATGAAAGGTATGAATATTGTGTTATTTTAGTTTTCTAATGATTTGTTGCGCATAAGTAAAATGTGATGCAAAAGATTGACAAATATGTTTTTGTGATTGAAATTAAATTTATTCCAAAAGTAATTGCTTGTATTGCTGAAGGAAGAAGGAAGCACTAGTATGACTACATTAGTCTTTCTGATGGTATTGTGGTGACAATTTTAAAATTATTTTGTGATGATCTGTCAATGCTTAGTACAATAAAATATTAATACATTTTAAATACCTTTGTTGATTAATTGACATGAGAAATCCATGTTGTCAGATGTAACACAACCTTTTCCACTCGCTTTGCTGATGCAGGCTGTATCTGTTACGTCACTTGTTAACGCAGAATCTGGCACTACGAAATATTTCAAAAGCATGTAAAGGTAAGGTAAACACTCATGCCACTATCCGAATTATGGGGTGAAATATACACACACGCATGTATATATGTTCCTCCATTTTAAGAATATTATTAATTGAAAAACAATTTTATGTAAAGCCAGCAATCGTATTTCAATAATGTTTGGTATATATTTTAAGGATAATGCTCATAAACTAAAATAATGTTCTTTCTATTACAGTAGACAGAAAAAATGACTTTATTCATTAAATAATATTCACCAATGCAAGAATTTGCAGGTCTGTGAGTAATTCTGTCACCTTCATTTTCACCATATTCGAAATCTGGGACTCGATCAGCTATTGAGGGCACAGTTTCTGGAACACCATGCATAATCCTAGCATTATAATGCAAACAAATGTTTCCTTTATGTTTTGAATTATGGGGTGAAATATACAAAATATACACCCCGTTTTTATGAATGGTATGAATATTGTGTTATTTTAGTTTTCTAATGATTTGTTGCGCATAAGTAAAATGTGAAGCGAAAGAGTGACTTGATGTACAAATTGCCAAATATGTTTTTGTAATTGAAATTAAATTTGTTCCAAAGGTGATTGCTTGTATTGCAGAAGGAAGCACTAGTATGACTACATTAGTCTTTCTGATGGTATTGTGGTGACAATTGTAAAATTATCGTGTGATGATCTGTCAATGCTTAGTAGAATAAAATATTAATACATTTTTAAATACCCTTGTTGATTAATTGACATGAGAAATCTATGCTGCCAGATGTAACACAGCCTTTTCCACTCGCTTTGCTGATGCAGGCTGTATCTATTACGTCACTTGTTAACGCAGAATCTGGCCCTACGAAATATTTCAAAAGCATGTAAAGGTAAGGTAAACACTCATTCCACTGTCCGAATTATGGGGTGAAATATACACACACGCATGTATATATGTTCCTCCATTTTAAGAATATTATTAATTGAAAAACAATTTTATGTAAAGCCAGCAATCGTATTTCAATCAATGCTTTAGCAATGTATAATATGGTATATATTTTAAGGATAATGCTCATAAACTAAAATAATGTTCTTTCTATTACAGTAGACAGAAAAAATGACTTTATTCATTAAATAATATTCACCAATGCAAGAATTTGCAGGTCTGTGAGTAATTCTGTCACCTTCATTTTCACCATATTCGAAATCTGGGACTCGATCAGCTATTGAGGGCACAGTTTCTGGAACACCATGCATAATCCTAGCATTATAATGCAAACAAATGTTTCCTTTATGTTTTGAATTATGGGGTGAAATATACAAAATATACACCCCGTTTTTATGAATGGTATGAATATTGTGTTATTTTAGTTTTCTAATGATTTGTTGCGCATAAGTAAAATGTGAAGCGAAAAGATTAAAAAAAATATGTTTTTGTGATTGAAATTAAATTTGTTCCAAAAGTAATTGCTTGTATTGCGTAAGGAAGAAGGAAGCACTAGTATGACTACATTAGTCTTTCTGATGGTATTGTGGTGACAATTGTAAAATTATCGTGTGATGATCTGTCAATGCTTAGTAGAATAAAATATTTATACATTTTTAAATAACTTTGTTGATTAATTGACATGAGGAATCCATGCTGTCAGATGTTACGCAACCTTTTCCACTCGCTTTGCTGAAGCAGGCTGTATCTGTTACGTCACATGTTAACGCAGAATCTGGTCCTACAAATATTTCAAAAGCATGTAAAGGTAAGGTAAACACTCATTCCACTGTCCGAATTATGGGGTGAAATATACACACACGCATGTATATATGTTCCTCCATTTTAAGAATATTATTAATTTAAAAACAATTTTATGTAAAGCCAGCAATCGTATTTCAATTAATGCTTTAGCAATGTAAAATATGGTATATATTTTAAGGATAATGCACATAAACAAAAATAATGTTCTTTCTATTACAGTAGACAGAAAAAATGACTGTATTCATTAAATAATATTCACCAATGCAAGAATTTGCAGGTCTGTGAGTAATTCTGTCACCTTCATTTTCACCATATTCGAAATCTGGGACTCGATCAGTTATTGAGGGCACAGTTTCTGGAACACCATGCATGATTCTAGCATCATAGTGCAAACAAATTGTTTCCTTTATGTTCTGAATTATGGGGTGAAATATACAAAAATATACACCCCGTTTTTTATGAAAGGTATGAATATTGTGTAATTTTAGTTTTCTAATGATTTGTTACGCATAAGTAAAATGTGAAGCGAAAATGTGACTTAATGTACAAATCGCCAAATATGTTTTTGTGATTGAAATTAAATTTATTCCAAAAGTAATTGCTTGTATTGCTGAAGGAAGAAGGAAGCACTAGTATGACTACATTAGTCTTTCTGATGGTATTGTGGTGACAATTTTAAAATTATCGTGTGATGATCTGTCAATGCTTAGTACAATAAAATATTAATACATTTTTAAATACCTTTGTTGATTAATTGACATGAGGAATCCATGCTGTCAGATGTTACGCAACCTTTTCCACTCGCTTTGCTGAAGCAGGCTGTATCTGTTACGTCACATGTTAACGCAGAATCTGGTCCTACAAATATTTCAAAAGCATGTAAAGGTAAGGTAAACACTCATTCCACTGTCCGAATTATGGGGTGAAATATACACACACGCATGTATATATGTTCCTCCATTTTAAGAATATTATTAATTTAAAAACAATTTTATGTAAAGCCAGCAATCGTATTTCAATTAATGCTTTAGCAATGTAAAATATGGTATATATTTTAAGGATAATGCACATAAACTAAAATAATGTTCTTTCTATTACAGTAGACAGAAAAAAATGACTTTATTCATTAAATAATATTCACCAATGCAAGAATTTGCAGGTCTGTGAGTAGTTCTGTCACCTTCATTTTCACCATATCCGAAATCTGGGACTCGATCAGTTATTGAGGGCACAGTTTCTGGAACACCATGCATGATTCTAGCATTATAGTGCAAACAAATGTTTCCTTTATGTTTTGAAATATGGGGTGAAATATACAAAATATACACCCCGTTTTTATGAAGGTATGAATATTGTGTTATTTTAGTTTTCTAATGATTTGTTGCGCATAAGTAAAATGTGAAGCGAAAATGTGACTTAATGTACAAATCGCCAAATATGTTTTTGTGATTGAAATTAAATTTGTTCCAAAAGTAATTGCTTGTATTGCGTAAGGAAGAAGGAAGCACTAGTATGACTACATTAGTCTTTCTGATGGTATTGTGGTGACAATTGTAAAATTATCGTGTGATGATCTGTCAATGCTTAGTAGAATAAAATATTTATACATTTTTAAATAACTTTGTTGATTAATTGACATGAGGAATCCATGCTGTCAGATGTTACGCAACCTTTTCCACTCGCTTTGCTGAAGCAGGCTGTATCTGTTACGTCACATGTTAACGCAGAATCTGGTCCTACAAATATTTCAAAAGCATGTAAAGGTAAGGTAAACACTCATTCCACTGTCCGAATTATGGGGTGAAATATACACACACGCATGTATATATGTTCCTCCATTTTAAGAATATTATTAATTTAAAAACAATTTTATGTAAAGCCAGCAATCGTATTTCAATTAATGCTTTGCAATGTAAAATATGGTATATATTTTAAGGATAATGCACATAAACAAAAATAATGTTCTTTCTATTACAGTAGACAGAAAAAATGACTGTATTCATTAAATAATATTCACCAATGCAAGAATTTGCAGGTCTGTGAGTAATTCTGTCACCTTCATTTTCACCATATTCGAAATCTGGGACTCGATCAGTTATTGAGGGCACAGTTTCTGGAACACCATGCATGATTCTAGCATCATAGTGCAAACAAATTGTTTCCTTTATGTTCTGAATTATGGGGTGAAATATACAAAAATATACACCCCGTTTTTTATGAAAGGTATGAATATTGTGTAATTTTAGTTTTCTAATGATTTGTTACGCATAAGTAAAATGTGAAGCGAAAATGTGACTTAATGTACAAATCGCCAAATATGTTTTTGTGATTGAAATTAAATTTGTTCCAAAAGTAATTGCTTGTATTGCGTAAGGAAGAAGGAAGCACTAGTATGACTACATTAGTCTTTCTGATGGTATTGTGGTGACAATTTTAAAATTATCGTGTGATGATCTGTCAATGCTTAGTACAATAAAATATCAATACCTTTGTTGATTAATTGACATGAGGAATCCATGCTGTCAGATGTTACGCAACCTTTTCCACTCGCTTTGCTGAAGCAGGCTGTATCTGTTACGTCACATGTTAACGCAGAATCTGGTCCTACAAATATTTCAAAAGCATGTAAAGGTAAGGTAAACACTCATTCCACTGTCCGAATTATGGGGTGAAATATACACACACGCATGTATATATGTTCCTCCATTTTAAGAATATTATTAATTGAAAAACAATTTTATGTAAAGCCAGCAATCGTATTTCAATTAATGCTTTAGCAATGTAAAATATGGTATATATTTTAAGGATAATGCACATAAACTAAAATAATGTTCTTTCTATTACAGTAGACAGAAAAAAATGACTTTATTCATTAAATAATATTCACCAATGCAAGAATTTGCAGGTCTGTGAGTAGTTCTGTCACCTTCATTTTCACCATATCCGAAATCTGGGACTCGATCAGTTATTGAGGGCACAGTTTCTGGAACACCATGCATGATTCTAGCATCATAGTGCAAACAAATTGTTTCCTTTATGTTCTGAATTATGGGGTGAAATATACAAAAATATACACCCCGTTTTTTTATGAAAGGTATGAATATTGTGTAATTTTAGTTTTCTAATGATTTGTTACGCATAAGTAAAATGTGAAGCGAAAATGTGACTTAATGTACAAATCGCCAAATATGTTTTTGTGATTGAAATTAAATTTATTCCAAAAGTAATTGCTTGTATTGCTGAAGGAAGAAGGAAGCACTAGTATGACTACATTAGTCTTTCTGATGGTATTGTGGTGACAATTTTAAAATTATCGTGTGATGATCTGTCAATGCTTAGTACAATAAAATATCAATACCTTTGTTGATTAATTGACATGAGGAATCCATGCTGTCAGATGTAACACAGCCTTTTCCACTCGCTTTGCTGGTGCATGCGGTGTCAGTTGCTTCTACTGCCATCACAGTGTTTATACCTGAAATTAATCATAACCGTTTTACAATTTTATGCACTTAACGAACTTTCACACGTTTTGTGCATTTATTAAAAATATTGTCTGCAAATAACAGTTTCATTTATGTTTGAGCAAGCGTCCTTATATACCTTTTTACTTATAATATATGCTCATGTAATTATTATGTTGTCTGTTCAAATGTTTTACAACTGCATTAATATTACTTGAGACAATTCTTACGTATAATAAAATTACCTTTTAACAGCTTTTTTGCCTGCAAGTATAACAATAGCCGATAAATCATTAAGGTGAGTGGTTTAAAAAAATAAACATTACTTCTGTTAGTGTCTTTAAAGCTTTATGGTCTAACTGATTTAGTGAACAAAAATAAATTATTTCAGATGAACAAACAAATAAATAAAGTCACTTATTTCGAAATGTAGCTGAAAACGTGTTTCATACAGAAAATAAATCCTTAAGCATTAATAAGGTGTTTGAAATGCATACCGTTTATATTTAGTAAAATGAGTGATGCTATTTTTTTAAGAAAAAGTCATTTGAGAGGCCTGCTTACATTCCTCCAAGGTAGATTCGGCACACCGTAATCAAAACGAATCTCTTCGCCAAATTCTATGTCTCGAGATGCAAAAAGGCATAAATGTGGAGTTCCATCAATATTAACTATTTTCATAACACTGTTTTGCAAAGTGCTGCCTTTTTCAGCGTCATTAACCATGCGCCCCTGCCAGAATATATCGTGCGTGGCATCAATGCTGAAAACATAATTATGAAGTTGGTGATATAACAGACACTGATAATCATCATTTTTATGATTCATAAATAATTGCGTTTTACTGACACATTTGCATTATTTAATAGTAAGTAAGTAAGAGAGTATCAATGAATGGTTGGTATAATATTGAAATGCTTACCACATTTTTTTGGATTTATACTTGAAAAAGTATAAGAAGTTTCCAAGATCACATCCTGCGTACTCCTTTTCTCTGGATACTGCTTCCTCATAATTTCTTAATAAATCTCCTCTGTACTCTAACAGAAAGTCACCACATTGAAATTTGCGTGTAGTAAATACGCCCTCGCCTTAAAATAAATGAAAAATAATTATGACACAATAAGGACAGTTATTGTTTGTACTAACAAAGGAAGTTATCCATAACAACGCCTTTGAATTTTAATAGTTTGTTAAAAGTACTATTTAGCAGTGATCCTTGTAATTTTGTTATGATTACGTTTTTCATGTATATCTTTAGTGTGTCTTATATAGTTTGGTAACAAGGAAAGATCTTAAAACACTAAATAGTGTTATGCCTGGAATTCAAACCCAATACTGTACCCAGGGATAAATAAAGTCGCATATTTTAAACTGCCATGTTCGATTAACATAAATAATACATTATTTACAAAATATTAGTGTACGGCAATGTTTTTCTTTTCTTTTCTTTTTTTTGTAATGTCAAAATCGACCTTCGTTAGGGTAGCGTATCAAGACTGCATCATATAACTACAACATAAGAATGATAACGTATACATTCATAGTTGTACTACACCAGGAAACAAATCAAGTAAACTTACCTATATCGTCATTAATGAATCGGACATCAAATCCTGGAGGATCATCATGACTTCGACAGTTATCCCGGGCAATATCTAGCTGGAGAATTCTTTGTTCACCCCTGGTACGAAAATACATAAAGCGTAAATAGCGAAGTTTATTTTATTATCCATATACAAGATGCTGATAGAGACAAATTGATAGGTAGATAAGTAACATACATTCTTTATATAAGATTTCTGATGTTTAAAACCTTCTGTAAGAAAACACTGCGGAGGAAATATGAATTACCATATAGAGATTATAGCTCAAATATAGCATCCACAAGAAAACACTTCCGTGCATAGTATGCAACTATGCATATTAATAACTTTTTAGTATTGACTTGACTTTTGGAGTTTATCGTCGCCGCGACAGTATTTCAATCATATAATGACGTCCAGGTGGAGGAAGATCCCGAATACACAGAGGTACCCGGGAAGAACCAGCGACCTACCGCAAGCCAGCTGGAAGGCTAATCCGAATGACCGAGCCGGGACTCAAACCCACTCGGTGAGGAGCTGAGTGAGTGTTAAAGTCAGCGATTTTACCCTCTCGGCCATGGAGGACCCCTTACTTCTTAGATATATCACCACATTTCGTGAAAGTTAGAAATGGGAGAAGAAATTGTTGGAAAAATAACAATCAGAATTACGTGTAAGCAAGAAACGGCACATTACCATTTAATCAAGTATCTTATCTATCGCCAGATAATTTTTTATTTGATAAACATTCTCTGATTAAATAACTGTTCAAATATATGTTGAGTTTTAAAAGCAAAAATTAATCAAATACACTAGTTGATTAAAATTATAAAATAATATAAAAAAAAATAATATTAATTTTCAAAAGTAAAAAATGCAGTGACAAAAAATCTGTTCAAATTATGCCTCTACAACTTTATGAGTATGATTGAACTTATTACGACCAAAACTTGAACCAGACTCCAATTATAAATTATTAAATCACTGCAATTTTTTTAATCCAAATGAACTGTTTTCTAAATGCATGCAAATTAAAACATGTAAAAATTTACAAACATGCAAGAGAGTGAATTAATAAATATATCGATAAAAACTTACAGGTTCTTCCGCCTATGAGATTTCCGCATTGCTGTGAGTTCACCATGCACATTCAACCCTGTTTGGCACGCGTTCCAAAAAATCCCACTTTTTATACAACTAGTAAGTGTCAGTCAAACAAGCAGTATCATCGCAATGCCTCGTTGAATGGCATTAATTACCAGATGATTTCCCTTGAAACCCGTTAGAAACTGCCACCCAGGTGATCATCAGCCGCATGGCAAAACGTTGGTTAGGCAACACTGACGATTGCTTGATTTTGATCTTGATTTTAAAAAGACTGATCAATTTTGTTCAGCCATAGAAATGACTTTATTCAGAAACTTTTTAAAAAAAAATTGTTATCTAATACATTTAACTTAAAATCATTCTATCACAGTTGGTATATGTAAAAACATATTTAAAATGGCACCACTATACAAATTCTTTGTTTGCAAACGTATATAATTTATATAATTTTGCTCAAATTCGTTTAATTCAACATCCGTTGGCGGACGATAGCTATCTATACTTACAAGTGCGTTATGATAGAATTCCATTTTAAATAGCTAAATACATGTTAAATGGTGTAACCTTCAATATAGCGCTATTTTGTCAATTCTATCTGTTAAAAGATATCAATAAACAATACCACGTGAATCTTAGTCCATAATATTGTACACATTTGATGGTTAATTACTAGTTTTAAGACGGGTTACAACGTATATTTTTTAATTAAATAAATGCTAAATTTTCTTTAGTTTGTTTGAACGTTTTCCACGTTTTCCATTGCTCTTCCAATAATTATTCATCTATTTCTTTTCTTTTGATAATTTCTAAATTCAACTCCCCTTTATTCATACTATTGCATAATGACCGTTAGTCCATTACAAGACAACCGTTATGTTGATGCGCTAATTTATTGCGGTAAACGCCGGAATGGCAGTTGCCAAACGATGCCCTTTCATTATAATAGCCATTATAGCTGATGTTTATTTGATTGGAGTTAAATTTTCACCACGTGATGTCCGTGCGGGCCCGTTAGTCACACATAAAACTTCTGACAGCACACTATAGCAATTGTATTGCAGTCCAAAACGGCTTGCATTAAATTAAGGAAAGTTCTGAGAAATTGAATCTATGAGACAGTGTGATGCATGTTATCAATGTAACTTAATCATACGTTGTAGAGAAACGTGTTATATTAATTTTCATTTGATGTAAACCTTGATTTGTCATTTAAATGACCAGACATGAACATTCATAAGACCAGGCAAACAATACACACTGTCTGCTTGTTGCATTCACTTAATACTTTATTTGTTTTGTACACCTGTATAAACACTATGCCTAATAGACAAATACATGAAATATTGACCCTTAAGAGACGCAAAATTGTGTCTATAAACATTTATTGTATTATTCATAGATTGTTTTGGACAATGATTTGACTCAAGTCGAATCTTAACTTGAATTTATTCACATATGCTAATATACTAGCAAGGGTAGCATCATCATCACCGCCACCTCTCATCGTCATCATTGTCATCATCATCATCATCATCATCATCATCATTTGATTATATTTATTATTATTATCCTAATATCTTCTTCTTCTTCTTCTTCTTCTTCTTTATCATGGTCGTCGCCGTTGTGATCGTGGTTGTTGAACTGACACAACTATCGTGGCTCCGTTCACCGCGTGGGTTGGTGGTTCTACCCGAGTGCCTCGGGTTCTTCTTCCACATGTAGTTAGCTGGACGTCGCTATATGACGGAAATACTGTCGCAGCGACGGTAAACCCAAAAAGGCAACACTGCATAAAAAATACGTTTTATTTCTCTTTTCACAAAACGATAAATTTAAGGAAATATTTTCAAAATGTTCATATCATTTGATTTTAACTGGTCTTCTAAGAACGCTATTGTTATCATCTCTTACTAGGATTTCTCCCTAGTCTGCCATTTCTTCCCTCATTAATGTGTCATTAATAATTCATCCACCACATAGCGATTAACATGGGTTTGAATATTCCTGTACTTTTACAGTATACGGATTCTCGTTCTCATCACTATCACATGTGTAGACGACAAGTGAATAGAAAAATATTAAATGATTCGGTATCACTACAATTGCCTGAACATGCCCATCCATCATCACTGTAATATCTTGTTTTATGCCACCGATCGAAATGTTTTTAGTAAAACATTTACTGCAGCCTTGACATGTTACTCCGCAAAAAAATGGTGTGTATGTGATATAAAGATTCAACATTCCTGAAAATCATATAAACATTTAAAAACTTATTACATAATTTTAATTATACGTGTAAATGGTTATCTGAATCAATTATAACATAACAGTACCAATCAGACAATGCTAACATCTTAGTATGGTATCATATAAAGCTGACACGAAATTCCCTTTGATTTAATTATTCATAAATCATTTCGTTTCTCAATGGTTTGGTTTTCAATATTGATGATAAATACAATCGGGTTAAGAATGCAACTTTCACTAGTTTCATCCCCCCCCCCGATTTAACAGTTCTTTATATATGGCTCTATATGACAAAATATGAAATAATTTGAACTGTTTTATACTTTCATACAGGATATTTACACCATAACCATTTCCATTTAAAAAAGAAAATAATTATTTGATTTGTATCGCTAACATGTGTTTAAAATCATTTTGCGCTTGAGCACCGGAAGGCGAAATGAAAATAGTAAATTCTCGTCTGGCGGATTTGTTGGGTGCCACACGAAAAAGTAAAAAAAAATTTTTTTCATGCGAAAAGACGAAAAGAAGAAATATTAATTTCTCGTGTGGCGGGGCGAGATTTCGCGGCGAAAAGTCGAACTCTCGGGGCGAAATTTCGGGGCGAAAAGTCGAAAACACGAAATCCAAATTTCGAGGGGAGATTTCGGAGCGAATAGTCGATATAATAATTTTCGTGTGGCAAGGCGAGATTTCGAGTTTTCGCCGTGAAATCTCGCCCCGAGACTTCGACAAATCGTGTTTTCGACTTTTCGCCCCGAAATCCCGAGATTTAGACATTTGCAGCAAAATCTCGCCACGAAATGGCTGATATCTGCGACGATAGGCACGTGTGTTAATTTACTTATAGAGGGCATCATCCTTTTAATAGAAATTAATCATGTGTGACACACAGTATCTCGAGAAAAAATGCGCGCTATACGCTCTACATAGCATTAAATTAGCGGTTCAAACGGACAATTAGCGAAACTGTGTTGTTTAAAAAGAAAATTGAGAGCTCTAGTGATATGGATATTAACATTGATGAAATGATTAGTGATGCTAGTAGCATTTATAGAGACAGTAATATTTCTAATAAGGAAAGTAGCCGATACTTTATGGAACATTGTAAACAAAGGAAAAGCAGCAGAAAGGAAGAAATTTGGAATGTAGGCATATACTTAGGCATACGTCTACTCCAAAGTCTAAGGACTCATCTTAAATAAAGAAACTGGCCGAGCAACAAGCCTAAAAATGAATAAAATCCTGATTTATCAAATCATTCATTTAAGCTGAAATATATTTCAAATCTAAATAGAATAATAGACTTGCTTAATTATCATATTTAATAAGATACATTTTGAATTTAAGTTACTGTATGTGTTACGAAAAAGTTGCTTTTAAATTAATTTATATTCTAAATTTATGTAAGAATAATGCGTAATTTAAATGACGCATAAATTTGGAAGAATAATTCAGCTAAAACTTAATATTAAACTTAACTTGAATTTAGAAAATAATTTGAACTTAATTTTGATAAAATATGTTAAAATCTCGAGAATAATTTGATTTATATATTTATTTAAACTTTTTATGCAGTGCAAGGCAAGAATCCCAACAGGGCGCAACCGTTGTTAATGAATAATGATAATAATAATATGAAGTCGTTGACACGTTCGAATATTTATTTCGCTACGAGAATATGAATGAACATACAAGAATTGTTATTAAGGTTTTGTAATAGAATAAAACTTATGCACACAGAGTCAAACAATGATGTTAGTTTTCATATGAAAAAGTGTTCAAACAAGTAATATCTTTTATGTTATTATTTAGAAGTTAAACAAATTTAAAGGGTTAAAGGTACAATAATTCCGAAACTTCGTTGATAATGTCAAGTTAAGGATTGATACAAACGCAAATCATGCTTTACATTTTAAATTCATATTTGAATATCTGAACTGCTCGGTTATTTTGGAAAATTGAGAAAATCAAGTTTACGCCAGAAACGTCGTTTAAAAATGCAGTCATATACACGTAGTTATCAGGTACATGTATATGGTTTCATATAAAATATATTTTAAATTTATTAGGAATATACTGTTTGTAAACAAACAAAAATAATAATTAAAAAATCGCTTGATATATTTTTTTGTATGGTTAACAAAAAAAATACAACATTTAATAGAAATAACGCTTACGCCTCGGTTGAAATTCTGTTTCAAGATTTGATATAACCTTAAAATTCTATATTTATATATGATTACTTTTGAATTTAATTTGAAACTGCAATACGCCCTCTATGTAATTACCGTTTACATTATTATTCTGGGATTTTCCAGGGAAAAACATCTTTTAAGCCACAAATACGCGTGGCATATTACGTTTTGAACTGCCTGTGTCCGTCCATCCGTCCCTCCGGCGGCGGGGTCCAGACTTTGTCCGGAGCACAAATTTGTCACCTTCAGTCGAAATGTATCATTTTCTATTAGTATGCCCTATATACACAGAATTACGAAAACAATACTTCAGTTCACATTTTTGCAGATGGACTACATTAAATAATTAAAAAAAATACCAAAAATACGCAATACTAAAACTGTCGAAATATATATATATATATTTGCTAATCAATTAAGAAATCAATCAGATAAGGAATAAGTTACCTTTTCGTTTTTGCTTTTGCATAAAGCTACATTTTAAGCTTCTCTACTTATGTATCTATTTTTCTCATGGTTATATTGATTTTACTGCTACATATAACTTGCAGTTATACTGTGGGCAAGAAGCTTAAACGGAATAAAGGTTGTTGTTTGTTGTTGTTGCTGTTGTTATGTACATGTACGTAAATTACAATATCAAAAGGTGTAGTTCCCAAGAACATTACAGCTAGTTTATACAAGATGTATGATTGGAAACACAATTGATGTACAGATTAATACAGTGTGTAACTGTAACTGTGTAATCTTTTATAAATACATGTATATAAATACTAATAACACCTTTGATTTCATGTGGTTTGCGCACTCATACTTCTTTCATATAGAGACATGATGTATCTAAATATAAGGATATTATAAAACAAGGAGGGTGTACCTGAAACATGAATACATAATAAACATTGTTTGATTATTCTTATGTTTGTGTGCATGTTTTTGCTGTAGATTACGAAAGCCAAGTAGATCCAATTTGAAATAAAATTTAAGAAATATTATCTCGTGATAACAACATAACTCGTAATAGAGAGATAATTATCTCGTAGTTTCGAGATAAATTATCTCATTATAACGAGATAATTTCTCGTTATTTTGAGATACTTTCTCGTCAAACGAAAATTTTTAACGAGATGATATACAACAGCTTTATCTGTATATGTTAATTTCAATTAAAATGTTAAACAGACCTCATAATAGTTAATATTGAAATCATTTGAACAATGATAATTATAATAATAGTTATATTTAGATTGATCAAATTTGTAGAATGTTAAGATGTATATTTGAGCGTTTTAATATACTTAATTGTAGCAAATTTAATAGTGTAGATAAATCCATTATAATAATGTTCTCCTTTATAAAGTGACACCACATTCTAATACAATGCATGTGCATTATAGCAAGCCACTCATCGTCCCTGGTGGCCGTGTGGTTAGAGCGTCCGCCTCCGGAGCGGGAGGTCGTGGGTTCGAGCCCCGGCCACAACATACCAAAGTCGTAGGAATGGTAAAGGTATAGCTCCCTTGCTTAGCATTAAAAGATACTTCCACGGACTGGTTGTCTCGGTGTCAGGATATTGTGAATGGGTGTGGTATCATGCCACATGTCTACGGAGTGATACTGCAGTGTGGCAGCACTTTATCTGTCTTAAGAAGACATCGTCTCCAAATGACTGAAATACTGTCGGTGGGACGTTAAACCCATTAAACAAACAAACAAACAAACATCGTCCTTTAATAATACGAACACAAATATAAAGCGGTCAAACAATTGATTTCATTATTTGCTAAGTTGTATCAGGAACATTTTATACTTTCCATTTATTGGAAGATCATAAATAAATAAATAAATAAATAATGATATCGCAATATTTCAAAGACTGAAAGAAACGTTGGTTATAAAATCTAAGCGCCCAGGACGTCTTAGTGAGAAAACAAATCATTAAAATTTTAGATTGTGAGTTGTTCATCGTGGTAGAAAATACGAATACAAACATAAAGCGGTCCAACATTTAGTTTCGTTATTTACTTAGTTGAGTCAATGACCCTATAGAGTCCAGGGTTGACTTAAGGGGCCTTCAGTCATTTGAACACCTAAATTGCTAATATTTTATATTATATATTAATATAGATAGATATGGTCTAAACAACATAATTGTATCGTAATTAGGAGATAACTATCTCGTAAATACGAGTTAATTATCTTGTAGTTACAAGATAACTCTCGTTATTACGAGATATTGAGCATAAATTATTTTTTACTTGGCACGATTCGGTTTTCGTAGTAGATACATTTGTGTACTATAGCCCAACAATTCAATATAGATGGCCAAGCGATCTTTTCGCATACGATAAATGAGTCAAATAAGCAGTGGCGTACTGAAAAGAGTTCTGTGCGTGATAACATAATAATGTCGAATAATTTCGGAAGAGTGAAATGTAAAATGGCACAATAATCTTATAACAGTTAGAACTACTATGATATAACATCAATAATTGCTATCCTTAAGACAATCATGTAAAAAATAATAATAATTGAAACAAGACAATCGTTACATTAGAAGTGAAGAAGGGCTTTCTCCCTGAACCTGAAACTGTCAGAAATTAAATTCAGCGTCAGTGGGGTTATTTTGTGTTATTTGTTTTTTGTTTTTTTTTCATTTTCGGGTACATTTTTCGACGAGTCAATCGTTTTTACTTTTCTTTTGAAAATTCGTTGCTTACCATGAAACACAGGAAAAATCCACAGTGATGGTTAAATAACAACATATTAGTTTTGTATGGTTAACAAAACACAAGGTCGCCTTTATCATAGGTTGACATCACATCGCACACCAATAAAGGTGATTTAAGCTGCGACGCGCGCAAAATACTTTGACTTGACTTAACTTTTTGACGCTTCGACGGGGCCTCCGTGGCCGAGAGGGTAAATCGCTGACTTAAACACTCACTCAGCCCCTCACCGCTTGGGTTCGAATCCCGGCAGGGTCATTCGGATTTTCATGTAAACCCAAAACACACACACACACACACACACACACACACTCGTCGCTCTGACAGTATTTCAGTCATATAGCGACGTCCAGCATATTACAGGTGGAGGAAACCCCGAATGCACAGAGGCACCCGGGGACAACCACCGACCTTCCGCAAGCCAGCTGGATGGCTTCCTCACAGGAAATTCCGAATGACCCTGACGGGATTCGAACTACCGCGGTGAGGGGCTGAGTGAGTGTTAAAGTCAACGACTTTACCCTCTCGGCCAAAGAATTCTTATAACAAAATGTACGTTAGAATGATGAACAATAGTATACGTTCAGTAGTGCTATCCTACAGCTAAGTCCGCCACTGTCAAGTACTATGTACCCTTGTCCTTTTTATCTGACAGACAAAAACATTGCTACTTCCTTTATTAACATAACGTTTCAGCCTTTTATATGTGAAACGGAAAGAGCTTTTCATCGGTTGTTTTTCAGCCAAGGTTCACCATTCGCATTCTTATTTTATGTTGCTTTTTTAATTATTTCGAAGCATCAAGTGTTAGAATAAACGAATTATTACTGGTACAAAATCAGAACCACAATTTCTGGGTTAAACAATTTAATCTTAAACACTGATGTCGATTTATTTGCTTGATTTCAAGGTTTGACATTAAAACAATAACGGCACACTATAATTCATTAGGTATAAGTAACAAATCTGATTTTCAACAGAAGTATAACCACATTATATTCTTCGATACAAAAAAGCAGCATATTTATGCTCTTCATCATTCGTTTTCTCGATACGCATGTAAATTTGATTATCGTTTTCGGCGACTGTAATATAAATGCTTGAGTTTTAGTTGGTGTTCTAGCTGCAACAAAGTCATCGTCCCCAACACGTTCTCAAAAATTATTATATATCGGGGCGTTTTCATATTCACTCGGTCACGTGTCATCTTCTTTAAGTTGTTGTATTTGTCTGTAATAAATTAGTTATCCCCCAATTCTGCATTAAAAACATAATGTAGCAATGTTTTAGTCTTTATATGGCACACAGAATCTAATCATTTTCTACCAACATTGTCCGAAATGTTTAAATTAAGATAAAAAAAAAGACACATTATACTGTTAAACATGTGTGGCTACCATTTCATTGCTTTAAATAGTTATAAAATTATGGGTTGATATATACAGGTTGTTTCCAGGTAAAAGAAGTGGGGCGATATATATATACTCCAGCTGCTGAAATGAGACTCGCTCGCGTTTTGCGCGTAATAGAATAAAGGGAGAGCACTGCATCAGTACTTTATATAAGTTTTCCGCGTAAAACCGAGTTGTTCAAAAATTAATTAGAACATAAGAAGATACCTTAGGAAGGCATTTAAAAACGTTTAAAAAAGTGGGGCGATATAAACACCCCACATTTTTTTTACACCCCACAATAAAGGTCTTATATAGAAAAACACCCCATATATATGACAATATCTTAGTATATATATATATATATATATATATATATATATATATATATATATTCTTAGACACCTGTAGAAGCATTGTGAAATGCTCTCGAGGTTCCGAAGTAGTTATCTAACTTGATTATTTCAGTTATAAATGTACATTCCTCCATGATCTTTACTGTATATACATTGAATGAAATAAATATCGTTTTTTGTTTTTTTTGCTGAATTCCACTGCATTCTGTTAAATGCACAGGGAATTCCCCTGTGGTTAAATGTGTATGCATGCTGATTTAAAATATAAGATGAATTGGTATAAAACATTAGATAAAGAATAATGTTAGCTACAACGAGTTGCCTAATTTGAGTGTTTATAAAGAATAAAGTTGATCAAGTTATTTGGCACATATGTTCCTTAGGTCACTCTCTACCAAGACCAGGGGCTTCCGTGGCCGAGAGGATAAAGTCGTTGACTTTAACACACACCCAGCATCTCACCGCGTGGGTTCGAATCCCGGCAGGGTCATTCGGATTTTCATGTGAGGAAACCTTCCAGCTGGCTTGCGGTAGGTCGGTGGTTCTGCCCGAATGCCTCCGTGCATTCGGGGTCTTCCTCCACCTGTAATTAGCTGGACGTCGCTATATGACTGAAATACTGTTGAAGCGAAGGTAAACTCAAATAGTCAAGACAGCTATTAAGTCAAGTTAAGTCTAGTCAAGATTGTTCAAATTATTTTGATCCTTTGAAAAAAAGGCCGCCAGGGGGATAAGCCCATTTTCCTTATATGTATACAGTACAAATTTGAAAATTCTTCTTGTCCTAAAGTACTCACTCGATTTATGGCTTGCACAGGGAAGAACCCATTTTCCACAATATCATAAGATATTTGCTGTTTCTTTTCCTCCCACTAATACCTGGTTCTCAGGTGAGCGACCCAGGGCCATCATGGCCCTCTTGTGAAATTAACACTGCGTTTTTATTTTCAGTCTATCATACAGAAGTTAATGTCAAATTGAACAGCTTTGATTAATCATTTTTAATATGAAAATATATTTTAATGAACTTGAAGATAAAAGCTTTATACCCAAGAAGTTAAACTGTTTATTTTGTTGAAATATGAACCTATACCTATTTTCTTTACTTTGCATTTCTTTTCTTTTTTTGTGCTAATAAACGTATTATAGGAATTATGTTATCTAAAAATATGAATTTCAGAGCTTTTCAATGGTGTATACAATTTGATTTTTGACGCAAAAATATTGAAATTATAGGAAAATGAAATTTCTGCTCCTGTATGTAATTTATTTTAAAAAAAAATCCCTTGAATTTGTCATTCAAGATGGTTGCCAAGAGTAGAGATATTCACAGATGTGGAAACTATGTATATTGGTTCAAAAATGTTGTATTACAAATAACAAAGAGTAACAAACAAAAGCAAATATTCCTTAGTGAATTTGTCCAGAACCCACTGTATTTGATACAAATATAGATAATCTTATAAATTGGGTTAACCAATCATCAAATACCATTTCTGTTGAAAGTGTTGTATTCATAATTTTGTATGTTTGCTTGTGGGGTGTTTTGGGGGATGGATCCCCGACCCCCTAACACCAATTACGGGGATAATAAATGGGCTACTTGATAGCTGAAATTAAAAAAAAAATAATAAGGTTGATCAATATGACAGTTATTTCTCAGATGATGTTATTTTTAACTGTATATTTTTATAGTCACTCAACAATAACAATGATTTAGTGTAAATATAGACAATTATATTTACGGAAAGTAAAAATAAAATCACGTAATAATTTTCTGCTAAAAAAAATAACCACGCATGCATAGAAAAATTGAGTAATAAGAGTTATATTGAATGTATCATTTACTGACAGTAAAAAAAATATGCAATATATATATATATATATATATATATATATATATATATATATATATATATTATATATATAGGCCTTTATTTTAAAAGCATTAAACCAGGAGTTACTTTTGTAGCCGCAACCTTATTTACGGGAAAACAGCTTACTTTCGTTATCTATATCGGCTTATTTTGGCACTGATTTTATTCATACTCGTCAGAGAGTCGGTAAAAAAGTTATGTCAACAACTATAAGAATTAATTCATGAATGAATTTGTATTGTCAATCGGTTTAAACGATATTTTGATACTTAATACATATTCTGTGAAAAACCTCTGCTTCCCAACAAAATCTTCATAACCAGGGAGTTAACAATGTATTGCGAATACATTTATATCTTCAACTGTGCTCGAAACTCACTTTTTCCAACTCGAAACTCGAAACTCACTTTTTCCAACTCGAAACGCACTTTTTCCAGACTCAAAACTCACTTTTTCCGACTCGAAATTCATTTTTCCGGCTCGAAACTCTTTTCGACTCAAAACTACCTCTTATGATCCGAAACTCACTTTTCCAACTCGAAACTAACTTTTTGCAACTCGAAACTCACCTTTTCTAACTCGAAACTCACTACTCACTAAAAATTATATCTCGTCCCTGGTAGCCGAAATTGGTGTGATCCGATTTTTGTTGGCCTGGCCAGTTTTTTTTTGCTCCGCGCCCTCCAAAGTGGGCGCCGATTTTTGTTTGGCCAAGGAAATTGATACACGTCCCTCCATGAAGCGATTTTTGTTGGCCCCCGAATTTGCCGCTCCGATTTTTGTTGGCTTCCCCTGGTAGCCGAAATTGGTGTGCGCCGATTTTTGTTGGCTGCCCCTGGTGCGCCCTCCAAAGTGGGCTCTAATTTTTGTTGGCCGAAATTGGTGTGCTCCGATTTTTGTTGGCTTCCCCTAGTGTACCGATTTTTTTGGCCCCGAATTTGCCCTGGCCTGATTTTTGTTGGCAAGCACTGCCCCTGATGGCCGAAATTGGTGTGCTGCCCTCCACAATGCCGATTTTTGTAGCCGAAATTGGTGTGCTCTTCCGCGGAGCCGATTTTTGTTGGCCGAAATTTGTGCCCCCGCTCCGCGAATTGGTGTGCCCCTCCGCGGTATGCCCTTTTTTGCCGCCGCCCTGGCCAGGCGAAATTGGGCCTCGGATTTTGCCCTGACCAGGACCTCGAAGTATTGTAAAAATATATAAAGCGGTCCAGAACCCCCAGTATGTATACTACTAAACTTAAGTCGCTTATATCCATGCTATAAGTGATCAACGCCTGATTAATGTATGTACAGCAGTTATAAATTTAGCTTCCTATTTCACATGAATGGGGATTTATTTCTAATATAAGCTTTGATAACAACCATCAACTTCAGGTACCTCCGACATATAATTTCCCTTTACGTCACAATGTAACTTTCTGTTCACTTGGCTAACGGCGATTGTTAGCATTTTTTAAATTGCTAATACTTGTTGAATGTTTAACTTTAGTGCAACAAGTATAGCGCGGAAAAAATCCGCACTGACTCCACCGGTTGCACAGATAGATTTATTGAAAGTGGGCTTTGATTTTATTGTTGTTGTTTTTTTCAGCTGTCTTTCATTGTCTGCTCTGAAAATTTTCTTAACTAGGCTTTGGCCAGGAGTTTGTCAGGGTGGATACCGTCAGCATAATGTTTGAAATTATATTGTCTCCTTTGTTTTTGTCTCCCGAGCTCTATCATTTCGGTACTTGCTTTAGCTCCTAAATCTGATGAGAATTCTGGGGAATGCCCTCCCAAGTTTTTGTTTAATTCCCTAATCCTACCGTTAAGTTTATGAATTTGATCTTTGAGGGAGTCGTCTTGTTCAGCAGAAGTGTTAGGGTCTTTGTGACCTTTGTTTTGATTCCACTCTTTGATGGAATAGATCGGAGTTTCAAGAAAAGTAACTTTGCAGCCTGGATTTTCTTTTATAAGCTTTTATTATTTCTTTGTAGTTTTCTATGATGTTATCAATTTCTTCTTAAGTTTCTGATTTTTAGTGGTCAGAATGCATATACCCAGCCAGACGCACAACCAGATGACCCAGTGTCTCCTGATCTTTGATGCAATTGTTTGTTTTAGCCAATTTTGACTATCTTTTACTTTTGCACCACTTTTTGACTACCATATAAGTTATTTTTCGTTTTCGTGAATAGTATGTCGCTTTGACTAGTGAGACGCAGGAGTACCACAGTCCGGACGAAACCCACAGTACTGAGGAACTCTCTGTAATCGAGACAACACATGATGATATCTTCCAGGATCCAGAGATAGGTGTAGAGGACCTCCTCATGGAGCTACTTGAGCTCGACCGCAGCCACGAAACACAGCAGGAAGCTGATCTGGATAGACCACGCTTAGACCCTACTACTAGAACCAAGAAACAAAGGATCAAGTGGCCCAAGGCATCAGACAAGAAAACCTGGAACCAATTCGATGAGGACCTAGATGCAATCCTCGAAGCGTCCATGCAAGGATCAGTGGACCGGAAGCTGCATACTCTTACCACGTTAACCTACTCAGTGGCAAAGGAACGGTTTGGTCTTGAGGAGGCAAAGGTACAGAAAGAGCCTCCAAAACCCAACAGACGGCAATCCCGAATCAAGAACCTGAGACGTGAACTTAGGCAGTTAAAGCGCCGCTACCGAGAGAGTTCATCATTGGATCGTCTTGGAATAGCCCAACTTAGGGAAACAGCACGCACTCAACTGAAGTCTCTGCGGAAAGCCGAAACTACAAGGAGAAAGGCAAGGGAGAGAACCAGAAAGAGAATGGCATTCACAGCCAACCCATACAAGTTTGCGTGCAATCTTCTAGACAAAGAGCGGTCCGGAGTTTTAGAATCACCAGTTATAGAGGTCCAGAGATACCTTCACGAGACACACTCCGACGCCATAAGAAACGACGCACTAGGGGACTGTGAAAGGATTGAACCAGCACCTCCTCCAGAAGTTGAGTTCCCGACATCAGAACCAACTCTGAGTGACGTAAAGGATATTGTCAAGAAAGCTAGATATGGTTCTGCTCCTGGACCCAATGCCATCCCGTTTAAAGTTTACAAGATGTGCCCTCTCATACTGAAACGGTTATGGAGGATCTTTAAGGTGGTTTGGAGGAAAGGGGAAATACCAGAGGCCTGGAAGGAAGCAGAGGGAAAATTCACTCCCAAGGAAAGGAACTCTACAACTATCAACCAGTTCCGGACCATCTCTATGCTAAATGTAGAAGGGAAGATATTCTTTGCTGAACTAGCCAGAAGGTGTACGACCTACCTCACAGCCAACAAGTACATCAATACCTAGGTCCAAAAGGGAGGAGTTCCAGGATTCTCCGGCTGTGTAGAACACACAAGTGCCATAACTCAACTAATACGAGAGGCAAAGGCAGGAAAAAAGACCTTACAGTGGTTTGGCTCGATCTAGCCAACGCATATGGCTCCATTCCTCACCAGCTGATCTACACAGCTCTCCAGCACTACCACATACCGCAGCATGTACAGAAAATCCTCACTAGCTACCTTGACGGGATTAGACTCAGGTTCTCTGTTGGTGACCAGCTGACAGACTGGCAGAAGTTGGAGAAAGGAATTGTCACAGGATGTACAGTTTCTGTGGTACTTTTCATCATGGGCATGAACCTATTGATCAATGCAGCCCTCAGAGAGACACGCGGACCAAAGACGGAATCAGGGATATATCTTCCATCTGGTAGAGGTTTCATGGACGACCTTACTCTAACAACAACTACACATGTACAGGCAAGATGGATGCTAACAGCTCTGACAGACGTCGCGTCATGGGCTAGAATGAAATTCAAGGCCGCAAAGTCCAGATCTCTCATCATCAGGAATGGCAAACCAACAGACAGATTCTCTCTTCGTGTACAGAATGAGGAGATCCCATCAATTACCAACAGTCCAATCAAATGCCTAGGGAAGTGGTTTGATGCAAGCCTTGAAGACAGAGATAATGTCAGAAAACTAGAGACCCAGGTAGAAGAGGGACTGAAGAAGATAGACCTAAGCAACCTACCTGGAAAGTTCAAAGCCTGGTTGTACCAGCATGCCTTACTACCTAGGCTGATCTGGCACATGATGCTGTACGACATCCCAAGCTCAACAATAGAAGCCTTGGAGAGGATCACCAGTCGTCATCTAAGAAAGTGGCTAGGAATTCCACCAAGCTTTTCCAGTGTAGGGCTATATGGAAAGAGTAATAAGTTACAACTCCCGCTTTCATCACTGGTCGAGGAATTCAAGACAGCCAAGACGAGACTGGTACTTACTCTAAGAGACTCCCCAGATGAGCAGATTCGAGATGCTGGTATTGTTACACGTACGGGCAGGAAATGGTCAGTTACAGAGACGGTCGGCCAGGCGGAGCGTGATCTCAGGCACAGAGACATTGTTGGTATAACTGCTGTTGGACGTCACGGGATTGGTGTGAAGAAAATCAACCTGTGGAGCCGGGCAACCAGAAAGATAGGCGAGCCATGATCCAGGCAGAAGTCAGGAGGACAGAAGAGAACAGGAGACAAGCTAGGGCAGTAGAGATGGGATCGCAGGGGGCATGGACAAATTGGAACACCATGGACAGGAAGCTGACCTGGGAGGACATATGGAAGTATGAACCATTAAGACTATCCTTCCTACTCAGGTCAGTTCATGACCTTCTGCCATCCCCAGCTAATCTTTGCCGATGGGGGCTCACAGATGATCCAAAATGCCACCTCTGTGAGCGTCCAGGCACCCTAGAGCATGTTCTTTCTTCCTGTTCCACAGCACTATCTCAAGGAAGATACAGATGGCGTCATGACAACGTCCTCAGAGAGGTGGCTGACTGGCTTGAACAAGAGAGAAAAAAGGAACACCGGAGTAACTCCCAGAGACAGCACATCAATTTTGTGAAGCAGGGTGAAACTGCAAGCGCTAAGTTCCCACAGAAAGCATCAATCCTGGATGGCACAAGTGAGTGGAACATGAGGGTCGACCTAGATAAGAAGCTGGTGTTCCCAGACATAGTGCACACAAACCTAAGACCCGACATAGTACTGTGGTCTGAGACAGGAAAGCGACTCATCGTGATTGAGTTGACAGTACCATGGGAGACCAGATGCGAGGAGGCCTACGAAAGAAAGAACGCCAAGTACACAGAGCTTCTGAACGACTGTAAGCAACTAGGCTGGCGTATATGGCTGTTCCCGATAGAAGTAGGCGTCAGAGGGTTTTGCGCTCAGTCTGTGTGTCGACTGATGACAGCGATTGGGACTACTGGCAGAGACAGACGGCGGCTTATCCAGAAACTGAGCCAAGCTGCAGAGCGTTCGTCTAGCTGGCTGTGGCTACGACGAGAGGAGACAAGCTGGAAGAAGTAAGCTATCGACGTTCACACCGTGTTGCGGTGGGCCCCACCCTCCATCAGATGTCTATGGTTCAGGGGCGAAACATCGATGACGGAGGGACACCATACTGAAGAGAACGTCGATCAGCAATCTGAAACGACCATGCTTGAGTCCACATGGGACTCGCAACAGTTTCAGACTGAATCATACACATGTCTTTTGAGCCAATTTCCTTTGCTGTCTGAAAATATGATATGTTGATGAGCTTGTTCGCCAATTGGTGGTTCTTTGGTTTTGTTTATGAATTTTATGAGTTTGTTCTCGGACAATGATATTTAATAGATAAGGATCGAGTGGACACTGGGACGATGTAACTCCGGCTGGTTACTTTAAGTAAATAAATGCATTTATGAGTAGACAGATTGAAACACTGCTGGAGATTTGGAAATAGGATTTGGAATTCTATCAACAAGGTATTTTAATTAATTAATGAAATAATTAGATTTGAGTTCCGAATGAACAAAGAATGAAATTCAATATGGCGTCCAAGTCTTGAGTGTCTACGAGGTGATGATGGGTTAGTTCTAGACTTACCAGACGAAGTAACCCTACAAAAAATGCTATTAACTATCAAAAAATGCCAAAAGTGTGTTTATATTCAGTAAAAATGTTTAAGAAAATTATTTGACTATTTAAACTAAAGAAATAATTGAAATTTAGTGTGAACTAGAATTTTTTCCGTCTTGTCCTCTTGCGCAAGCGCCGTCCATAAATGTGTCGAATTTTTTTTTTTTTTTTTTTTTTCATAATGAGAGAAGACTTGCATATTTTGAATCTTGTTTTTTTTTTTTTTTTGGTTAAGGGGTCCTAACAATGCCCTTGTCCTAACTCCGCCACCTTCCTCTTTTCTATCGTCGTAGTCTCGCTAGATTTTATCACACGCACAAGCGAATGTGAGATTTTCTCTTAATAAACTGAGATGATTTTTGTATGAAATTTTGATTCAAACAGATAAATATTGCAAATTTGATCTCGCACCACTCTTTTTATGTGTGTGTGTCTGTTTTTTTTTTTTTTTTTTTTTTTTTTTTTGATACAAAATGATTTCCACGCAGAATGGTCCTTTTACACTCATTTTTTTAAAATAAAAGTATCTCTGAAATTCCATCTGCTGTGTTTACATATTTATAAATGGAAGTCATATGTGTACAATTCGCAACTGATATGACGTCACCTTGGGGCGGAGTTTGGACCACACAAAATGATAGCATAATATTTGACTCGTAAGGTATTAAAGTATTAAATGTTATTTTCGTGTGAATAATTATGTATAAAAGATTTTTTTTGGGGGGGTGGGGGTATCAATGTAAATTTGATAGAATTAACTTGTACGTGAACAGTTTTTATTCTATGTATTTTATTTATGTTGCATTTCCTAATTAAATCTTAGAGGGGCGAAGTTTGGGCACTCGAGGATACATGTAAAATTTTGATTCAAAAAGTGTCTTTTTTTTTTAAACATATCACATGCTTTTATTTTACAATAATAACAGTTGTTGCTCCCTGTTTCGATTGATTATGCGGCTCCATGGCCAAATTAAAACCTATTCCATACTGGACTAAGACTACAATTAATTTTACTATATGTTCTATATAAGCATATATACAAATGACAATTTCTGTAAGGAAAATTGACACCCAAACTTACCTTCTTTAAATATATCTATTCAAGAGAAATATTTCTGTACATTTTAAACATGGGATAACCCGGCTACTTTTTGACCTGTTTAAGGCCAAATAACATACGTATGAATTTAGTGCACAGGTCAGCCATTTCACACCAATTTTCTCAAAAAATTCCCCTTTCAGCAATTCTCAACTTTTAAGGTTGCTGTGCAACACGGCCTTCAAATTGGATATTTTATGACTATTCTGTGTTCTAATGGATTTTATCCTTTATTGCATGTCTTTCAGTCAAAAATTCACCACAATTCAGCATAAATAGGATCACTATTTTCTGTGTGCAGGGGTAACCAAGGGCAGGTAACTGTGGTCTTAGTCCATACAGGGAGCGAGTCAAAAGGTTCCCACTTTTTGAGGTCAAAACGTACCCAATTTTGAGGTCAAAACGTACCTAAATTTTGTTTCCATTTTCTATTATTATTTCACTATCGATATGTTCATATATTTAGTCAGACGACGTCAATAACTCTCGGTGAAACATTTTATTTGTGGATGTCTTCAAAGTGACATAGTTTCATAGAAAGACGGACGTTTCGGTAAATGACCAGTTCGGTAAATTGATTTTATATAGTAAATGGTTTGGGCGTTTCGGTAGAATTTATTTATAGTGTGTACCTATTTTATGCATATCACAACTAAACACTTGTGTGAATATTTGTTTATACGAAAATATCCTTAACATAGGTTAACATAGATTTGAGAGAGGAAAAATAAAACAGTTTTTCTTACACAATTATTTTTGTATTAGATTTTATTGTTCATGTTGTATGTAAATACATTAAAACAATAAAATAAAATATATATTGGTCATTTTTCTTTTAATTAACTAAGTTTATTAGTGTTAAATGTCCAGAAAATTTGTTTAATATACGGGACTTAACAAATTCAGCGGAACATTTTACTTTTTAATCGTAAAGAAATATGAAAAAGAAAAAAACGAATGAAAGAAAGAAGTGTGTTATATCCATAGCATAGGTAAACACACATCTTTCTTTTACTCTATCACGCTTAATTAACTTTAATTAATGTCTATGTTAATGATATATTAAGCATAAACAATCTACTTTTATGCATGCGTTTAGGTGTGATTTTATTTTACCGAAATGTCTGGCCTCCACTGCAGGTATTCAGAACATCGGTCCGAACAAGGACTTATCAAACAGTCCCGTAAAAGCCAATGGAAAATGTTGTGTAGGCATGTATCAGATAATTTTATTTTGCAAACTTTCAAAAAAGCATTGGAAAATCACAGGGGAAAATTTAACCATATCATAAATTATCATTTCTCTCATGCATGGAATTATTTCTAGTTCAATTTATTTTCAAAATTCTTTTAAATTCATTATTGTGATTTAAATTCAGTCATTGTAGCAGAAAAACAGCTAAAATTACATAGTTCTTTTCAGAAGTTACTTTTCTACTTTACATACAACTTCTTTATTCACCTATTCTAATAAATAAAATGTCATTTTGATGGTAATGTAATGTCCTATTGAAAGATACACTTTCGTATATCTTCATTAGAAAATAAGATATTTGAAAATGTGACTTTGCAAGAATTGGACAATTCGTTATGTGTTTTGTTTAATAAGTCTTTGGTCCGAACAGGAGATTCGTATTCTATAAAGAATATAAAGTCCTGTCTTAACAAACCATTTTCCCCAAAATATAGGCATGTTCTTATATTCAGTTGGCTTTATCTTGAGTCATCATCCAAAATAGGTCAAGCGTGGAGTTTAGACACTTACTCTGTAAAAGAGAAAGGAGCCCAAGAATGACCCTTCTCAACCTACCCCTAAGGCCATTTCAGCCTCCTGCTGGGTCCAGCCAGTTGAGACCCAGCAGGGTGCCACATTCCATACCAGTTTTCTAGGACTTAGATTTCCTAAATCTGCTGCATTACAAGACATACCATCCCTGAGATCAACTGTAGAATCTGTGCCCTTTGCTGGGGTTAAACGTCCTAACAACAGTATTTCGGTTATAAGAGGATTTTTTTCTACATGAGACAGGTATAGTGCTGCCTCCTTGTGATACAATGCCAAAGACAAGTGACATGATACCACACTAGCTCTAATCGAGTGCTTAATAATAATTGAGGCAGAAACACATTCCACCATTCTTGTTTTACAAACTTTTAAGTGAATGAATAAAGTTTACATAAATAGCTAATGGAAAGAACATTAGAAGTGTCTATATAAAGGAAACAAGAACGTTGTACATTAGTATTTTAGTAATACTTAATGCTATGAAAGGTTGGAGTATTCTGATCCTGATCACATTATCCTTGTCAGTCCTTGGTCTACCCTTATGGTTGAATGCCATGTACAATGGAGATACGCAACAGTCTGAGACCAAATGTTTTGTTTGTTAATTGGATTTAATGTACCGCTGACAGAATTTAAGTCACTTGCAGACTGTCTACTTGAGACAGTCATAATGCTGCCAAACTGTAGTATCACTGGCATGATACCACACCCAGTCACATTATCCTGACACCGGGCCAACCAGTCCTGGAACTATCCTTATATCCTGAGCTGCAAGCAAAGGATCTTTGGTATGTTTGCAGCCAGAGATTGAACCCACGACCTCCCACTCCAAAGGCAGATACTCTAACCACACGGCCACTGGGAGCAAAGAGACAAAATGTATTATGTTGAAACTTAAGAGTTAACCTGTACAGGAAAAATGTTCAAGTGAAATATTCTACTACGAAAGTGTGTCCCGAAGATTTAAGACTTGACTATTTGAGTTTACTGTCGCTTCAACAGTATTTCAGTCATATAGCCATGCCCAGATAATTACAGGTGGAGGAAGACCCCGAATGCACGGAGGCATCAGGGTAGAACCACCGACCTACCCCAGGCAAAGATTTATGAAGGCAATACCTCATGTTCTAAATTTTTTATCACACCATTCTACTTCTTTTTATCCATATTCTTCTCAGTTCACAGAAAAGGAAAAAGGAGAGTTTATTGATTTGTTTTATTCTGTGAAAATATATATATTTCTGGTCAGTACCTATCAAAATATTATATATGAAATTATTATATTGATAATCACATTATAAAATATTCAATACAAATGAACACTTATTCTAATATTAAACAAGAGGGCCAAGATGGCCCTTGGTCGCTCACCTGAGAAAGATGATTGCTTAAGAAATAAAGATGCTTGAGTGTAAAAGTGAAATCTGGCTTTTTTATGGTGAAATGGGCATAACTCCTAAATTTACAAGTCAATATCAGTTATAATTGAACCCGATTGTGAGATTATGGGCATAAACATTGCCTTAAAGTTTAAAAATGATTGTTAAAAAAATGAAGTTGGTAGAGAATAAACAAAGTGAAATCTTGCATTTTTTGTATTAAAAGGGGCATAACTCCTGACCTAAATGACCAATCTCAGCCACAATTGATCTCAATCGAGACATTATGGTCATTAACAATGTCATAAAGTTTGAAGATGATTGCTAAAAAAAGGAAGATGCTAGATGTAAACAAGTGATTGGCTTTTTTTATATTAAAAGGGGCTAACTCCTGACCAAATTGACGGATCTCAGCCATAATCGAACTCAATCGAGACCTTATGGTCATAAGCATTGTCATAAAGTTTGAAGATGATTGCTCAAAAGATGAAGATGCTAGAATGTAAACAAAGTGATTTCTGGCATTTTTTTATATTAAAAGGGGCTTAACTCCTGACCTAATCAACTGATCTCAGTCATAATCAAACTCAATCGAGACCTTATGGTCATAAGCATTGCCATAAAGTTTGAAGAGATTGCTCAAAAGATGAAGATGCTAGAGTGTAAACAATTGAAATATGGCATTTTTTGAATATTAAAAGGGGCATTACTCCTGACCTAATTGAAGGATGTCAGCCACAATCGAACTCAATCGAAACCTTATGGTCATAAGCATTGCCATAAAGTTTGAAGACGATTGCTCAAAAGATGAAGATGCTAGAGTGTAAACAACTTGAAATATGGCATTTTTTGAATATTAAAAGGGGCTTAACTCCTGACCTAATGGTCGATATCAGCCAAATCGAACTTGGTCAGATTTTATGGTCATAAACATTGATATAAAGTTTGAAGATAATTGCTCATGAAATGAAGATGCTAGAGTGCAAACAATGTGAAATCTGGCTTTTTTGAATTTTAAAAGGGGCATAACTCCTGACCTAATGTTCCGATATCAGCCATAATCGAACTTGGCCGAGATTTTATGGTCATAAACATTGATATAAAGTTTGAAGATAATTGCTCATGAAATGAAGATGCTAGAGTGCAAACAATGTGAAATCTGGCTTTTTTGAATTTTAAAAGGGGCATAACTCCTGACCTAATGTTCCGATATCAGCCATAATCGAACTTGGCCGAGATTTTATGGTCATAAACATTGATATAAAGTTTGAAGATAATTGCTCATGAAATGAAGATGCTAGAGTGCAAACAATTTAAAAGGGGCATAACTCCTGACCTAATGTTCCGATATCAGCCATAATCGAACTTGGCCGAGATTTTATGTCATAAACATTGTTTTAAAGTTTGAAGATAATTGCTCATAAAATGAAGATGCTAGAGTGCAAACGAACAAATTGTGGACGACGGACGGACGGACGACGGACATTCATCGATCCTAAAAGCTCATCCTGAGCACACGTGCTCAGGTGAGCTAAAAACAGAGAATTTTCATATTATTAAACTAAATATACTCATTTATAGTAAATATGTAATATTTAACTCTAAAATAAATCACATTCATTGACAATGTATGTCAAAAACAATCACTTATACAAGTATATCAAAGGGCAAATAACTCTATTTAATTAAAAAGTATTCATAAAAATCGATATAGAGCAATATTCACCATCTTTGAAATAAGCACCGATTATATATCACACACTATTTACGTAAAATAAAGAAAGAATGTTTACTGGTTAAGTTCAATTTGGTATCCATATAACATATATTCAAAAATACAGTAAAATGGCAACATTCAATGGATGCATTATCCAATATATCATGCCCTATGAAGGGCTAGTGACAGAAACTAGTTGGGATGTTAAGTTTGTATATACCACTCAATTTTGTGGGAGTCAAGTTTTAGATATAAAGAAAGTAGATGTTTTTTTACAGCAAATCAGTCAACTTCCTGGAGACCTCATTTCTCAAGGGATAATCTTTATTAGCAATTATGGTAGAAGGCCATGAGTTGACCATTTGTACCAAACAAAATTAAATTCTGACATTTGGTTTCATAGAAGAAGAATTTTGAAATATTCTATATGGAGTATATAAAGAAACTAGCAAACCCAATGGAAGCCTCATTTTTCAAGGGATCAACTTTATTTTCGTAATAATGTTAGAGGGCCTTGAATTTTAGAAAATAAATGCACAGTCAAATGTTACAATAATCTGGGACTGACGAGTGAAAATGAAATGCATGGATAATTGCTAAGCTTGGAAAACTGAGCTTTTCTCACTTCTTTTGATCTTACCATTTTTCTCTGTCTTTTTTGTGTGTACAGGAACTTGAAATAGACCTTGAATTCAACACAGACCTTGGAAAATGACTCCATGGTTTGCAGTAGTTTAACTGTACTTTATTGCATAAAACAACAACATGAAGATAAGGATGGCAATGGATACATACATATACTCCATAGTTTCAGTATCAGAAAATAAAACATCCAATCAAATGTATTATACTGGATTTGACATTATACAAAAAGGGTTAATACTCAAATGAAATATTTTTCATTGAAAAATATATCAATGTAAATTTTTAAGTTTCTGCAAGTCTTATCAGTATTTACTCATTAATATATGCTTCATAATGGTCATTCAATTAATATAATGGTAATTCAATTAATATATGTTTAAAAGTAATGATTTATAATTGAAATGCCATTAATACATGCTTTATAAATATACATTTTAAATCACAATCCCATTAAAAACAAACTGCCATTTCATAACCAATACCATATAGTTTATAAATCGCTGGTCAAATGTAAACACAGAGCATTAACAAATCTTTAATACTCCCAACATAATATATGGAAACAATAGCTGAATTATGACATTTTACTTTTGCTGTTATAACCCATAGAAGAAATTAATAAGAAAAAAATAAATATATATATATATGACAATCACACATTTTTCCCCAGTTCAAATTCATATTCAAGTCTTCCATTCTTAAAAAAAATTCACAAAGTTTCAATATAGATCACTGATCTTCATCCTACTCTGGAATGTTCTTGCTATAACAGCTTCCCATGAAAAACAACAACAACAGAAACACAACACTTTGGTACTAACTACAACAAGTATAAAATTCATGTTGCTATGACCACCAAACATTTCACATCCATTGATGAACATACCAATAATAAATGACTTTGCTTCATATACTCACAATTAAGTTTGGAAGTTCTAACACATCTATGTTCCACTATGATATAAACAAGTAAAAACTTCTGTTGCTATGACAACAAAATATTTTGCTTTCCGGATACATTTTTTGACAGAAACAAATAACAATGGTTTTAAACACACATTAAAACCATCAAAAAGTTTGTATTTTAAATTCATCAGTATTCCACTGTGGTGTTAACTATTCAATAAGCTTTGTTGCTATGGCAGCAATCATATTTCACACTGGTTTACAGTCTGGAGGTTGGTCCTGTCTGGTCCAGTGTTCCTTTCATCAGGGGTCGGAGGGTGGTATAATATGATTCCATCACCTTGGAAACAAGAAAATGTGTAGTCATTAAAACTTAACACAAGTTTTGATCATTTGTCTCTCTGATTCCAGCATCCACCTGCTGACATTTCAGCCACATGGTGACCTTGTCAACATAGGACAGATATAAAACAACATCACTGCAGTAACATATCACAATCACATGCTATGATACAGAGCCACATTATCCTGACAACTGATTAATCAATCCTTTTATTACTTACATACAATCAACAACGAGTAAAAGAACTATTTCTGTATTATTTTTCCTTCACTTTTATATGTGGCTGCCAAGCATCAAACTAAAACAACCCTGTTCCAAATGACACAAGATACAAGAAACAAGATACCAGCTTTCTTTATAGTCTTTAAAGTGGGTTTGGTACAAATATTAAGGCTATTTTCCAACACAAATAAAGTATTAAACTATTTAAGATGACTGACAACTGTATGAGCTAAATATATGTAAATATCCTTCTACTTTCAACATTACTAAGCCCGCATTCACTTTATGGGTCACTGAAGGAAGCAATTGTATCCCTCTGTTGTAGCCTCTAGACTGCAAGTGTTGGTTTTAAGTGAATGCAAGGCAGGTGTCCAGTTAAAAGATGAACAAACAAATGTATTTTTAATGTGCTTTATTAATATAAAACTTACCATTTAAAAACAAGAGTGCCAGTGCTGCCACAATATACGCCGCCACAAAATATAAAGACCAAGAGGTCTCAAGAGACCATGTTTAGAAAGGCATAACTATTGCAAATATTGATGAACATCAACATGCTTTTGTGCATATCTACCCAGTAATGACATTGCCAAAGTTTTGAAAAGATTAGGTCAGAAACATACAAGGAATGGAGTTCACAAGGCTGAAATATCAATCAGCTAAAGAGACTAAGCTTCTAGGGACAAAAATCTTGTAAAGACCGATGAACCGGAAAATCGCCACTTCATGCACATCTACCCATTATAGTAATGCCACTAATCAAGTTTTGAAAAGATTCGTTCAGAAATGTAGGAGTTGTGATAACAAGGCTGCAATATCAATCAGCTACAGATATTAATTTTCAAGGGACACAAATCTTGTAAAAATCAATCAATGAACAGGAAAATCCCCACTTCATGCACATTTATCTATTATAATAATGGAATTGACCAAGTTTTGAAAAGATTCATTCAGAAATGTAGGAGAAGTTGCGTTCACAAGGCTGCAATATCAATCAGCTACAGATATTAAGTTTCAAGGGACACAAATCTTGTAAAAACCAATGAACCGGAAAATTGCCACTTCATGCACATCTACCAATTATAGTTGTGACATTGACCAAGTTTTGAAAAGGTTCATTCAAAAACAAAGGAGGAGTTGCATTCACAAGAAATGGACATACGGACAGACAGAGAAGATGACGCCAATATACGACCGCCTCCGGCGACGTATAAAAAAAGAAATGCATTAAGTTTTGTCAGGACCTATCTTAAATACAAAATGTCAGGTGTTATAAGGAGTTTTCAGATGTGCCTGTGACTTTGATCTTTAACAAAGGACCTTGGCTACAGGTAATGCCTGGCTTTGGCTAAATTTGATGACACAATTTCCTATCATAACCAAACTTGTTTACTTTAAGAATCTCTTATTATACTTAAGAGCTACAAGTCAGAAAAACAAGAGGGCCATGATGGCCCTGAATCGCTCACCTGAGTACCATTGCTTCAACTGATGTCAAGGTTTTTAAACAGACAAGGATTCTGATATAACTTAATCTAAAACATTTTACCCCTGACAATACTACACACCAAATATCTAAGCAATGGGCCATATGGTTTCAGAGAAGACTTGGGTGCAGGGTCATTTATCACCGTAGGGCCAAGACTTTGAAAATCTTTGTAATGAACCATTAGATGCTACTACATACCAAAAATCTTAGCTCTAGGCCTTATTGATTCATAGAAGAAGATTTTTTAAGATTTTCTTATTTAACTCTATGTAAAACAAGTGACCCCTGGTGTGGGGTCATTTATCACCATAGGGCTATGATTTGTACAATCTTGGTAGTGGCCCATAAGATGATGCTACATACCAAATATCTAAGCTCTAGGCCTTATGATTCATGAAGAAGATTTTTTAAGATTTTCCTATATAACTCTATGTAAAACAAGTGACCCCTGGTGCGGGGTCATTTATCACCATAGGGCTATGATTTGTACAATCTTGGTAGTGGCCCATAAGATGATGCTTCATACCAAATATCTAAGCTCTAGGCCTTATGCATTCATGGAAGAAGATTTTTTAAGATTTTCCTATATAACTCTATGTAAAACAAGTGACCCCTGGTGCGGGGTCATTTATCACCATAGGGCTATGATTTGTACAATCTTGGTAGTGGCCCATAAGATGATGCTTCATACCAAATATCTAAGCTCTAGGCCTTATGCATTCATGGAAGAAGATTTTTTAAGATTTTCCTATATAACTCTATGTAAAACAAGTGACCCCTGGTGCGGGGTCATTTATCACCATAGGGCTATGATTTGTACAATCTTAGTAGTGGCCCATAAGATGATGCTACATACCAACAAGAGGGCCATGATGGCCCTGAATCGCTCACCTGAGTACCATTGCTTCAACTGATGTCAAGGTTTTTAAACAGACAAGGATTCTGATATAACTTAATCTAAAACATTTTACCCCTGACAATACTACACACCAAATATCTAAGCAATGGGCTATATGGTTTCAGAGAAGACTTGGGCGCAGGGTCATTTATCACCGTAGGGCCAAGACTTTGAAAATCTTTGTAATGAACCATTAGATGCTACTACATACCAAAAATCTTAGCTCTAGGCCTTATTGATTCATAGAAGAAGATTTTTTTAAGATTTTCCTATTTAACTCTATGTAAAACAAGTGACCCCTGATGCGGGGTCATTTATCACCATAGGGCTATGATTTGTACAATCTTGGTAGTGGCCCATAAGATGATGCTTCATACCAAATATCTAAGCTCTAGGCTTATGATTCATGAAGAAGATTTTTTAAGATTTTTCTATATAACTCTATGTAAAACAAGTGACCCCTGGTGCGGGGTCATTTATCACCATAGGGCTATGATTTGTACAATCTTGTTAGTGGCCCAT
>CM037788.1:14409586-14459586 GCA_021229015.1 Solen grandis | reverse complement strand
AAGATGATGCTTCATACCAAATATCTAAGCTCTAGGCCTTATGCATTCATGGAAGAAGATTTTTTAAGATTTTCCTATATAACTCTATGTAAAATAAGTGACCCCTGGTGCGGGGTCATTTATCACCATAGGGCTATGATTTGTACAATCTTGGTAGTGGCCCATAAGATGATGCTACATACCAAATATCTAAGCTCTAGGCCTTATGGATTCATAGAAGAAGATTTTTTAAGATTTTCCTATATAACTCTATGTAAAACAAGTGACCCCTGGTGCGGGGTCATTTATCACCATAGGGCTATGATTTGTACAATCTTGGTAGTGGCCCATAAGATGATGCTTCATACCAAATATCTAAGCTCTAGGCCTTATGGATTCATAGAAGAAGATTTTTTAAGATTTTTCTATATAACTCTATGTAAAACAAGAGGGCCATGATGGCCCTGAATCGCTCACCTGAGTACCATTGCTTCAACTGATGTCAAGGTTTTTAAACAGACAAGGATTCTGATATAACTTAATCTAAAACATTTTACCCCTGACAATACTAAACACCAAATATCTAAGCAATGGGCCATATGGTTTCAGAGAAGACTTGGGCGCAGGGTCATTTATCACCGTAGGGCCAAGACTTTGAAAATCTTTGTAATGAACCATTAGATGCTACTACATACCAAAAATCTTAGCTCTAGGCCTTATTGATTCACAGAAGAAGATTTTTTAAGATTTTCCTATTTAACTCTTGTAAAACAAGTGACCCCTGGTGGGGGGTCATTTATCACCATAGGGCTATGATTTGTACAGGCCCATAAGATGATGCTACATACCAAATATCTAAGCTCTAGGCCTTATGGATTCATAGAAGAAGATTTTTTAAGATTTTCCTATATAACTCTGTGTAAAACAAGTGACCCCTGGTGGGGGGTCATTTATCACCATAGGGCTATGATTTGTACAATCTTGGTAGTGGCCCATAAGATGATGCTTCATACCAAATATCTAAGCTCTAGGCCTTATGCATTCATGGAAGAAGATTTTTTAAGATTTTCCTATGTAACTCTGTGTAAAACAAGTGACCCCTGGTGCGGGGTCATTTATCCCATAAGCTATGATTTGTACAATCTTGGTAGTGGCCCATAAGATGATGCTACATACCAAATATCTAAGCTCTAGGCCTTATGGATTCATAGAAGAAGATTTTTTAAGATTTTCCTATATAACTCTATGTAAAACAAGTGACCCCTGGTGCTGGGTCATTTATCACCATAGGGCTATGATTTGTACAATCTTGGTAGTGGCCCATAAGATGATGCTTCATACCAAATATCTAAGCTCTAGGCCTTATGCATTCATGGAAGAAGATTTTTTAAGATTTTCCTATATAACTCTATGTAAAACAAGTGACCCCTGGTGCGGGGTCATTTATCACCATAGGGCTATGATTTGTACAATCTTGGTAGTGGCCCATAAGATGATGCTTCATACCAAATATCTAAGCTCTAGGCCTTATGCATTCATGGAAGAAGATTTTTTAAGATTTTCCTATATAACTCTATGTAAAACAAGTGACCCCTGGTGCGGGGTCATTTATCACCATAGGGCTATGATTTGTACAATCTTAGTAGTGGCCCATAAGATGATGCTTCATACCAAATATCTAAGCTCTAGGCCTTATGCATTCATGGAAGAAGATTTTTTAAGATTTTCCTATATAACTCTATGTAAAACAAGTGACCCCTGGTGCGGGGTCATTTATCACCATAGGGCTATGATTTGTACAATCTTGTAGTGGCCCATAGATATGCTACATACCAAAATTAAAAGCTAGGCCTTTGGTTCAGAAGAAGATTTTTTAAGTTTTTCTATATACCTATGTAAACAAGTGACCCCTGGTGCGGGGTCATTTATCACCATAGGGCTATGATTTGTACAATCTTGGTAGTGGCCCATGAGATGATGCTACATACCAAAATTCAAAAGGCTAGGCCTTGTGGTTTCGGAGAAGAAGATTTTTTAAATTTTCATTTTTAAAATCTATTTTTAGCTCCTGTGACCTAATTATGTGATGGACCAGAACCATTTATACAACTTTAGTAGAGCTTCATCCAAGGAACATTCCTGCAAAATATTTTTCAAATTGGCCAAGCCGTTTAAGAGGAGATGTTGTTTGAAGCAATTGTTGACGCCGGACGCATGCACGCACGGACGCACGCACGCACGGACGACAGACGACGGACGCCGGACAAAAGGCGATCAGAAAAGCTCACCTTGAGCACGTTGTGCTCATGTGAGCTAACAAGTGACCCCTGGTGCGGGGTCATTTATCACCATAGGGCTATGATTTGTACAATCTTGGTAGTGGCCCATAAGATGATGCTACATACCAAAAATCAAAAGGTTAGGCCTTGTGGATTCGGAGAAGAAGATTTTTTCAAGTTTTTCCTATATTAGCCTTTGTGAAATCAAGTGACCCCTGGGGCGGGGCCAATTTTGACCCCAGGGTCATAATTTGTACAATCCTGGTAGAGAGTCATAAGATCATGCTACATACCAACAAGAGGCCCATGATGGCCCTAAATCGCTCACCTGAGATAAATAGGTTGACCCAAGGAACATCTGTACCAATTTATTTTAAAATCTGGCCAGCAGTTTTGAAGAAGATGATTTTTAAAGTTTTCATATTTTTTTTCTTTTTGTTGCCATGGCAACCAGAGTTCTACATGGATCAAGTTTATTTTAGCAGCTTTTGTGAAGGTTGACCCAAGGATCATCCCTGCCAAGTTTAATCTAAATCTGTCCAGTGGTTTCAGAGGAGATGTTGTTTAAAGGTTTCTCTATGTACATATAAGGCAAATAAGCCCCGCCCCTGGCGGCCATGTTTTTTTACGGATCAGAATAATTTTAGCAACTTTGGTAGAGGTTGGCCCAAGGAATATCTGTACCAATTTATTTTAAAATCTGGCCAGTAGTTTTGAAGAAGATGACTTTTAAAGTTTTCTTTTTTTCTTGTTTTTTTGTTGCCATGGCAACCAGAGTTCTACATGGATCAAGTTTATTTTAGCAACTTTTGTGAAGGTTGACCCAAGGATCATCCCTGCCAATTTTAATCAAATTCTGTCCAGTGGTTTCAGAGGAGATGTTGTTTAAAGGTTTCTCTATATACATATAAGACAAATAAGCCCCGCCCCTGGCGGCCATGTTTTTTTACAGATCGGAATAATTTTAGCAACTTTGGTAGAGGTTGACCCAAGGAACATCTGTACCAATTTATTTTAAAATCTGGCCAGTAGTTTTGAAGAAGATGATTTTTAAAGTTTTCATTTTTTTCCCCTTTTTGTTGCCATGGCAACCAGAGTTCTACATGGATCAAGTTTATTTTAGCAACTTTTGTGAAGGTTGACCCAAGGATCATCCCTGCCAAGTTTAATCAAATTCTGTCCAGTGGTTTCAGAGGAGATGTTGTTTAAAGGTTTCTCTATATACATATAAGGCAAATAAGCCCCGCCCCTGGCGGCCATGTTTTTTTACGGATCCAAATAATTTGAACAATCTTGGTAGACACTTACCAAAGGAACATCTGTGCCAAAACATTTTGAAATTCAGTTGGTTGTTTTGGAGAAGAAGACATTTTAAGTTTTTTCTTTCCGTTGCCATGGCAACCAGAATTCCAAATGGAATTCAATTCTTTGAACAACTTTGAAAGGGGACCACCCAAGGAACATCCCTGTAAAGTTTTATCAAAATTGACCAAGCGGTTAAGGAGGAGATGTCGTTTGAAGCAAAATGTTGACGGACGATGGACGGACGGACGGACGACGGACGGACGGACGACGGACGGACGGACGACGGACGGACGGACGGACGACGGACGAAGACCGGTCACAATAGCTCACCTTGAGCCTCTGGCTCAGGTGAGCTAAAAATCAAAAGGCTAGGCCTTGTGGTTTCAGAGAAGAAGATTTTTTAAATTTTCATTTTTAAAATCTATTTTTAGCTCCTGTGACCTAATTATGCGATGGACCAGAACCATTTATACAACTTTAGTAGAGCTTCATCCAAGGAACATTCCTGCAAAATATTTTTCAAATTGGCCAAGCCGTTTAGGAGGAGATGTTGTTTGAAGCAATTGTTGACGCCGGACGCACGCACGCACGCACGCACGCACGCACGCACGACGGACGACGGACGCCGGACAAAAGGCGATCAGAAAAGCTCACCTTGAGCACGTTGTGCTCATGTGAGCTAAAAATCAAAAAGCTAGGCCTTGTGGTTTCGGAGAAGAAGATTTTTTCAAGTTTTTCCTATATTAGCCTATGTGAAATCAAGTGACCCCTGGGGCGGGGCCAATTTTGACCCCAGGGTCATAATTTGTACAATCCTGGTAGACAGTCATAAGATCATGCTACATACCAAAAATCAAAAGGCTAGGCCTTGTGGTTTCAGAGAAGAAGATTTTTTAAATTTTCATTTTTAAAATCTATTTTTAGCTCCTGTGACCTAATTATGCGATGGACCAGAACCATTTATACAACTTTAGTAGAGCTTCATCCAAGGAACATTCCTGCAAAATATTTTTCAAATTGGCCAAGCCGTTTAGGAGGAGATGTTGTTTGAAGCAATTGTTGACGCCGGACGCACGGACGCACGGACGACGGACGCCGGACAAAAGGCGATCAGAAAAGCTCACCTTGAGCACGTTGTGCTCATGTGAGCTAAAAAATATCACCTTGACCTTCAGCAAATTTCAAACAACTTTTAGGGCTAAGTAAAACTTAAATACTTAAGGGCAAATTTCATTAGTTGTAGAAATACCCAAATATTTTATTTCTTAATAAATATTGTTAGTTATGAAGGTAATAGTTCATTTCGGCTCAGTCATGTACTTGAATATTTCATAAAGTAGTAAAGGTGGAATGTGTATCTACTTGATTTAAGAACTTAAGTATTACTTTGCACTAAGTACTGTGTTTGAGCCTTGAGTAAAAGTCAAGGTAACATTTTTAATCATATGCTACTAATGCATCCATCATCAGCACCTAATGTGAAAAGGGTTAAAAATCTGATTGCTTAATTTTAATAAATAATAAGACGTACCTCGGATTTATTGAGAGGTGAGTTCTTGGCATATTCATACAGAGCCTCGTACACATTGCCGTCATATCTGCCGATACAGCTCTGCAGGACCTGGTCAGGATAATCAAACGCGTCCACCAAGGCCACGGCATTGGGTCTTATCTCCTTAAATAAGGCCAGTTGTTTCTCCAGCAACATGTCTGCCTGCTGTCCACTGATGTACCCATCCTGTAAATAGATGGAATGCCAAAATGTTTCTTACACATTGCAAGACCAATGAGTAGACAGATCAAACTTATTTTCTCACAAGATAAATTACAGGGGTTTAGATAGACATGTGCTCATGCCTTTATGGAAATTGTATGATTTACTGTGCACTATTTTGATGACGTTCATGCAATAAGTGATTGTATTTTGGACGAATATAACATATCTTTGGGTATCAGCAAAATTAAGACCATGTGAAATGCTTTAGATAAATTTTAGACAGCATGAAATCAAGGGGGATGGGGCATTCTTCTAAGACTTTTCAGGAGCATTGTGCTGGTCGAAGAAAAGGATTAGGTAATAAATAAATAGAGAAATTAAAATACATATAATAATCATAATTCCACACAAAAATTGTACCTGTGGTCCAATTTTGATGGTCATAGCTATAAAATCATGTCAACCCTGTGGTGGGACAAATTTTGACACCAGGGCCATGATTTGAAAACTTGGTTCAGGTCCACTAGGCCATGTTAAGTATCTAAACCTCAGACATTGTGGTTTCTGACAAGAAAATCTTTAATGTTTTTTCCCTATATAAGACTATGTAAAATCGCGTGACCTCTGGGGTGGGGACAATTTTGTCCCCAGGGCCATAATTTGAGCAAAACTTGGATGATGTCCAATAGGCCATGTTACATACCAAATATCTAAACTCCAAACCTTGTGGTTTCTGACAAGAAGATCTTTTAAGGTTTTTTCCTACACAAGTCTATGTAAAATTGAGTAACCCCTGGGATGGGGCCAATTTTGACCCAAGGACTATAATTTGAACACACTTTATAGAGGTCTAACAGATTATGCCACACACTAAATATCTTAGTTCCAGGCCATGCAGTTTCGGAGAAGACGATTTTTCTAGTTTTTCCTATATAACTCTATGTAAAATCAAGTGACCCCTGGGGTGGGGCTAATTTTGACCCCAGGGTCATGATTTGAACAAACTTGATATAAGTCCATTAGGTGATGCTACATATCAAATACCAAAGCTCTAGACCTTGCAGTTTTGGAGAAGAAGATTTTTAATGATTTCATTTTTAAAATCCTTTTTTGAACCTGTGACCTAGATATGCAATGGACAGGAACCATATGAACAACTTTGGTAGAGCCTCATGCAAGGAACATCACAGGCAAGCTTCATCAAATTTGGCCCAGCGGTCATTTGAAACAATTGTGGACTACAGATGCCAGACGCCAACGGACAACAGACAGCCACTGATCCTAAAAGCTCACATGAGAACTACGTGCTCAGGTGAGCTCAAAATTACAATTTGTAAATGAATAGAATACTTGGGAATTATATGTAAGAAAACTTTACACATTGTTAGGATAAGAAATAAATCTGACCTGCATGAATTCTCCCAGACGATTGCGCAGACCACACACTGCGTGTAACTGACACAATGCTCCTAGTACCTTCCTCACATTTGGGTCAAGCCCGGGTTTGGACACTACCTCTGTGAATGTACGGACTAAGTATGCTTCAGAGTGGGCCTGGAATGAGAATTGTGGTGGGTATTAGTAGCAAAAATGATAAAATTTATCAAATATGACATGATCGTCTGATTTGTTTGGTTGGATATACTTGCACCTTGGCCAATTTTTAATATTTTGGGTGCCAATGTCCAGTGGTAGTTTTTCAATGATTCAAGGGTGGTGCATTTGATCCTTCCTGGTTTGCCTCTGTTTGATATCCCATTAACCCTTTTTCAGTTATTTGTAGACTGTCTGCATCAGAAATAGTGCTGCCTTACTGTGGTATCACACTGCAGACATGTGGCAGGATACCATTTTGAGTCACATTAACCTGACACCATGCCAACCTGTTCTGGTTTGACCTTAATATGCTGAGTACCAATCAAGGGGGAGGTACCAGTACTGACATTAAACAGGTTAGGTATGTTGCAGTGTGCCCAATGAGTTTTGAAACTCGTGGACAATTGCATTGCTGTTTTTCTTCAACTTTGTATAGTCCCTACAATTTTGGGGGTCCATGGCCAATTTTGGGGGTAAAAAGCCCTCTGCAGGGGGTAAAGTGGCATGCTGATGTTAAAGCTGGGGATCAAACCTATTACCTCCCTGTTATGGGGCAGGTGCTCTAGCAAACAGGCCGCTATGACCGGTGATCACTGTTGAGATTAAGAAGCAAAGTACTGGTCTAACTTAAAAACTGATGAGAGATTAGTATAAGCAAAGGAATGAACAGAAATGACATAATTGTCTGGGGTTTGCAACTGTTGTAAGAGTCTCTCTGTCACACAGCAGTGTCTTGCTAATATCTTATTTATGCTAATATCTTATTTATGCTTATTTAAGAAAATATACAATGCTTTCTAAAGTGACTTTATTGCTATAATTGATGACCAACTGTAAGGGAAGAACCCAGATATTGAATTAAAGAATCAATATAAACAACAATTACCAGTACATGTACCGGTTAAAACAAGAACAAATAATTCACAATAAAAAGCATACTATGGCAGCCCTGACTAGCTGTACAGAGGTCTGGTTCCTGGCTTCCTCCATGGCCATACCTCCCTGCATGAGGGACTGGATCTTCAGGGCTGCCACCTTGATCAGTCTGAAAAAAAAATGGAATTCTATTAATTATTGGGTTAAACACCCAACCAAAATTATTTCCGTCATTTGGATTGGAGCCTATGTCTACTAGAGACAGATATAGTGTTGCCACACTGCAATGTTATGCATGATTTTGTTGTAAAAATGTGGCATGATACCACACTCAGTCATAATTATTATCCAGACACCCGACCAACCATTTTTTGTTTGTTTATTGGATTTAACGTCCTGTTGACAGTATTTCAGTCATTTGGAGACGATGTCTTCTTGAGACAGATATAGTGCTGCCACACTGCAAGATCACGCCATAGACATGTTCCAATATATGGAATTTTATTTTCTACTTTAAGTAACCTTCTATTTAAAGTGTTTTAAAATTTTAAAATATTTTTATTATTATATGACACTGTGGTCCAATGTTAATGTACATGACTGTGGACAGAAGGGTCTAGGTTTGAATCTTGTTATTCTTCCAAAAGCGGTGTATATTCTTCCAACAGAAAAACAAAATGTTTGTTACAGATTTTTTAAGAGATGCAAATTGTACATATGCATTGACAACAACATTACTACAGAGCATAAATAAGAAAGAATCCGTTACCAAAGATAATTCAAGTGTTTACAAATGATACGTGATTTGCTTAGTCAATTTTCTGATGTTTTCCATACTTCTTCCTATGTCTCCAAGTACAACGTAGCTGAAAAACAAACTGTTTGTTTGTTGGGTTTGATGTCCCACTGACACTTTTTTAGTCATTTGGAGATTATGTCTACTTGAGATATAGTGCTTCCACACTGCAGTATAATGCTGTAGACATATGGTATGATCCATTCACATTATCATGACACCAGGCCAACCAGTCCTGGAATTTCCCTTAAATGTTGAGTGCCAAGCAAGGGAGCTATACCTTGCTTGGCACTGCCAAACAAATTGTTGTTCAGGGATTATTTTTCAAAATCAAATTATTTCTGATTACAGACCATCTTCGGGAACACTTGCCAATACAAAAAACAAACAATGAGTGTATTTTGACATCCATACAAAACACTAAATGATAAGATTTGATCAACATTTTCTATGTGTATAAGTATTATTTCCCTGCAGATATTTGCACATTATATACCATTTGTGTTAGTCTACATTTGCACATTGTGTACCATTTGCATTAGTCTACATTTGCACATTGTGTACCATTTGCATTAGTCTACATTTGCACATTGTGTACCATTTGCTTTAGTCTACATTTGCACCTTGTGTACCATTTGCTTTAGTCTACATTTGCACATTGTGTACCATTTGCATTAGTCTACATGTGCACATTGTGTACCATTTGCTTTAGTCTACATTTGCACATTATGTACCATTTGCATTAGTCTACATTTGCACATTGTGTACCATTTGCATTAGTCTACATGTGCACATTGTGTACCATTTGCTTTAGTCTACATTTGCACATTATGTACCATTTGCATTAGTCTACATTTGCAGATTGTGTACCATTTGCTTTAGTCTACATTTGCACATTGTGTACCATTTGCTTTAGTTTACATTTGTACATTGTGTACCATTTGCATTAGTCTACATGTGCACATTGTGTACCATTTGCTTTAGTTTACATTTGTACATTGTGTACCATTTGCATTAGTCTACATTTTATTTTTTATTTTTCATGAAACTGTATTATTATAAGATAAAACGGGCCTTTAACAAGCAGATTTGAGGTATGTACCATAGTATGTAAATCTGAAGTAGCACCATGGTGTAATGGTAGTGTTAACTGACTACAATCTGCAGGTTGTGGGTTCAAACCCTCCTGGAGGCAAATATCTTTCATGTCCTTCCCAAGTACAATGTACTAGACTAAACCAGGAAACACTCCCTATTTTATTCCAAATGAGTATAACAGAAACTCTCAAAGTGGCAATTTGGCAAGAAATCCTCATCAAGGTATGAAAAGGAAAACAATCCACCATACCTGGCTGCAGTATTGTAAGAGTTAATGCACATACCTGGCTGCAGTATTGTAAGGGTTAATGCACATACCTGGCTGCAGTGTTGTAAGGGTTAATGCACATACCTGGCTGTAGTATTGTAAGGGTTAATGCACATACCTGGCTGTAGTATTGTAAGGGTTAATGCACATACCTGGCTGCAGTATTGTAAGGGTTAATGCACATACCTGGCTGTAGTATTGTAAGGGTTAATGCACATACCTGGCTGTAGTATTGTAAGGGTTAATGCACATACCTGGCTGCAGTATTGTAAGGGTTAATGCACATACCTGGCTGTAGTATTGTAGGGGTTAATGCACATACCTGGCTGCAGTATTGTAAGGGTTAATGCACATACCTGGCTGCAGTGTTGTAAGGGTTAATGCACATACCTGGCTGCAGTATTGTAAGGGTTAATGGACATACCTGGCTGTAGTGTTGTAAGGGTTAATGCACATACCTGGCTGTAGTATTGTAAGGGTTAATGCACATACCTGGCTGCAGTATTGTAAGGGTTAATGCACATACCTGGCTGTAGTGTTGTAAGGGTTAATGCACATACCTGGCTGTAGTATTGTAAGGGTTAATGCACATACCTGGCTGCAGTATTGTAAGGGTTAATGCACATACCTGGCTGTAGTGTTGTAAGGGTTAATGCACATACCTGGCTGCAGTATTGTAAGGGTTAATGCACATACCTGGCTGTAGTATTGTAAGGGTTAATGCACATTCCTGGCTGTAGTATTGTAAGGGTTAATGCACATACCTGGCTGCAGTATGCTCATAAGCGTCCAAGAGATGGGCCACATCACAGTCTTGTCCCAGCAGACTGCGGGCCTTCTCAGGGGTGTTCAAATACGACATGAAGCCCGGCAGCTTCTGGCCACGGGCCGCCTGGGCGTAACACTTGATCAGGTACCTAGGAGGCATAAAATTATTATCTTGATTAATGGGGCTCTCAAAGCTTGTATATTTAAGGCTAAGAAAAGCTAGTATATTCAGAAAGAATGTACAGAATCCTGATTGCATTAAATGAAATGAAAAGAATCTTTCAAATACATGTAGTCAAAAAATTAAACTCTCAATTTTAATGGTTGGGGAAGTTCTGCTCTGTAGGCTTGTTGTTGTTGTTAGGGGTTTATTGTTGCTAGTGCAGTATTTTAATCATATAACAATGTCCAGTTACTTACAGGTGAAGCAATACCCAACTTCACAAACTTGAAGACACCTGTATAGATCCTAATGCATGCCTGTGGATTATTGTCAAAATTTTTAAGTGTAACTAAAAATGTCTTATCCTGATACATAAAGAATGATTATACTGTTTATCTTCATCAATGGATTCAAGCAAAGGGAGGTAATCCTTACCGTGCACACTGAAGGAACATGACAGTGTTCTCCCCTTCATATGTACATGCAGGTGTGACATTAGCAAAGATCTTTGGTATACCACTAGCATGGGAATATCCATGGCCACCACAGGCCATGCGCAGTTTGTCTATACCATCACTGGCAATGCTGGATGATAATGCTTTCATACCAGCAGCAATGGCATGCAGCTAGAGAAAAGAAAAAGAATGTTTTTTTAAGGTCTTCCCATCCTAATAGCCATATTTCATATCTTGCCACTAGATGGTAATATTTGTATAAAACTTTGTCACTTTTAAAACATTAAAAAAAAAATATTTCACCAAAAGTTTTTTCAAGTTTTACCTAATTTGGGGGAGATAATCCGCATATAAGTGAACATTGAAGCCTATGGAAAATGTGCATTTCCTGTGAATATGAAAAATTGAATTTTATTTTAAGAAAAATTCATGGTAGGAAGATGCATTTTATGATTTTGTATCAACTTTCGTGAAAAAATCTAAACTTTACCATCGGAAAATGGAGAAAATCACTTTTATTTTAGTTTTCAGGGGAGATAACTCATGGCAACAAAATAATCAAGGGGTGGTAATAAAAGAACTTCTATCACTTGTCAAAACATGTCAATTTGCCCCTAAGATTACCATTGTTTGACATTTTAAAAGCTGATATACATATGTATTGTTAAGCTATATGCATGGCTTTGATGGAATTGATGGCTATTAGAGTGGGAAAACCTTAAGTATGAACATGCAAGCAAACCTGAAAGAGTGATGCTATATATTTCAATCTTTTAAATGTTTGGTGGCAAATATTAGAGAAAGATCAGTTCTCTCTGCCTCAAGTGAAATAATAATAGAGAGATTTGAATAATTAATTTCAATATTTCACCAATCTGTTACTGATTTTGAGATGATGATGAATTCATCTGTATCTCTCTCTTTACAAACAAGTAATGCCCACAAGTTCATATACCTGACTTCAACCGCACACTTCTCAATGCAGTGAATACATCACTCAGTCTAATTATCCTGACAACTTGTCAACTGGTCTTAAAACTTCCTAATGTCAACACAGTGAAAATTCCTGACACCTGGTCAACTAGTCTTAAAACTTCCTAATGTCAACGCAGTGAATACATCACTCAGTCTAATTATCCTGACACCTGGTCAACTGGTCTTAAAACTTCCTAATGTCAATGCAGTGAATACATCACTCAGTCTAATTATCCTGACACCTTGTCAACTGGTCTTAAAACTTCCCAATGTCAACGCAGTGAATACATCACTCAGTCTAATTATCCTGACAAGTTGTCAACTGGTCTTAAAACTTCCCAATGTCAATGCAGTGAATACATCACTCAGTCTAGTTATCCTGACACCTGGTCAACTAGTCTTAAAACTTCCTAATGTCAATGCAGTGAATACATCACTCAGTCTAGTTATCCTGACACCTGGTCAACTAGTCTTAAAACTTCCTAATGTCAACGCAGTGAATACATCACTCAGTCTAATTATCCTGACACCTGGTCAACTAGTCTTAAAACTTCCTAATGTCAATGCAGTGAATACATCACTCAGTCTAGTTATCCTGACACCTGGTCAACTAGTCTTAAAACTTCCTAATGTCAATGCAGTGAATACATCACTCAGTCTAATTATCCTGACACCTGGTCAACTAGTCTTAAAACTTCCTAATGTGCTGAATGCCCAGCACATAGGCAATATACCAGTATAATTCCTAATGAGTTTGGTATGTCATGGCCGGAGATCAAACCCAGAACCTCCCAAATAAGAAGCAGACACTCTAACCACCTGACCACATGTCACATCTTTTTTTTTAAGTAAAGTTCTCTCTGAATACTAATACATACCACTTGCAGTTCATCCATGTTCCCTTTTTCAATATTTGCACTGATACGATTGTATGTCATTAACATTTGTGTGCCCGAGAATATCAAGCCATAACATGCTGCCAGCAGAGGGAAGAGCTTCTCTTGCTGTGTCTGGTAATCTATCACCTGCGGCTCTTCTCCACTGGAGGAGGGAAATAGGTTTAATTATTCAATCACACAGAAATGTATATACATTTCATATTAGCATTGAATAAGTTTTGCTCTAAAAATATATATATATATATATATATATATATATATATATATATATATATATATATATATATATATATATATTAAAAATTTTTTAAAACATATCATACAATATTCTCTATGTAAGTGGGCCTTGGTAATTCCTTCACAGTGAATAAAAGAAATGATTCAAATAATTAAATGTGCATCATCAGACTGCCTCGGACTGACTTCAAAATGCTACTTACAAAAATGAAAACGCTGGAAACATAAAACCATAATCTTATTAAGTAAAATCTGGTGCATGTATATATGAGCACACCCCGTCCACAAAAAATCACAGGACTATCATTGAAAAACAAGTGATTTACTTCTTTAAAAAAATGTTGCATGTTTATCAAAAAAAGCAATTCATGCACGTTGCCCTATGGAAAGAAGCTGTATCAAAACAACATTTTCTATTGGTTTAAATCTCTTCACTATGTATGAGAACTCCGCTTTTCAAATGATCGCTAATGCGTATAGGCTAATTAATTATCCCAAAGGCATTAAATTAAGAAGAATAAATGGAACTAGAATCGCTATCGCGATATCATCGGTTTTCGCAAAAGCAATTCCATTCAGTTCACAAGTCGCATATTTCGAAAACCATATTTCTTCGTTCACTGGCTTGTCGAATAGTGTTAACAGTGATCTCTCAAACATTTATGTCGCATTTATGTTTAAACAGACTTTTTACCCAGTAGAATATTTTTGAGTATTAACTGTAAGTTATGTAGTCGCGAACTTGAAAACTTTTTTAACCGAATTCGGTTAGTGCCAAGTTAGATGTGATAGTTGCTTTATGATGGTGACAAACGACATTTGTAATCGATAAACTACAATTGCAAATGACACACAACAGTATAGAATGACACACGACAATGCAACATGACACGCGACATTATTATGAACTAATGAAATATCACATGAATTTTTGAGTGTTGTTATAAATTGATGTCACCAAGGAACAGAAAGCAAAAAAAAATTGCACAAAAATCAGATTTCAATTTTTTTAGTTATAAAGAGTGATTTCAAGCAAAGCGCCCCTTAGCGGCAAAATGAGAAACAAAATTTATTTAACTTTTACTATGAGGTACCTAGCAATGCAGCAAATAGTTTAATCAAGTATACAAGTTGCTCTAGTCAAACATTCTATTTCTTATATATCACAATTTGTAGCATAAAAAACTGATATACAGTTATTCAAAAAAAAAAGGATAAAACTTTGGACTGCCGTAAAATGACCAAATCAAGTCCGATCTTCAAAAACTAAACATCACTGGAAAGAGCTCTTAAAGAACTAAAACTTTTGTCCATATACTCTTAATGAAATATTTTTAGTTTTGGAGGTATTTTGGGCCAAATTAAAACACAATAATCGTAATATGACTTTGACCTTTTCATTTATTTTCTAACTTTTTAATTGTGAGGTACTTTGAAACATAACAATACATAAGGTGTGAATATACCAAGAACAATGAAGAAAAAAATAAAGTCAGGAGCGACAAAAATATGTTTTAGAAATTTTATTTTCTTCCAATATTTTAGTGAAGTTAGACCATTTGTAGAGGACAAACCATGCCTTTCTTATATTCGCTACCCCATATATTTTGTGCGTATATGTCTTGCAAATCGTATGCAGGAAACTGAATTCTTCTATTTGATCTCTAACAAAAATGGGTAGGTTTTTCATAGACCTACACTTATTTGCACATTTTTTGCGAGGTTTGAACTCTCAACCTTCCATTACTAACTCAAAAATGTTCAGTCACTTATACCTTGAAACTATAATATTTTATTAGGCTATCAGCAATGAACATAATGCAACAAACCGCATTTGGATCAGGCTTCAACTTTTTGAGTTATAAGTAAAAGAGTGATTTCAAGCAAAGCGCCCCCTAGCGGCAAAATGAGAAACAAAATTGATTAAAATTTTACCATTAGGTACCCAGCAATGCAGCAAATGGTTCAATCAAGTATACAAGTCGCACTAGTCAAACATTCTATTCCTTATATATCACTATTTGAAGCATAAAACTGATTTACAATTGTTCCAAAGAGGATCAAAACTTGGGCTGCCGTAAAATGACCAAATCAAGTCCGATCTTCAAATACTGGACATCACTGGAAAGGGCTCCTCAAGAACTAAAACTTTTGTTCATATACTTTCAATGAAATATTTTTTGTTTTGGAGCTATTTGGAGCCGAATAAAAACACAATAATCGTAATATGACCTTGACCTTTGCAATTTCATTTTAACTTCTTAATTGTGAGGCCCTTTCAAACATAACAATACATAACTTTTGAAAATATCATGAAGAATTAACTAAAAATAAAGTCAAAAGCGACAAAAAACATGTTTTAGAAATTTTAATTTTTCCTAAAATTTAGTGAAGTTTGACCGTTTCTTGAGAACAAACCAAGCATTTCTTAAATTCGCCACCCCATATATTTTGTGCGTATATGTCTTGCAAATCATTTGCAGCAAACAGAATTCTTCTATCTGATGTTTAACAAAAATGGATAGGTTTTTCGTAGACCTACCCTCATCTGCACAGTTTTTTGCAAGGTTCGAACTTTCAACCTTCCGTTACTAGCTCAAAAAGTTTCAGCCATTCATACCTAGAAACTATCATATTTTATTAGGCTATCAACAAGGAACATAATGGAACAAACCGCATTTGGATCAGACTTTAACTTTTTTAGTTATAAGTAGAAGAGTGCTTTCAAGCTAAGCGCCCCCTAGCGGCAAAATGAGAAACAAAATTGATTAAAATTGTACCATTAGGTACCTAGCAATGCAGCGAATAGTTCAATCAAGTATACAAGTCGCACTAGTCGAACATTCTATTCCTTATATATAACAATTTGAAGCATAAAAACTGATTTAAAATTATTCAAAAAAAGGATCAAACTTTGGACTGCCGTAAAATGACCAAATTAAATCCGATCTTCAAAAACGTAATATCACTGGAAAGAGCTCTTGAAGAACTAAAACATTTATTCATAAACTCTCTATGAAATGTTTTTTGTTTTGGAGCTATTTGGGGCCGAATAAAAACACAATAATCGTAATATGACCTTGACCTTTTCATTTATTTTTTAACTTTTCAATTGTGAGGCCCTTTCAAACATAACTTGTGAAAATATCATGAAGAATGAACAAAAAATAAAGTCAGGAGCGACAAAAAACATGATTTTGAAACTTTAACTTTTCCTAAAATTTAGTGAAGTTTGACCGTTTCCAGAGGACAAACCATGCATTTCTTAAATTCGCCATCCCATATATTTTGTGCGTATATGTCTTGCAAATCATTTGCAGCAAACAGAATTCTTCTATCTGATCTCTAACAAAAATGGATAGGTTTTTCGTAGACCTACCCTCATTTGCACAGTTTTTTACGAGGTTTGAACTTTCAACCTTCTGTAGCTCAAATACTTTCAGCCACACGTACCCTCGAAACCTATCATATTTTTTTGGGCTATCAACAAGGAACAGAATGCAAAAACCGCATTTGAATCGGACCTCAAATAACAGAGTTATTAGCGACTGATAAATTTCATGCAAAATGCCCCCTAGCGGGAAAAGTGAGACATAAATGAAAATTTTCTCAACGTTAGGATCATCTTCAAATACATGGTAATAACTGATTAAAATTTCATACATGTGACTTTTCTGATCATGGAGCTATGCCGTTCACAAAAAAGGGTTAGAAAAATAATAATAAACAAGAGGGCCATGATGGCCCTGTATCGCTCACCTGAGTACCATTGCTCTAAAGGCACTGTATAATGCTACACACTAAATATCTTAACTCTTGACCTTGTGGTTTCTGAGAAGAAGATTTTCCTTTCTTCCTCTATATAAGCCTATGTAAAATCAAGTGACACCTGGGGCGGACCCAATTTGGACCCAAGGGCCATGATTTGAACAACTTTGGTAGAGATCCACTAGACAATGGTACAAGCCTTATATCTAAGCTCTAGGCCATGTGGTGTCTGATAAGAAGATTTTTCTAGTTTTTCCCTATATAAGCCTTTGTAAAATAAAATGACCCCTGGAGCGAGGGCAATTTTGACCCAGAGGTCATTATTTTAACAACTTTTGTAGTAGTTCACAAGACAATTCTACATACCAAATATCCAAGCTCTAAGCCTTGCAGTATTTCAGGAGATGATTTTTCTATTTTTCCTATGTAAAATCAAGTGACCCCTAGGGCAGGGCCAATTTTCACCCAAGGGCCATGATTTGAACAATTTTTGTAAAGGTTTATAAGACAATTCTACACGCTGTAGGCCTTACAGTTTTGCAGGAGAAGATTTTCTAAGATTGCATTTTAAAATCTATTTTTAGCTCCTGTGACCTACTTTTTCAACCAATCATAATAATTTGTACAATTTTGTTAGAGGACATCATAAGGATGATTCCTGTGAAATTTTGTCAAAATCCCTTCAGCGGATTAGGAGGAGATGTTGTTTAATGGAAAAAGTTGACGCAAGACGCACGCACACACGAACAGATGGACGGACGACAGACGCCGGACAAAAGGCAATCATAAAAGCTCACCAAGAGCACGTTGTGCTCAGGTGAGCTAATTATCTAAGCTCTAGGCCTTATGGATTCATAAAAGAAGATTTTTAAGATTTTCCTATATAACTCTATGTAAAACAAGTAACCCCTGGTGCGGGGTCATTTATCACCATAGGGCTATGATTTGAACAATCTTGGTAATGAACCATTAGATGATGCTACATACCAAATATCTTAGCTCTAGGCCGTTTCATAGGGTTTTTCCTATATAAGTCTATGTAAAACAAGTGACCCCTGGGGCAGGGCCAATTCTAACCCCAGGGTCATAATTTGAACAACTTTTGTAGAGATTCACTAGACAATGCTACATGCCAAATATCTTAGCTCTAGGCCTTATTATTTCATAGAAGAAATTTTTAAATTTTTGGGGCCAATTTTGACCCCAGGGTCATGATCTGAACAACTTTTGTAGATGTTCATAAGACAATTCTACATACCAATTATTAAAGCTCTAGGCCTTACAGTTTTGCAGGAGAAGATTTTCTAAGATTGCATTTTAAAAATCTATTTTTAGCTCCTGTGACCTACTTATTCACCCAATCAAAATAATTTGAACAACTTTGATAGAGGTCATGATAAGGATGATTCCTGTGAAGTTTGGTCAAAATCCATCCAGTGGTTTAGGAGGAGAAGTCGTTTGAACGAAAAGTTGACGACGGACGCACACACTGACGCACGGACGATGGACAACGGGCAATCACAAAAGCTCACCTTGAGCACTTTGTGCTCAGGTGAGCTAAAAAAAAACTAAAAAAAAACAGAAGAAGAACAATAGGTTTTCGCACTGCGAGGTGCAAAAACCTAATGAGTCATCTGTGGTTCTCTGATGATGGTAATTTTGTTAGCTCAAGAAAATCATCAAAAATGGCAAATCAAAGTAAGCATCTCTATTTCTTTCAATGAACTGGCCAGAAAAAAAATCAATTATAAATAATATGATTATGATTAATAAAGGTATTATTGCTGGATCTCACTTTAAATAACTTTCATTATACTTTTCTTTTTTATAATTTCCTTCATATAATTTCCTTCAATTCTTTTATTTATTTTTTTTCATTTATTTCCTTAAATTTTCCTGTAAAAAAATTAAGGTTAACTTGTAAGTAAATAATAGTAGGACTGTATATTGCCAGACTGCTTCCTATACCCATTACAATACAAATAAAAATTGGAGGTTGTGTATAAAATGACCACAAAAGACATTTTGACAAGAAAAAAGCAACATTCTACCAAAAGTTTACATGATGTTTTACAAGGCTTTCAAGAATTTTTATGTTTTATACACTCTGAATTGTTTAAGAAATTGTTTAATTCTAGAACATGTACAAGATACGGCTGATACAGACTCATAGGATATATTACATGTATTTCTCATGAAGTGGTTTGTAATATAATGATACACCAGCGTATTGAGTTAGCATTAACAATGAAAACATTTCATCTGACTTGTAATACTCATCACTTTGTTCTCTTATCTCCTATTACACCTCTTATACATAAAATTGACACATTTATGTTGAATATGCATGAACCTATTCATTTTAATTTGATTTAAAGTCAAATTTTTAAAATGTTTGTTTTACTCATTTCATCTCTATTTATCTTTATTATTTTTATAAAAACAAAAATTTACCCCGTCCTGATTTCAGTCTGTCGACGCACAGCGTTATACCTGGTTGCTACAGTAACAGCCATTGCAAGCCCCGCCCCACATTTCCCAACAATAGTTGACCTTATTGACACCATTGTGCTATAAACAATTTTCGGTGACATATGACGTTGGTATGTTCCATCTTTTTTGACCTATATATACACAAAGCAAAAAGTCTGGTTTGATCAAAGCACTGAATTACCAGATTAGAAGAGATTTTCTTCATTGTTGGTCTACTTAAATATATCCTTTTAAAATGCAAATTAAAATTAAAAAAAAAAAACAAGATCAGTAATGAACCATTAACCTTTTTTTCAATGTTAATTGTTAAACCCATATTTTGTGAATCACGACATATGTTTTCTATATGTTCCAGACTTGGAGCACAAATACCAAATTACAATAGAGTGGCATTGTATTCCCTTAACCCTAACCATGCTTAATTTCTTTATTAGACTTGTCCTTTCTTCATTTTGGACGGTGCCATTGGCTGGATATCGGGGTACGTGCTTGAACAGTGCAGGCCATGATCGGTCTACATGGATGTGCAGGCTGATCTTGGTCTGCACTGGTCATAACAGTAGCCGTAAGGACCCACATAATTGTAGCCTCAACATTTATAAGGTCTCCCGTGTCTCAATGTGGAAAATAAGAGTCCTTGCACACTCAGTATTATAACATGTAAAGTTATTAGGGGATTGGACCCTGGGAAAGTATTCAATTATACTGATGTGTCAACTCTTATGATGTGGGAATCTAGAGGGGGAGCTACCAGCATGTGGGGATCTAGAGGGGGAGCTACCAGCATGTGGGATCTAGAGGGGGAGCTACCAGCATGTGGGGATCTAGAGGGGGAGCTACCAGCATGTGGGGATCTAGAGGGGGAGCTTCCAGCATGTGGGGATCTAGAGGGGGAGCTACCAGCATGTGGGGATCTAGAGGGGGAGCTACCAGCATGTGGGGTTTGAAGGACCAAGAATCCAGCCGCAGATGTCCCTCCCTACTCCCACCCTGAGTTTGAGGGTAAAACATGATCTTCCTTATTCAATACTTGATTCAAAGTGGTTTTGTTTTGCCACACAACAATCACATACAACTTTACCAATAAACACCAATACATACTGATGAAAGTATTGTGGGTTTATTTTTGTTGTTGTTTGTTTGTTTTTTGTTTTTTCAAATACAAATATGCCTCTGTATTTGATGATAGTACAATATGACACAGTCTCCATTCATCACAGCAGAAATTACCATAAAATCTGCTTTTATGGAAAGTAAAGAAGTGACTAAGTGGTACATTGTGGTCACCTATACATGTAGTACCATATAACCCTGTCTTCATCGGAGTTACACAGTATTTTAGACACTTTTGCCATTCTTCAGTTGGAAACCCATTATTTGATTTGCTCTCCCCACCCACCACCAATGGACAATGCCAGTATGAAAGTGTACCGAGGTAAGAAACAGGGCTGTGTCAGCCAAATTTGGGATGAAGCTTAAATAGCTCATGAGAAATATATATCACACTTTACCTCAAAAAGACAAATTTTGATGCATTGGCAAATAGAGACAGTTCTTTCAAGGTCTCTTGATTGCTTATACAATACTGTGACTCAGATTCTACAAAAAATCCTTTGGTTCATATACCATTTTAAGTTAAGTCAATGAATATTTATCAAGTCATAAATTTATATATATTTATTCATGTGGTAAAGGGTTTAGCTGATGGTTTTACTTGTTAAACTTAAACAATGTGATTTACTTCTTTTATATTAATTCATGTTAAGAAACAAAATTTCAGTAAGTTTTAATCTAAGAGGAAATATATGATTTGGGGAGTTATTTTTGTTCTCCCAATTGGGGATAAAAACATGTAAGTGTTTTGCCCATTGGGTTGTAGTCTAATATAAGCCTCAGGTATATAAGCAGAAAAGCCATGTGGGATATGATGATGTTTATTGACCATCATTTTGTAGCAATAGCGCAAGGACAAACAGGAGTAATCAAGGTCATTAAAAGAAAGATGGAACATACCAAGAGTTCAATTAATCATCACTGGCTTTGGTTTTTGTAATTTACAAAATTTCATGACACACTTTTCTACTGATTCATTTTTCTCATAATTAAGTCATAGTTAACATATTGATGTGGTAAATATAACTGAAATGTTGTTGTTTTTTTCACACACACAGAAAAAGGAGAAAAAAAAACTCATTATTTTGAAATACTGATATACAGCCCCTTCCAACTAACTAAGGGCACCGTGGTCCAGTGGTTGTGGTTCAAACCCCATTGGAGGCAAGGAATTTTCATAACCTTCCCTAGTGCAAAGTACTGGTCCAACTCAGGAACCATTGAGAAGAATTAGAATTGTTTACCACTTGATGTGGTTTTAATAAGTTTTTACAAAATTAACTAGCTTCATGCATTTATGAATTAAAGTATGTGCACTAGCGTTGCATGCTAATATATGTTTAAAAAATCCAAAATGAAACTCAATTTAATGTTGCACTGAACTGAGACAAAACTGATGTCAGTTTATATTCCCGATAAGCAGATCATATTTTATAAGCAGATCATATTTTTCATACAAACTTTCAATTTTGGTCATCCATCCATCATTAAACTGTGATCATCATTAAACTGTGATCATCATTAAACTGTGATCATGATCCATCAAGTGACAATAAATGCAAGCCTTTATAGATAACTTCAAGTCAATGGATACTTGCATCTGCATTGAAGTCTTTTTAAGCATTTAAAGGACCATGATTACGATTTAATGATGGATGGATGACCTTGAGATCATAAACTGATGTTTTTTCCTTGACATATCCAACTTCAGAGGTTTAACTTTAAGGTCTGGCCACTGCTGAAGGACTTTTCTCCTTCAATGAACTGGGATCATAGTCACAAAACAAGATATGTGGTAAAATTACCATAGTCACAAAACAAGATATGTGGTAAAATTACCATAGTCACAAAACAAGATATGTTGTAAAATTTAACAAGTCCTTTAGGTATATTCTGAAGTAAGAAATTATCAAACCAAAGAAATAATTTACCTGCTGTAATGTACAAAAGATTAAAGGATATGTAAAACAGAAATACTCTATCAGATTGAGATCAAACAGCTCCTTTCAGGATCAGTGTCTCCTTTGTTTACTCAAACAATGAAGCTCAGATTCTACAGTCGACATGGTAAAGAAACCTCCACTGTTTCATATTATACCATTTTGGAGTTAAAAAAATTATTATTCATCAAGTCATAAATTTGTATATGAATATTCATGAGGTTAGGGGTTAATAGGTTTTATGAATATGATCCTTGCTCCACACTGTATGATAAAGGGACATGTAGAGCCCAAATACAGCGTAGGTAGGTCAGGAAGTCAGGTTGTCTGCTGTGAATTTACTTTGGGATATTGCAATGAAACTTGGTACCAATTATCAACAAGTGTAAGGTTTTTATTTACCTAGCAAAGATATGGACCTCTGAAAATATGTACTTGTATGCTAATTTGGGGCTTTCACTACTCGCATATTTATTTCATTATCTTTTTTTCTCTTATTTACATTTGCTAAATATTATCATTAAAAGTGTACATGTGCTTGACATATTTGCTGTGAAATTTCCAAGAGTTATGTACCCTTGGGTGTTCACCACATGTGTATGAAGGGGATATAACTCACTTCTCTGGCATTATAATCAAAGAAAACTGAGTCTGAGCATCCCATAGAAACTGCTTGCTTCTCAAATTATACTTTGGTGAAAGAAAGTAGAATCTTACAAATCATTCTATAAATATCTATTTAGTTGGTTACTTCTTTGATTTTTTCACTATTATTTTCATCTTTAACCAAAATAATCTATGACTAAGTAAATCTCAGAAAAAAAGATGAGCAAAAAGAAAACCTCATACTTTTTACAAAATAGAACACAAGCCAATTACTTCCAAAGCAGAGGTACTGTTTCAGCTTGTTTGGTTTTCTGAACAAGACCTGATGATATTATGGATTTTTTTTTTTTTTTTCTCATCAAAAGTAGGTCAAAGGTCAAGGGCATAATGAAGAGGTTTATCCGCTTTAGCAACTGTCCAAATATTGAAGATATCCAATGAAGCACATAGAAGTTATAGCAGATTGACCAAAAGGTAAACCTGTCCAGATGCTGCTATATTCATTAAAAGTCAAGGTCAATTACAATATGTAAAGGTTCAACCACTTCAGCAACAGTCCAACATTTAAGCAATCCAATGAAGGACATAGCGGATTTAAAAACAAGAGGGCCAAGATAGCCCTGACGACGCTCACCTGAGAAAAACTGCCATCATTGTCTGTACAAGTTATCAAATTATAACAGAGTTGTACTTAATACATAGTCCATTAGATCATTTTAATTCCAAAAATCAAACAGTACCTGTGGTCAAATTTTTAAGTAAAACTTGACTAAGAAGTTATGGCTATAAACATTGTCAATGAAACTTCAAAATGATTGCATAAGAAATGAAGATGCTAGAGTGTAAACAGTGAAATCTGGCATTTTTTAATATTAAAGGGGCCATAACTCCTGACCTAATTGTCCAATATCAGCAATAGCCGAACTTGGCCTAGAGATTTTGGCTATTAACATTATCATAAGGTTTGAAAATGATTGCTTTAGGCCAATATCAGCCATAATTGAAAATGGCCAAAAAATTATGGTAATAAATATTGCCATAAAGTTTAAAGATGATTGCTTAAGAAATGAAGATGCTAGAGTGCAAACAAATTAATAGTGGATGACGGACATTCATTGATCCTAATAGTTCATCCTAAGCACATGTGCTAAGGTAAGCTAAAGAAAATGTCAACCTGAGCGGACGCCTCAGTATAAAGTATGGTATTTTGCACTTAAAAACTCCTCCAAAAATTACGAGAAATCAATTTAATTTGATTTAGATGTCACATTGACTTGCCATTTATGATAATTAATAGCAGTTTCAAAACCAGATATGTAGCTGTGTTAGAGTGGTTACTGACTAGGCATAAAATATACCATTGATAAATTTATGAAAGTAAAACAATTATGAAATAATGAATACAGTAAAATAATTAAGGCCAAAATAACAATATAGTCCTTGTCTGCTTGGTCTTACCCCGGCCGAATCTCCGTCTGTCTCCTAACAGCACTATATCTCATAGCTATTGTGCACACCTGCCCTAAACTCCGGGCGCAATCACCCACAATAAGGGCTCGTATAAACACCATGGCCCCATATGTTATTTTGGCGTTTGTTGGGGGCACATATGTTCCATCTTTCTCAATCTAAATGGAATGGAAAAAAAGGAAAAGTTTTCTTTATTATGTTCTGGGAAATAATGAGGATAAACATGGGGGAATTGTGGGAAAGTTGGCGGTAGGTAACCAGTATATCCACAACACACTCAATTTTGTTACACTCTATTTTATTAATATGGGTGAAAGATTATACTAAAATATATCTATAGCACTAGTACATGCCTGTGTTAAACTTCTTTTACAATCAGCAAACAAGCAGGACTTGTGCTAGTCCAATATCACCATCTTGTTCCTTGGTCAGACATTTTATGATGGGATCTAAAGGGTACAACTCATTCTTGGATACAGAAGGCATAGGCAGGAAGGATGCTCAGGAAAATTTACCAATCACCACACTGACACAGAGAATGACTTGGGTATACAGGAAATAACATATACAGGAAATAACATATACAGGAAATAACATATACAGGAAATGGCCTACACAGGAAATGACCTTTTCAGATCCTATGTGACCTGAGTGTAAAACCAAATTTGCCTGCATGCATGTCACTGCCCAATAAGCTCTCAGAGCAGGGTCCACTTTTTTTGCTTATACAATATTGGAGCTTGAACTCTATGAAGTCCACATGGCAAAGCAAAATTCATTTCCCATTTAAAGTTTAGTAAATTTTCATCAAATTATAAATTTGTTAAAGAATTTTCATGAGATACAGGCCTAAATGTAAATATTGCCATCAGAACTTACTGAGACAGAACAATTACAATCTGTTGAGACGAGGACATATTTAACCATAACTCTGCCAAGACACAAACAATTTTGAAATGAAATCCAAGATGCACACCTTAATATGCTGGTGAACATTTCTGTAATTTTCTGTAAAATTCAGCTCATATGATTCTGAATATATATGTGTGACACAAAATTGTGTAAAAGACAGATGGACAAGGGCTAATCTATATACCCCTGGCCTCTTGAAAATTGGGGCATAGTAAGTCAGAGTTACTAAGCCTACCTAAACAATGAGTCCTTGGTTGAATCTTGATCTTACTACACAGGTGTTTAGTAATTCAGGGCCAGCAGGCTACTGGAATTTTACACACCTAAAGTATGTCTGTGCTAATTAGGAAACAATTCTTATGAAATATTAACTTGGACTGATCTAAGCAATAATAATTATAAAACTGAAAATGCAATCAATAACATTCTAAACTACATACAGTAGAACCTCACCAAACCAAACATCATTAAACCGAATCCCTCGCCATTTCGAAGTTTATTTTTGGTCCTGATTTCTTCCATTCTTATTTTAACTAAAAATAAAATGTTTAATCCAAATTTCTCTATTTCGATTTTTTAGCTACATGTATATCGAAGTAAAAATCCTGGTCCTGAGGTCACAATTCATGTACATTTTTCAATTTTTATTTCGAAGTCAATTTTCATAAATTTTCGTGAACTTATTATCGTCCTTATCATCAATCGTATCCGGGTCAGTAACCAAGTATTTTGCGGTGGCACCTGGAGTGATAGCTCAGGCAAGTTTTTCACACCTCTTTTTGAGATTGGGTTGGGCAATGTGTGTCCGACCGGAAATGTTGATTATTGTTAATCTATATCTTACAGGTGACATAATATCCACGTGCCAGCAGATAAACCCAGGTGTCAGATCTTGATTACACTCAATATCACCAGCATGTGACGCTACCTGAAGGAGCGGAACTCTGGTAAAAATATGTATCACTATGTTGACATATCTTCATGATTATATTAATCAGAAGCATCTCAGCAGATCATGAGCTATTTTTATTACTTTTTGTATCTTGCAAACAGTATGTACGTACACCTAATAGGTGTTTTTTACGGCATGAAGATTTCCACAATACATAGGGTTATGAAAATGCAGACATGAACGCATACAAACTGAAATTTCCATTGGATTTTTAATCCAAATAATCGTGATTTCAGCTTGGTCCCTAGGACTTTGGTTTAACAAGGTTCTGCTGTATAGTGTTTTGTAACCTATGAAGTCAAATTTAGCTGATCACTTCAAATCTATTGTGATCACAAAGCTATTTATTAAATTATTAACTTAATTAACACCACATAAATGTCTTACCTCAGTTTGATCTTAGGGACTAGAAATGAAAACTTACTGTGGCAACATAACTACAAAGCAAACCCACTGAATGAATAATAGAAATTATAAATGATTTAAATCACATATATTACAAAATGACTATTGACTTACTCTTAATTTTTGAACACATAAAGCCCTAAATTATTTATATAAGAACTTATATATAAACTGTAGCTTCACATGGTAGGACAGTAACAGAGGGAGTTACCAACCTTGGCGTATCTCATCAACATCGCGTCACGTCCCACCCTGTAATTCTTGAAGAACAGGAAACCATTGTCCATACCACCGTATCCCAGCTTGTTCCCTATATCTCCCACAGTGACACCTACAGGGAGCCAGATATTGTGATTTTGAAATCAAACAATTATTGGAAAATTCTGACATTTATAAAATGTTGAGAAAGTATTTATTCAATCTTCAAAGACACAAATAAGCAGATTTCAGACTAGAAAGATCCATTGTACAAGTCATAATAGTCATTGTTATTGTTTTTACTTCTGATGATATAAGATACATGGGTCAGTACACTTGGTTAGTATTGTAAGCACTGTTGGAGCCCGTGGTATATATACTGTTATCTCTACCATACATACTGTAAGATTTTCAACTTAAACACTTCTTTTCCATGAATAGACTTACCTGCTGACCAATGAAACCATGCAAAGTATTTTCAATACTCTTCATTGAAGTTACAAAAGCAAAAAGTGACTCCCAAAATAAAAACAACCATATATAATCGCAGTATCGTTTACCAAATGATCTGTGCTGTAATGTATCAAGGGTAAAACCCACATGTCTTGACAGGCAACTTCTGTTCCACTCTCATATTTGTCAAGGAATCAATCCCAAGATTCAATAAAAAGAAAAAAAGTGTGCACTGTTTCCACTTGCATTATCCGGACAACCCATAATATCTGGTATAATGACAAAGTTTCTGCATAAGGCACTGATATTTACCTGGCATGGGTGTATGGTCCTCCAAACTCCGGATCTGGACAACAAATGGGTGGATTCCATGACACTTCCCCTTGGAATACAGCTGGGCCATAAGAACCACATAGTTGGATGTCTTGCCAACTGTAGAAACACATTGACACAATTTGTGTTCATTTGCATTATAATAAAGCCTGTTGGGACTGAATATGCTTTTTTTTGTATGGCATGTCTTGTATGGCATAAATTACGTACAGTATGAAAATTATAGTATAATGAATACTGCATGACATGTGTTGTGTATGACATGTGTTGTATAGTTTGTACGTATGACATGTATTGTATGGTGTGTATTGCTTTACATGTGTTGTATAGTGTGTACTGCATGACATGTGTTGTATAGTGTGTACTGCTTGACATGTATTGTATGGTGTGTATTGCATGACATTAATAGTATGATGTGTATTGCATGACATGTATTGTATGGTGTGTACTGCATGACATGTATTGTATGATGTGTACTGCATGACATGTTTAGTATGGTGTGTACTGCATGACATGTGTAGTATGGTGTGTTCTGCATGACATGCATTGTATGGTGTGTACTGCATGACATTGATAGTATGATTAGTACTGTATGACATGGGTTGTATGGCGTGTTCTGCATGACATTGATAGTATGATGAGTACTGCATGACATGTGTAGTATGGTGTGTACTGCATGACATTGATAGTATGATGAGTACTGTATGACATGGGTTGTATGGTGTGTACTGCATGACATTGATAGTATGATGAGTACTGTATGACATGCATTGTATGGTGTGTACTGCATGACATTGATAGTATTATGAGTACTGTATGACATGGGTTGTATGGTGTGTACTGCATGACATTGATAGTATGATGAGTACTGTATGACATGTATTGTATGGTGTGTACTGCATGACATTGATAGTATGATGAGTACTGTATGACATGTATTGTATGGTGTGTGCTGCATGACATTGATAGTAAGATGAGTACTGTATGACATGTATTGTATGGTGTGTACTGCATGACATTGATAGTATGATGAGTACTGTATGACATGTATTGTATGGTGTGTACTGCATGACATTGATAGAATGATGAGTACTGTATGACATGTATTGTATGGTGTGTACTGCATGACATTGATAGTATGATGAGTACTGCATGACATGTGTTGTATGGTGTGTACTGCATGACATTGATAGTATGATGAGTACTGCATGACATGGGTTGTATGGTGTGTACTGCTTGACATTGATAGTATGATGAGTACTGTATGACATGTATTGTATGGTGTGTACTGCATGACATGGGTTGTATGGTGTGTACTGCATTACATTGATAGTATGATGAGTACTGTATGACATGGCTTGTATGATGCAGGCCCGGATCCAGAATTTTTCTGCTGGGGGGGCCAAAATCTGAATGTGATGTGAGTGCTAGGGCAGTCCGGGGGCATGCTCCCCCGGAAAAAAATGTCCCACTGGAGAAAATTCATCGGGCGATGTGGAAATACACAAATTTTCTCCCGATGGCATCAAATGTTTGAGCCAAAAAGACGGAGGAGTCCCATGAGAATCTTCGGGATTGGTCCGTTGAAACGTTCACTGATGTTTGAGCTATGGTACGAATTGCCTTGTATTATCGGGGATGGCTCCAGATGCTCGGGAAATTTATCCGATGATCGGGGAAGGTGCCCCGGAGCTTCACGGAATTTGAAACATCATCGGGGGGAATATCCCGCAGATTAGGGGATGTATCAAACCATCCTAGGTGCCTCGGGGAAGATTATGGAGATTATGAGGTGATTTGGTGATGGAATTAAGAGATAAAACCAAGGGTGGAATTTGGGGGGGTTTATGAGGATGCCCCCAGCAATGTCCCATGGCATTTTTGACCCCCAAAAGTCTACCCTTAGTCTAAGGTTGACCAAAAAAGCAACAAATTTTAGAGTGCGTTTGTCAATTTTTTTTGCGATTATTCTGAGATTCTATCACAAGATCTGGAATGTGTCACAGAAAGGTTGCCGAACCTTTGAGACATCACCGAAGCCTAGGGGATGCAGATTGGGACACGTTTCTCATGCATTTTCAACCGCAAACTGGCCTGAAAAATTGATAAGTGTTTTTTGGACCCCCCCCTCCCCCCCCCCAAAAAAGTGACTTGTGTACACTATCAATTAGTGAATGCTTTGAATAATCATCAGTTTTTGACTCAACAGTGTAAAAGACAGTTTTGTTTAAGTCTGAGGAAAAAAATCACTTTAAACATATTTTGTCAAATATGTGGAAGGGAATACCGGGTATATGCTGTATTAGGTTTGAACTTGGTAATCTTGACTGTCTAATTGTCAATCTGGAAGCAGCCTTCACACACAGACTTCCCAGATAAAAAAAGAAAAAAATCAGGCGCACGTTTAGGGTCGGACGGTTGCAGAAGGTTTTGGGCCCCTTCTGTGTGTCGATTTTTTGCACATTTTTTTTTCTAAATGTTAAATCAGTGACAAAACAAACAATTTTCAGTGATAAAAGATGTTGATATATAATATAAAATCTTTAATATCCGTTTTATATCGCACATAAATTGTGTTTTCTGTGCATTAGTATTTCATATTCATCGACTTATCAGTAACATTGCTCAATGACTGGTTACCTGGATTTGATTTGAATAAGTGATCATGTATAATCTACATATACAATGTCCCAAAATATTGATTGTCCCAAAATATGGCAGATTGGAATTTTCAAATTCTTTCATTTCTTATTCATTTTTTTTTAATATTAATTTAAAATACACCAGGGTGTCTATATTAAGACACCATGAATACACATACACATACATGTAGATTATTACATTCGTAAATCTTAAAAAAAGTGAACATGATGATGTATCGGCCTACTGTCTGTATTTATTCATTTCAGGAAAAATATTTAGGAGTTAGTTTCATAAAACAAGAGGCCCATGATGGCCCTAAATCGCTCACCTGAGATAAATAGGTTGACCCAAGGAACATCTGTACCAATTTATTTTAAAATCTGGCCAGTAGTTTTGAAGAAGATGATTTTTAAAGTTTTCATATTTTTTTCTTTTTGTTGCCATGGCAACCAGAGTTCTAAATGGATCAAGTTTATTTTAGCAACTTTTGTGAAGGTTCACCCAAGGATCATTCCTGCCAAGTTTAATCAAATTCTGTCCAGTGGTTTCAGAGGAAATGTTGATTAAAGTTTTCCCTATATACATATAAGGCAAATAAGCCCCGCCCCTGGCGGCCATGTTTTTTACGGATCGGAAAATTTTTTAGCAACTTTGGTAGAGGTTGACCCAAGGAACATCTGTACCAATTTATTTTAAAATCTGGCCAGTAGTTTTGAAGAAGATGATTTTTAAAGTTTTCATTTTTTTTTTTTGTTGTTGCCATGGCAACCAGAGTTCTACATGGATCAAGTTTATTTTAGCAATTTTTGTGAAGGTTGACCCAAGGATCATCCCTGCCAAGTTTAATCAAATTCTGTCCAGTGGTTTCAGAGGAGATGTTGTTTAAAGGTTTCTCTATATACATATAAGGCAAATAAGCCCCGCCCCTGGCGGCCATGTTTTTTTACGGATCAGAATAATTTTAGCAACTTTGGTAGAGGTTGACCCAAGGAACATCTGTACCAAATTATTTTGAAATCTGGCCGGTAGTTTTGAAGGAGATGATTTTTAAAGTTTTCAAATTATTTTTCTTTTTGTAGCCATGGCAACCAGAGTTCTTCATGGATCAACTTTATTTTAGCAACTTTTGTAGAGCCTCACCCAAGGAACATTCCTGCCAAGTTTCATTAAATTCTGTCTGGCGGTTTCAGAGGAGATGTCGTTTAAAGCAAATTGTTGACGACAGACGACGCACGACGGACGACGCCGGACGCCGGACGAAGGGCGATCACAAAAGCTCACCTTGAGCACTTTGTGCTCAGGTGAGCTAATAATAGTTAAAAAGTTATGTAAAAATAGTAAAGCTGATAACATTTAGAAACACAACCCATTTCTGATTAAGTTTAATTTGCATGGCTAGCGATAGGTATTCATCTACTCTGCAGAATACTAACAAAAACAAGAGGGCCATGATGGCCCTGGATCACTCACCTGGTATCATTAGGCTATGTAAAATCAAGTGACCCCTGGGGCAGAGCCAATTTTGACCCCAGGGTCATGATTTGAACAAAGTTGGTAAGAATCGACTAGACAATGCTACACACTACCACACTCTACTTGGTAGAGGTCTATTAGCCCATGTTACATACCAAATATATAAACTCCAGACCTCCAGTTTTTTTTCCAATATAAGTCTATGTAAAATCAAGTGATCCCTGGAGCGGGGCCAATTTTGACCCCAGCGTCATGATTTAAACAAACTTGGTTGTGATCTACTAGACAATGCTGCACACCAAATATCTAAACCCCAGGCCTTGTGGTTTCTAAGAAGAAGATTTTTCAAGTTTTTTTCCTATATTAGCCTATGTTAAATCAAGTGACCCCTGGGGCGGGGCCAATTTTGACCCCAGGGTCATGATTTGAACAAACTTGGTAGAGTTCAACTAGACAATGCTACACACCAAATATCTTAACTCTATGCCTTGTGGTTTCTGAGAAGAAGATTTTTCAAGTTTTTTTCTATATCAGCCTATGTTAAATCAAGTGACCCCTGGGGCGGGGCCAATTTTGACCCCAGGGTCATAATTTTAACAATCTTGGTAGAGAGTCATAAGACCATACTACATACCAAATATCTAAACCCCAGGCCTTGTGGTTTCTGAGAAGAAGATTTTTCAAGTTTTTTTCTATATTAGCCTATGTAAAATCAAGTGACCCCTGGGGCGGGGCCAAATTTGACCCCAGTGTCATGATTTGAGCAAACTTGGTTGTGATTAGACATGCTACACACCAAATATTTAACTCCATGCTTGTGGTTTCTGAGAAGAAGATTTTTCAGTTTTTTTCTATATTAGTCTATGTTAAATCAAGTGACCCCTGGGGCAGGGCCAATTTTGACTCCAGGGTCATAATTTGAACAATCTTGGTAGAGAGTCATAAGATCATGCTACATACCAAATATTTAAACTTCATGCTTTGTGGTTTCTGAGAAGAAGATTTTTCAAGTTTTTTCTATATTAGCCTATGTTAAATCAAGTGACCCCTGGGGCGGGGCCAATTTTGACCCCAGGGTCATAATTTGAACAATCTTGGTAGAGAGTCATTAGATCATGCTACATACCAAAAATCAAAAGGCTAGGCCATGTGGTTTCGGAGAAGAAGATTTTTTCAAGTTTTTCCTATATTAGTCTATGTGAAATCAAGTGACCCCTGGGGCTGGGCCAATTTTGACCCCAGGGTCATAATTTGTACAATCTTGGTAGAGAGTCATAAGATCATGCTACATACCAACAAGAGGGCCATGATGGCCCTGAATCGCTCACCTGAGTACCATTGCTTCAACTGATGTCAAGGTTTTTAAACAGACAAGGATTCTGATATAACTTAATCTAAAACATTTTACCCCTGACAATACTACACACCAAATATCTAAGCAATGGGCCATATGGTTTCAGAGAAGACTTGGGCGCAGGGTCATTTATCACCGTAGGGCCAAGACTTTGAAAATCTTTGTAATGAACCATTAGATGCTACTACATACCAAAAATCTTAGCTCTAGGCCTTATTGATTCATAGAAGAAGATTTTTTAAGATTTTCCTATTAACTCTTGTTAAACAAGTGACCCCTGGTGTGGGGTCATTTATCACCATTGGGCTATGATTTGTACAATCTTGGTAGTGGCCCATAAGATGATGCTACATACCAAATATCTAAGCTCTAGGCCTTATGGATTCATAGAAGAAGATTTTTTAAGATTTTCCTATATAACTCTATGTAAAACAAGTGACCCCTGGTGCGGGGTCATTTATCACCATAGGGCTATGATTTGTACAATCTTGGTAGTGGCCCATAAGATGATGCTCATACCAAATATCTAAGCTCTAGGCCTTATGATTATTTTCCTATATAACTCTATGTAAAAATGATTTGTACAATCTTGGTCCCTAAGCTCTAGGCCTTATGGATTCATAGAAGAAGATTTTTTAAGATTTTTCTATATAACTCTATGTAAAACAAGTGACCCCTGGTTCAGGGTCATTTATCACCATAGGGCTATGATTTATACAATCTTGGTAGTGGCCCATAAGATGATGCTACATACCAAATATCTAAGCTCTAGGCCTTGCAGTTTTGCAGAAGAAGATTTTCAAAGTTTGCATTTTTAAAATCTATTTTTAGCTCCTGTGACCTAATTATGCAATGGACCAGAACCATTTATACAACTTTAGAAGAGCTTCATCCAAGGAACACTCCTGCAAAATATTTTTCAAATTGGCCAAGCCGTTTAGGAGGAGATGTTGTTTGAAGCAATTGTTGACGCCGGACGCACGCACGGACGACGGACGACGGACGCCGGACAAAAGGCGATCAGAAAAGCTCACCTTGAGCACGTTGTGCTCATGTGAGCTAAAAATCAAAAGGCTAGGCCTTGTGGTTTCGGAGAAGAAGATTTTTTAAATTTTCATTTTTAAAATCTATTTTTAGCTCCTGTGACCTACTTATTCACCCAATCAAAATAATTTGAACAACTTTGATAGAGGTCATGATAAGGATGATTCCTGTGAAGTTTGGTCAAAATCCATCCAGTGGTTTAGGAGGAGAAGTTGTTTAAAGGAAAAGTTGACGCAAGACGCACGCACGGACGGACGACGGACAAAAGGCGATCACAAAAGCTCACCATGAGCACGTTGTGCTCAGGTGAGCTAAAAAGAACAACAAAACAAATCAACTTTATACATGTAGAGAAAAGTGAATTAAAATTTCGTTGAGTAGACTTAGTCAAAATATTTTTTTTTTTTTTTTGCTTTAATGTCCAGCTTAGTTGCTGTTTTTAGCGGCTTATTTTATGCGTAACTATTTTTATGCTATTTCTTAAACTGCATTTGTCTACAATAGTTTATAGTTGTAACTGATACAAATTTTTTTAATTACCTTTTTTTTCCCAATTGTTAGATCGCTCGGCAGACGACATGTAAATTTCTCTCAATCAGTAAACGTGTCCACAGTGCCCTAAACAGATGCTTATCACACAGTCATGGATGACTGCAGATTCGGATTACCTACATATTAACAGCAGGGGGCCATAAGACAATAGGAGTCTGGCTGGTCAGGTGGTTATGCGGGTGGTTCAGTATGGGGGCCCACAATGGGGGGGGGGGATTTCCTCTACAACACTACTATGATGTAATCAAAGGATTTTATAGCCTAGAAAAATGTATGACCAGGGCAGCTGGGGGGGGGAAGGGGGGGCAAGGGCCCCGCCCCCCCCCCCCCACTGGATCCGGGCCTGTGATGTAGTGTACTGCATGACATGTATTGTATGGTGTGTACTGCATGACATTAATAGTATGATGAGTACTGCATGACATGGGTTGTATGGCGTGTATTGCATGACATTGATAGTATGATGAGTACTGTATGACATGCGTTGTATGGTGTGTACTGCATGACATTGATAGTATGATGAGTACTGCATGACATGTATTGTATGGTGTGTACTGCATGACATTGATAGTATGATGAGTACTGTATGACATGGCTTGTATGGTGTGTACTGCATGACATTAATAGTATGATGAGTACTGCATGACATGGGTTGTATGGTGTGTACTGCATGAAATGTATGGTGTGTACTGCATGACATGTATTGTATGGTGTGTACTGCATGACATGTTGGTTGTATGAAATGTATAACATGTTAAGCTTTGAATGTGTGTGTATTGATGCTTTATACACAATACTACTAATATATCATACACAGGGTCTATATACATGCAGACAATATATTCTGTGGTTAGCAAACATGTATACATATGATAAGTGGAGCTCACTTGGTGATTATAACTGCATCTATACTGACACTGCATACTTATAATTGCATCATGTATTCTATCATTATTACCACTAGTCTCAAACTGCAGAGCAATAATGGCCATTGAGCCTTTACCTCATGAATATTCATGTACAAATTTATGATTTGATGAAAACTGATTTATTGTTCATGTATTTTAAATAGTATAAGTAACAATGTACCTTTCTTTGCCATGCAGACTGTGTAGAATAAGAGCTACAATATTGTAAAAGCAAACAGAGGAGACCCTGATCAGAAAGTTTTGAGCTCCTTCCAAGAAGCATCTGCTTTGTTTTCTTAGGTGTCAAAACACTTTTTTATAAATCCTTGACTCACAAAATCATAGGTATTTCTTGACATTAGAATAAAAGTGCTGACAAACAAGAACTGTCACAGTCAGTGACATATGCCCCCAAAGAGTTGCTTTGACACAGAACTGTTTTGGTTTAGCAGTTTTAGTACATACTTGATGTACAGTAGACTTGAGTGTTCCTTGGAAAACCGTGTAAGCTCGTGTACCCTACCCAACAGCTCTATCAACAAAGGGGAATAACTGAAAAATACCCCATTTTAAGACCTTTGATCTGTGATTGTTACCTTGACCTTTGAGTTACAAACCTGGATCTTTCACGCGACACTCAAACTTCTCGAGGATTGATCCAAATTAATACCCCATTTTATGACCTTTTGATCTGTGATTGTGACCTTGACCTTTGAGTTACAAACCTGGATATTTCGCATGACACTCTGTCTTCTCGAGGAGACGACTGATGCCAAATTATATCAAAAGGAATGCATGCAAGACAAAGTTATTGTCTGCATGCAAGACAAAGTTATTGTCTGGAAACGAAAATGCCGGACGCACGTACACACACACACACACGGACGAACGGTCCGATTTCATTATGCCGCCCAAAGCTAGCTTTGTGGGCATAAAAAAGATTATAACATTGTAATTACATTTATCCAATAATTAACACATGTATATAAACTAATACAGGTAGTAGTATTTATCAGACAGTACAGTGTTTCTGTAAATCCATTCATTATCAAAGAATAATTTGACTATATAAAATTTTATGACCTTGAGACTGAGTCTAAAATAAATATGGACTTAGGGAATGATGAGAAAGGGCACTTGTTTCTCCATGGGGGGGGGGGGGGATCTGGTTATTCCATGACAGTTCTCAAAGATACTCACGTGCTCCTGGCCAGTACTTCATGGAGGTTAGGGTGGGGCTGTTGATGATGAACTCTTCCGTACTGGGGTCATAGGTCGCCGTGGTCTCCAGGCCCCGGATGAATGTGCCTGGAATATGATTTAAACAAAAACATCTACATTGATTTTTTTTCTGAAAATGATTTGACAGAAAACATCACTGATAAAAATAATATAAACACTTTAAAAAGTAAACAATATGCAAGAAAGAATATGAGCAACAGGAATTTGGCAGTGTCTCATTCTTATCCGTCAGGTCTAGGAGGTGCTCTTTGTATGATTGCATGAGGGATATTCATAATCTTATTGTTATTCCAGGAAGTGTACTGGCAATATGTCCAGCAACTAGAAATATGTCCACTGGACACAGATACACAAACCTTGTGCCATTTTAACTATGTTAGGGGCCATAACTCTGCTATGACTCTATGAATTTCTGAACAAAACCCCAGGTGCAAAAAACTTCCCCATCCTCAGCACCCACACTATGCCTTCCAGTTTCAATGAACTATATATGATTACAAGATAAACATTACAATCAAAATATTGGGGAATCCAACAATGAACACTCAGGCTGATATAACATTTCAGCAAAGTTTTATGATTCTTGGCTCATACAGTACTGGAGATACGTGTCATAAGATTTAGAATGGCCAGACAAGAGCAAAAAATTATTATATCTATATGCTCATCCATTCTTCACATTCGGGATATGGAAAGCCTTAAGTAGTGATAGTGATGCACATAACGTGATTCAAGGTAAATTACAAATGTTTTTCAACCCATATTATCCCTGCTCTATAATGGATCTTTCCAGTTCTTGTAGCTCTGCTTAAATTCCTTTTATTACAGGGTCATCTACTGATAACTAGTATCACAAACAGATCAAAATGTTCTTTAATGTCTCCTGTCTACTGCCCAGCTTAGCAACTGATCTACTTAATCAGCTCTTGAAATGAGAGATATCATAACCTCTGGAAAAAAAAGTTCAAAATGTCAAAAGAGAATCAAGATTTACCGTGCCCGAGCTCCGTCTGTGCGTAGGTTCCGATGATCTTGAACTCCCTGGCCGGAACAGCAAACTTTGCAATTTGTTCTGGTGTGCCCTGTTTCTCGAGGGTTGGCAGGAACATGGACTGATGTAGACCAAGGGGGCTGGTCTCTTGTGGGGTGGCAGCTCTGTCACACAGAATACAGATGGTACTTATTTAAAAAGTATTACTATTGATTGCACCAGTTAGTTACATTTTATACAAAGTATCAAAAGAATCATTTTATGTGATCATAAATGAATGTCTTGTATTTCAAATAAATATGTTATGAACTCTTATTTAGAAGTAATCATTGAACAGTTCTAAATTTGTGGACTACTTTTTTGCAAACGGGAAATAAACTGATAGAGCAGTAGTTCACTCTTTTAGTCATTAACTGTAGTCACCAACTTTCATCACCAACTTTCAATAATCCTAGACACCTTTTTTTAAAAAACTTGTTCAAAAATCAATGTGAGCTTTCAAGACAATTCTAAAATCAATTCTAAAATCAGCTGTGATCCAATGGTAGGACAGGACAAAGAGGTCCCAGGTTTGAGTCCTGCCAGGTGCTGCCATAAGCAGAGTTAAAGACTCCCCAGTGAGATCCATAGATAATTAATGGTATCCCAATGACCAGGGGTTAAAGCTGCAAAGTCGGTGTACGTGCCAACGGCATAAAAAACATATAGATTCTGGATCCAGTGAGGTTCTAACCCATGCCCTACAGATCCACAGTCATGTATGCTTAACCACTGGACAACCTCGCTATTTACAATAAAACTTTAAACTTGAACTAAAACCTTACTCTCGAATGTAGAACATTTCGTGTCCCGTCTTAAGATTAAGGTCCTTTATCATATTGTTGATGTAGACGGCTTTCTTGACGCTGGTATCGTAGCCCTCTTCACGGCTCATGTTGCACCAGGGGGTCTTAAACGACTGGAGATACTTGTCTTGAAACACAACATTTTCTGTAAATGAAGGAAAGTAATGATTTTGGCATCAAATGAAATGGCCTTCAGCTTGAAGTCACAAAGTCTCAGGAATTACTCTGCATGGGGTCATACAAAATTTGAAAGATGATTGCCTAAGAAATAAAGATGCTAGAGTGTAAACAAAGTGAAATCTAGCTTGTTTTATAGTGAAAGGGCATAACTCCTAAATTAACTAGCCAATATTAGTTATAATTGAACCCAATTGCTAACTTATGGTCATAAACATTGTCTTAAAGTTTGAAGATGATTGCTAAAAAAATGAAGATGCTAGAGTGTAAACAAAGTGAAATCTGGCATTTTTTTTAATATTAAAAGGGGCATAACTCCTGACCTAATAGACCGATCTCAGTCATATTCATACTCAAATGAGACATTATGGTCATTAACATTGTCTTAAAGTTTGAAGATGATTGCTTAAAATATGAAGGTAGTAGAGTGTAAACAATTGTTCACAAAGCACGACGCACGACGGATGACGGACATTCACGGGATCACAATAGCTCACCCTGAGCTTTGCTCAGGTGAGCTAAAAAGTATAGTTTCACAAAAACTGTGTTTCATGACTACCGAAATATCATATAATTCCATTTTATATAAGATCAACAAAATAAAACAAACAAAAAAGTTATTGTAAGTGGAATTTGTGCTGTTTTAGTAGTTTTAGACAAGATTTTCATTCTTGTAAAATTTGACCTTTTCTATGATAGCAAATTACCAACACAGATGAGACCCATTCTAAAATAAACTTGTATAAAACAGAGAGACAATTCCATAGGGTCATTTGAAAAAAAAATAAAGCTTACTGAGAAAATTTTCTAATAAATAGAATAAATGGATGATGATGCAGAGAACAATAGCTGTCTGAGGACAGCACGCTCGACTATTCAAAATGCTTGTTGGTAAATCAAATGAAATCTATTTCAATTTTTAACCTTCATATACCCTGTATATATTAATAGTAAAAACTGATATACCATGATAGTCTATAACTCCTAAATAGGTTTATGAAGTCTAAAATCAATGCCATGCCTAGTTACTGAGACATAAGCATAATAATACTGTGCATGCAAAACTTTAACCAAGTATCCAAGTTAGAAAAGGGCCATAATTTGTATAAAATTCAGTCCAAAAGTTATACTCTTTGGTTTTCTAATGTCCCTGAACGCACTCCTAAACTTTCTAGTCAATAGGAACTTGCATGCGAAACTTTAACCAAAAAGTCTAAGTCAAAAAATAGCCCTTAATCTGCATTATATTCAGTCAAAAACAATCTGCTACTATAGTATGATACAACTGAACATATTCAAGAAGTTTCAAATCAAACCCACGCCTGGAAATATAAGCATGAAATTCCTGGCATGCAAAATTTGAACAAAAATTTCTAAGTTAAAAAGGGGCCATAACTTGTAATATATTCCATCAAGAGTTATCTACCTTAATAGTTGATCCCTAAACTATTAAAATTTCAATCAATCATGATGGTTGAGATATAAGCTGAAGTACTTGCATGCAAAACTTTAACCAAAATTTCTATGTTAGAAAAGGGGCCATAATTTGTAATATATTCCATCAAGAGTTATCTACCTTGGTTGTCTGATGCCCCTAAACATATTCATAAACTTTCAAGTCAATACCATGAATTAATTAACCATAACTTACATTTAATTCAGTCAAGAGTTATCTACCTTGGTTGTCTGATGCCCCTGAACATATTCATAAACTTTCAAGTCAATACCATGAATAGTTAATGAGATATAAGGTTGATATTAACTTGCATACAAAACTTTAACCAAAAGCTGCAACGCCAACACCAACGCCAACGCAAGGGTACATGACTACAATAGCTCTCATATTCTTCGAATAGTCAAGCTAAAACTGAGTGGGCCTGAAAATTGTTAATTGCGGTGCTAGTTCAAATTTTATATATACTCAAAGGAAAAATAAATGCAGGGTAACTAGAATCTTTAGTAGCCAGGCTCAAGTTTTTACCTCCTAACCTAAGCCTCATATGATAGACCCCATCTCATTCTAAAGCATTTATTTTGTTTGAAAAAAAAATCTTAATCAAAATAATTTAAACTGTAATACTGTTGAATACTTCCTATTTAAACCTGACACAAAAGTTTACCCTGCGTTTCTTTTTCCTTTTAGTATATATCATTCTTGGTAAGGTCATACAGGTGACCCTTGCAGATCTGAATTCTGACTGCTCCTATTCTATTGTCCTTAATTTCACATCTGCCCATTCCATGGTTGTCCATAATTGTGCATGAACAACTTTTAGTAGATACATACCTGGGTTGTATCTGAAGACATGATGTTGGGGGAGGGAGATAAGCTGTATTTGAGTTTTATGTTTTAAAATGCACTTTATTCAAAACCTTAACTACATGTGCATGTATAAAAGTAAATAAATTTTGTTTAAATTTGGCATACAGGTGTCCTTTCAGGCATTCAAATCAATCATATTTTTATTATAGTGCCCATTAGGGTCCCTGACTATCTCAAACTTTATCTTTTGATTTTTCTTTACATCTCAGAAGCGAGGTGAGGTCAAATTAAAGCCATGGTAACTGAGCAGAATGATGTAAGGAATCTTAAGTCAAGTCTCATTTTTTCTTTTAAATCCCTCTTACTTGAAAAGAGAATCTCCTTTTACTAAAATCTCATGGGGTCTTGATCCTGGTCTCTTCTACCAGATTAAGATTTAATCTCAAGGAGTGTAAACATTATTATTTGCTAAATCATTCATTCATAAGTTCATTTTTATGAATTCTCAATAAGTATCTAAAGTAAAGGGTAATCATACTGATACTCAATTAGCCAATAAATCTTATCTGGTCCTCTGAAAAAGTTTAAACCACTTGCAAACATTACCGTGTTACTTTTAATTGAGAAAGCAGTATAAAATATCCTTTTTTTTACTTTATCTACTATTTCTCATGATTAGTGTCACCAAATTAGGAAAAATGTGAAATTCCTTTTAATATGAGTGGGTCATATCAGATTTAAGCAGTAGTATCGGGTATCTGCCAGTAACATCACATTTAGATTACAAAACTTATTAAGACTCCCAAATCTTGAGGGTTTTTTTTTTACCCATAATTTTAATTTAAAAATTATTGGGTTTTAATTAATTTTCATAGAGTTATTACACAAATACACTGTCTATCTGTTCCTCAGCTTATTTTTATATCAATTAAAGTTTCTCTTTAACCCTTTAACTTCTGAATATCCATGTACAATTTATGACTTGATGTATATTAATTGATTGAGCTTTAAATGGCATATGAAATTATGGATTTAAGCTTCATTATTGTATAAGCAAACAGAGGAGACCCTGATCAAACAGCTGTCTCATCTGGGTCTGCTCTGTTTGTCAAGTGCATCAAGATGAGTCTATATGAAGTAAAGGATAAAAATTATCAAGGCATAACTAATCAACCCTGCACCATATGAATATCATTAAGGCCTGGTCATCATGATATCCAATGACATAAATAAGCCTGATTCATTTATACTGATTGCCAAATTGATCAAACTGTTAGGACAGTCTAAATGCTGAACCCAAAGCATACATGCTGTTGTGATCTACATTTTAACTCAGATCTAGATCCTGACCTTAAAGAATTATAGGCCAGGGAACCAGGAGGACAGGGAACCAGCAGAACATCTGGTGTTTAAATATAGATGTTATATTGACCTTTTTCTTTTCAGACCATCTTTAAATTTCACTGCCTGAACATATGTAGAGATCTCAATATATCTCTCTCACATGATATTTTTCTCAAACAACATCCATTTTTCTCTCTTTTCTTCTACCACTCTTTGTTTCTCTTCATTATTCTCTCTTTCTTACTCTCACATTCTCCGTCATTTACCCACCCCAACCTCTCTCATTTCCACAGTGTTCATGTTTCCTCTTCTTTTACACCCATTCTCTCTTTTGATAGCTTTGTGTGTGTCTCTCTCTCTCTTTCACTTTGGAGAAAGACACAGGTATGTTAAAACTGGTATCACATTTTGAGGTATGAAGGTTTGCTAATCAAATAACCCAAGGTCCATTATGAAGCAAAGTGTATTAGGTGAACACAAGTTTTGATGATGGGTTTCAATGAGATGAGACATAAATTTTAACTGTTTGTTTGTAGTTGTTGTTTTTCATTTAAACCTTTACCATGCAGAAAATGTGCACAGTGAACATTAGGATTCTTACTTCAGACACTGGGATTCTGAACACTGCAGTGCTAAGTCTGAGACAAAGATTTGCCTGAAAGTTTGGAGTCCTCCATTATATTTACTTACTCACAAAAATGTATAGGACATCACATCCTTTCCCTACAACAGAATCCAATTTAGGAATTAGTATAATAACCCCGCACAACTGTTTTATATATTACATACTGTGTTATAATTTGTGTAATTTCCAAAAGCATATGTGTGATCTGATGCTGATTATAGGTGTACAGTAAGAGCTGCTTTATATAAATCTCTTTTACCTATATGTCACAGGGTGAAAAAAAATGTGCAGCCTGACTGGTAATCTCTACTGAGATCCGCTCCAGTTATTTTTTTCATACTGGTCTCCACTCTGAAAAGATTACCTGACTGGGACTCCAACCCAGGGCCTTAATAGCTTGCAGGGCAAATGCTCTACCAACTGAGCTACCCAGCCGCTGACACATCTGTCTCCCCTATTGCAAGTAACCCTCCATTTTAGAATTTGTCCCTGAATTCTAGTGTTATAGGGTAAATACATTTATAACAATGTACAGGTGTTGTTAGACTGACCTAACATCTATGCCCTTGTTCGGCACCAAATGTCACAGGGTGAGAAAAATATGCAGCCTGACCAGGACTTCAATCGGGGGCCTTTTCCATTTTTATTGATTTTTTATAATGTTTATTCAACATAAGTCATTAAAGATTTATCATTTAAAAACCATTGGAAGAGCCCTAAAATTGTTTTGGGTCCTTCCATTTGTATTGCCTCAAAGAACCCATTTAATGAGTTATTGTGGTACAGTATAGAATATACTAGAACACAGCTGCATAATTATAGCCTAAAAATATTTCCAGAGTATTTATGTTCTACTGGTAAATAATAAATGCTTTTTAATTCATCATGCCGACATGGGGTACTTTTCGTGCTAGAAAAGCTGGTAAATTGTTCTTTAACATTAATAAATATATTGTGTTGTGTTATGTCACGTAAGATCAACTCAACAAACTCATTCCATATGTCGTTATCCTAATTCTGGTGTAAATTTAAACTACTGTAGCTTAGAACATATGTATTTAGTTTGTATGTCCAAAACCCATTTCCTATATAATACCTATGGCTTAGAAAAGTTGTTTTGAGATAACAACGACGACTGGTTCCCCCGGGAATTCCAGACGTTTCACCCCAAAACCATTTTCTCCCCAAGACGTTTCACCCCCAGACCGTTTCCTCCCAAGTCGTTTCACCCTAAATTTTCAAAAATCGAGACGTTTCACCCCCACTTTATATTATACTTGTAAATATATGTTATTGTATTTTTTCCTAATGATATACTAATTTGTTTATGTTAATGTAAGTATAATCATTTCTAAGGATTTTGTAAAATCTTGAATGAATCAAATATATGTAAGGCGTGCATGTGTGTGTGAAATGAAAATATATGATATAAAAAATAACAAGAATTAAATATAGTTATTAAAATTCAATAAAAAGTAAAACAACATAAATACATATTTACAAGATTAATTTAACAACTTAATAGATGAGGAAAACACAATTTTTCATTCCTTGCATAGTTAGATATTAACCATGGTTTTATGTTTATTGAAATATAAATTAGCCATGTCTTGGTATAACTTATATAACATATGAAATACATCTATGATAAACTTTAATCACCATTTCTTACATGATTCAAATGACAGTCGAGTAAACAGAGGTGAAATAGTAAAATTTAGGCATGATTTTTGTAAGAATACTTACGGAAAATGCATGCAGAATTTTAGATGTTTATAAACAAAACTTTTTTATAACGTAAATAATTCAAATAGATAGAAATGTACAATTTGTTTAAGAATGATTTTTGTTTGAAGAATACTTACAGAAAATACATATTCATATTAATACATTTAGAATAGCCTTAACAAAATATAAAATATCTTCACACGACCTATTAATAGAAGTGTAAATGGAAAATGAGAAGGAATTTTTACTTTTACAAAATTTTGACTGCCTCACCTTATTACAAAAAGTATAATGTAATTGGCTATAAATGTGTATTGTACAATTTATGTCGTATATAGAATATGTAAAACAGTTTAAAAGTGTATTGGCTATAAACATCTGTAATATGTTTAATGCTGAGTAAATTTGGGGGTGAAACGTCTTGGGAGGAAACGACTTGGGGGTGAAACGTCTGACAACCATCCCCCGATATTCATGTATGTTATCCGGTGTTTCAGGTATCGAAGATTACAAACAAATAAAGACAATTACTAAGGCCTGTATCAACACATTAATTGCACGTAAACGATTATTAATTACAGTGATGGTATCATCCTAAATTCTGACCCCAGTTCCGTAACTCGCAAGAAAGACGACTTACGTAGGTACTTCCTCCGCCTCACTGCAGTCTTCCCGCCATAAATCAGTCCTGTCAGATTGTCAACATCAAATGTTGCCGATTTTCTCTCTTTCAAAAGATCTTTATTAACCTCCATTTTGTCTGGTTAAAACAACTGAACTATGATGATATACCGACGACTTGCAGAGTGGATAAAGTCGTTGCGGTTGATGTATTATATACACAGAGGTTAAAATCCGGGACTCCAATTTAGCTACGATTAAGTCATCACGTTTACACCTATCTTACTTTAAACTTAATGATATTTGATTTCAAATAGTTGAAAGATAACATCAGCATGATAAATAATATTTTCACTGTTAGAAATGTAGGTTGTAAAGGGTGACGGACGATGTCAACCTCCGACGATGTGAACCGGGACGATGTGAACCTGCACCCAGGACGATGTGAACCATTTTGTTGAGACGATGTGAACCATGATATTTATAAATATTGTATTATAAAAAATATACATTTTTTAATATTAAATAAACTATTTGAGTTTTGATTTACCCCCATCCAATAAAGTACGAGATCGATTTTTAAGACTTTAAAGAATAAAGCAATCCAATTATCTTATTATCAAACACATTACATTGATATCAAACCCTGGGGCTTTTAATGCAGTTAGATCCAGATGACGAGGACGAATGATGATCCAAAACAGTGACGAACATGCCCTATATCAGACTCGGATGTAAATAAATGTAAAAGTATCAGAAAAATTTGTTTTGCACTCAAATAAAGTTATCAATGCCATGTATATTGTATATAACTTTTGATTTTCTTTGTTTGTACTTAGCTTATTGTGTGTTATAAAATTTATCCAGACGACGAGGACGACTGATGCTCCAAAACAAACATGCCTAAGAATATTCTGACGCGGGTGTTAATAAATGTAAAGAAATGTAAATATTGTATATATGTATATATATGTATATAACTCTTGTTATTAGTTGTTTGTACTTGTCTTATTGTGTGTTATTTAATTTCTGAAACTTACATATGCTTCGTATTCTTCTTTTAACACATGTGAAAGAGTGATAGTGTTTTGTTAGTGTGTAAGTGTAGGGTCATTTTAATAAAATATAAGTATAACTTTTTCGTACACATGATCCAAAAAACTAATCCAAAAAGAATTACGAAAAAAAAAATAACCTTGAAATATTAACATATAAAATCATATGAATCTTAAAAAATGTCAATATTTAATTTAAAAAAAAATAGCATGAAAATAATAATAATAATATTAATGGTAATAATAAATCAACTCAATACTATTCTTAGAAATTAATTATAAACTTAATTTTTAGTCTGAACTCCATTTGCGTAAAATCCGTATTAGTTTGATATGATTTAATCAAATAAATTTTGATCAAAATAACATATAAATCATACTAAACTAATAACTATTCATGACAAACATCATCTGCTTTAATAAATCATACATACAAATGATAATTAAACTTGAAATCACATGCACCAAAATAGTTTTAGAAACTGGTTCACATCGTCTTATGCGATGGTTCACATCGTCCTCATAAGCGGTACACGCCTGTTGCATTGGCAGATTTGAACAAAGACCTATAATAACAATATTTTATAGGTCTTTGATTTCAATCAGTTTTTAGTTTAAACATTTTTATTTTACGTCAGTTGAGAAACAAATTCAAACAACTTACACTAATCATAAATCCTTTCCGACGGTTCCTTGGCTGGACCAGTACTTTGCGCCTCGGAAGGTCATGAAATATCCTTGCTTCCAATAAGGTTCGAACCCACTACGTAGGGCCTACCACAGGATCTGCTGGTTCGTTGGTTACGCGGCTTTTAATTTGGTACATATATTATGCACATGCCTATGGATTTAAGTTAACCAACATATCATACATTCTATCTGAAATCTGATAAACGAGACATCATTTTGGGATTCAGTTATATAGTTACATTGCCCAAATTCAAATGAAATTTATCGGTTGCAGGCTTTTATTTGTTTGTTGACCTGTTTTCACGAATTTTTCAAAGAATTAAGATGCTGCATAATGTCCCATCGTGCATGGTCAGTCACTACCGTTTCCGTATGAGTATGTATTTAAATGAAAAAAAATAAATTTAAAATAACTAATGCACAAGAATAGTTGAACCAATGTAATTTAAATCTAATAAGAATATAACCCGATAATGTTGTTGTTTTTTAAATAGAGGACAAAAATATAAAAGTAATACTTCATTACTGCATTGTGCATAGGAAATAAAAACCTTATCAATTACTTTTATTTATGTATGATAATTTATATTTTCTTTCCTTTTCTATTTTATTTCATTTTCATAGGTATATTGAAATTTTAATATTACTAAGTTCTCTAGCTGGATTCGAATTCTTTTATTGGTAAATAACATAACATTACACAGTTATAGCCTAAAGTAAAAAAAAATGAGAAAAAAAAATGACCCAAGCAATATTATTATATCGCTCAAGGTTTAGATCCATTTCCTTCAAGTTTCAGTATACATTATCTAACTTTAAGGAAGTCACACTCGAATGGTCACTATGAAGAATTGAAGAAAAAAAATGTGTTGTATGCCTATACGTACACCTCGATGCAAAAAAAAAAAATACTGTCCCGTTTCATTTTTTTTTTTTTATCTAAAGGTATTTTTTTTTTAGAAAACAAAATACGAAAAATATTTTGCTACAGATTATTGATTATAATAAATTCTTACCATATCAAACCAATTTTACACACTGGTCTTTTTTCTTTTGTTTTATTATTATTATTGTTATTTATTTATTTTAATTTTTTTATTATTATTATTTTTTTTTTTTTTTTTTTTTTTGATATTCAAAATACGCCTTATATCGCTTAATTCTTCATAAATGAGAGACATATTTCAAAGTTTACCTGAATTTTCTACGAAGTAGATCTATTTTGGTTGATCTTGCCAAATTAAAGACTTTTCCCGTGTGGTTTTGATTTTTTTTAGTCCTTCAATATACCAGGTACCATATTTGTCATTAAATTTTGCATAATACATTTACCAATTACAAAAATAAAATACAATATTTTTTTCTAAAACTGATCCGAGTCATACAGATACATGGGTAAAAGTTTTCAAGTATTTTCCTGATTTTCTTGATTTTCAGATTGCCAGATGACTTCTTATTCTAAATAAAACTATATAAAAATACTAAAATCAAGATTTTCATGTGTGTGTGTGTTTTTTAAAACCTCCAGCTTTTACCCATGTAGATATAATGACCACAAGTAGATTAGAAAGAAAAAGTTTGACAGCTACTGGGATTCGAACCGACAACCACAAGTTTCAAGGCACTTGACAGTAATTTTTGCCTATCTATGGATGTGTATGACTACCTAAAAAAGAACTCAATTTTCCTCCCCAGATACCCTTCAAAATGCATCTCCATTAGAAACATTTTTTTTCGGGGGAGCATGCCCCCGGACCCCCTAGTACTGACATCACAATCAGATTGTGTGCCCCCCCCCCCCCCCCCCAGTTGAAAAATTCTGGATCCGGCCCTGCAATACCTCTGCATCTGTACCCAAATATTGTTGCAAATGTATATATGTAAAGAATAATTGATAGAGGTTAATGTTAATGTGATATTTGGAAATAACTTTCGGACTAATTAGGTTTGAAACAGAATGCATAATTCAAAATTAATCCTTTTAGATAGCTTTCGCGCTCTAGCGTCGTATCAAGGATGGATCAACTTTAAACTGAAGTGGTGCAAGAAAGAGTGCCCGTTTTGAATTGTGACTTAATCATGATACGTATTTGAGTGAATAATCTGTAATTTCGGTGAATTGTATAGACTATGACGAAATATTTATTCAAATGGCTTTCTTGTGACGCGCTAAATGCGTAAGTTTGTTCCATCACTCTCATGAATCCGATGACAGGTAGTTTTCAATATTTTAAAGCAAAATAATTTTAGCCCGACCTTTTCGAAGATTATGACAGCTATTGCAGTTACCCTTGTGTCGGCGTCGGCGTTGCTGTTGCAATTTTTGCTTTAAATTTTGCATCTAAGTTACTATCAAACTTATATCGCAATAACGATTTATTGCATTGACTT
>CM037788.1:14359486-14409486 GCA_021229015.1 Solen grandis | reverse complement strand
TATTATCACAGTTATACTTATTATTACAATTATACTTATTATCACAGTTATACATATTATCACAGTTATACTTATTATTACAGTTATACATATTATTACAGTTATACTTATCATCACAGTTATACTTATTATAACAATTATACTTATTATCACAGTTATACATATTATTACAGTTATACATATTATTACAGTTATACTTATTATCACTGATATACATATTATTACAGTTATACTTATTATCACAGTTATACATATTACAAATATACATATTATTACAGTTATACATATTATTACAGTTAAACTTATTATCACAGTTATACATATTATAACAGTTATACATAATATTACAGTTATACTTTTTATCACAGTTATACATATTATAACAGTTATACATATTATTACAGTTATACATATTATCACAGTTATACATATTATTACAGTTATACATATTATTACAGTTATACATATTATTACAGTTAAACTTATTATCACAGTTATACATATTATCACAGTTATACATAATATTACAGTTATACTTATTATCACAGTTATACATATTATAACAGTTATACATATTATTACAGTTATACTTATTATCACAGTTATACATATTATTACAGTTATACATATTATTACAATTATACATATTATTACAGTTATACATATTATTACAGTTATACTTATTATCACAGTTATACATATTATTACAGTTATACTTATTATTACAGTTATACATATTATTACAGTTATACATATTATTACAGTTATACATATTAATTTCCATATCTGACAAACATAATTATCTCTGTTGGACCCCGGCCCCACCACCACCACGGAAGATAATGACTGGATCAGCGCATGGAAAAGCAGTTGAAAACTCATACAATTTTAATATACTGCAGTGATTGGGACTAGACTAGTTGAAATTTAACCAATCTAAATAAGGTTTCGTTTATGTTTCAAAAGGAAAAGGTATTTAGAGGTTAAAAATGTTATCTCTTGTCTTACATAATTAACTATTATATTAGTATGTTCTCCTATTTCCTTTCAATATAATCGTAATATTTCATAAGCAATAGGTGTAAGAGTCGCAGTCACGAGAGTGTATATTATTGCATGTATTGTCAGCACTCAAAGATACTTGGCAGTCACGAGAGTGTATATTATTGCATGTATTGTCCGCGCTCAATGATACTTGAATACTTAGAGGTTGTACATTATTGCATGTATTGTCAGCGCTCAATGATACTTGAATACTTAGAGGTTGTACATTATTGCATGTATTGTCAGCGCTCAATGATACTTGAATACTTAAGGTTGTACATTATTGCATGTATTGTGAGCGCTCAATGATACTTGAATACTTAAGGGTTGTACATTATTGCATGTATTGTCAGCGCTCAATGATACTTGAATACTTAGAGGTTGTACATTATTGCATGTATTGTCAGCGCTCAATGATACTTGAATACTTAGAGGTTGTACATTATTGCATGTATTGTCAGCGCTCAATGATACTTGAATACTTAGAGGTTGTACATTATTGCATGTATTGTCAGCGCTCAATGATACTTGAATACTTAGGGGTTGTACATTATTGCATGTATTGTCAGCGCTCAATGATACTTGAATACTTAGAGGTTGTACATTATTGCATGTATTCTCAGCACTCAATGATACTTGAATACTTAGAGGTTGTACATTATTGCATGTATTGTCAGCACTCAATGATACTTGAATACTTAGGGGTTGTACATTATTGCATGTATTGTCAGCACTCAATGATACTTGAATACTTAGAGGTTGTACATTATTGCATGTATTGTCAGCGCTCAATGATTCTTGAATACTTAGAGGTTGTACATTATTGCATGTATTGTCAGCGCTCAATGATACTTGAATACTTAGAGGTTGTACATTATTGCATGTATTGTCAGCACTCAATGATACTTGAATACTTAGAGGTTGTACATTATTGCATGTATCGTCAGCACTCAATGATACTTGAATACTTAGAGGTTGTACATTATTGCATGTATTGTCAGCACTCAATGATACTTGAATACTTAGAGGTTGTACATTATTGCATGTATTGTCAGCGCTCAATGATACTTGAATACTTAGAGGTTGTACATTATTGCATGTATTGTCAGCGCTCAATGATACTTGAATACTAAGAGGTTGTACATTATTGCATGTATTGTCAGCACTCAATGATACTTGAATACTTAGGGGTTGTACATTATTGCATGTATCGTCAGCGCTCAATGATTCTTGAATACTAAGGGGTTGTACATTATTGCATGTATTGTCAGCGCTCAATGATACTTGAATACTTAGGGGTTGTACATTATTGCATGTATTGTCAGCGCTCAATGATACTTGAATACTTATGGATGTGCATTATTGCATGTATTGTCAGCACTCAATGATACTTGAATACTTATGGATGTGCATTATTGCATGTATTGTTAGCACTCAATGATACTTGAATACTTAGAGGTTGTACATTATTGCATGTATTGTCAGCGCTCAACGATACTTGAATACTTAAGGGTGTACTGTATCATGAGTGTTTCCCCTGTTGTTTAAACATACCGTTCATGTGTTTCTATTCTTTTCTTTAAAAAGTATCTAAGTATTACTCAGCACCGAAGATTGACGCTGTAGTCATTCTGCTAATTCAATTGATACCTAAACTATGCAATGATTGCTATAGTCCGGTGGACGCTATAGTCCAGTGGATGCATAGTCCGTTGAATGCTAAAGTCCAGTGAATGCTATAGTCCGGTGAATGCTATAGTCCGTTGAATGCTATAGTCCAGTGAATGCTATTGAATGCTATAGTCCAGTGAATGCTATAGTCCGTTGAATGATATAGTCCAGTGAATGTTCAAGTCCAGTGAATGCTATAGTCCGTTGAATGCTATAGTCCAGTGAATGCTATAGTCCGTTGAATGCTATAGTTCAGTGAATACTATAGTCCAGTGAATGCTAAAGTCCGGCAAATGCCATAGTCGAGTGAATGCTATAGTCCGGTGAATGCTATAGTCCAGTGAATGTTAAAGTCTGGTGAATGCTATAGTCCAGGGAATGTTATAGTCTGGTGAATGCTATAGTCCAGGGAATGTTATAGTCTGGTGAATGCTATAGTCAAGTGAATGTTATAGTCTGGTGAATGCTATAGTCCAGGGAATGTTATAGTCTGGTGAATGCTATAGATCATTTCTAGTGAATGTTATAGTCTGGTGAGTTCTAAAATGGCTTATATTCAAAAACAAAACAGGTCAAACTCCACAAGTAACCACGCTGTTTACTGACTCCCTCAGTGTATTACAAGCTCTACAAAACCGTGGATCTAATACAAGACAAGATCTCATTTTAGAATGCCTGAAACTCAATGAACAACTAAGGAAACTTAATAAAACTATCAATTTTGTATGGATCCCCAGTCATGTGGGTATCTATGGCAATGAAATGGCTGACAAAGAAGCGAAAGCAGGATCCACTCATGGAACCCAATTACAAATCAAACTCAGTCCCAAAGAAATGTATAGCATAATCAACAATAAGGTTAACAAAGCCTTCAGAGAGAAACATTTCAATGATTATAAGATAAAGAAAAGTTTGAACCAAAAAAACTCAATACAACAACCTAGGTAGATCGAATAATAACCAGACTCAGAGTGAGAACAAGCAATCTAGGCGGAGAAAGAAAACCAGAATTACCTTGCACCCATTGTAATGGCCATGAAACTTTTGAACATGTCTTCTTTTAATGTAACTCTAACAAACAAGCTAGAAAAGAACTTGAAACTGTCATGTTCAAAATAAGCACAGTACCTATAAATAGACAGTCCCTACTCTTTCATGAAAAGAAAAATTATGGCCTTGTCTTCCATGCTATAATAAAATTCCTGAAAGCAACAATCTACCTCGATAAAATCTAAAATAGGAAACAATAACAAGGTGACCAGTGGTTACATCGGGGATCTTAAATCCCTGTGGGCGTACTCAGGCCCGACCACTTTGTCACCTTGAAAAATCACATCAAGGTCTTCAATGCACAATACAAGGTGGCCAATGATTACATCGGGGATCTTAAATCCCTGTGGGCGTACTCAGGCCCGATCACTTGGTCACCTTGAATAATCACAAATAGGATCTTCAAAGCACAAAACAAAGTGGCCAATGGTTACATTGGGGATCTTAAATCCCTATGGGCGTACTCAGGCCCGACCATTTGATCAGGTCACCTTGATAAATCACAGACACAACATGCACAAAGCAAAGTGGCCAACGGTTACATTAGGGATCTTAAATTCCTTTGGGCGTACTCAGACCCAGCCATTAGGCCACTTTGCAAAAATACAGACACAACATGGAGACCAGACACACCAGACTGGTCACCATAAAAAAGATTAACAGACTAAAAGGGCACATCTTGCCCTTGGTGCCTGAAACATAGTATAATTCTCTCTCAACAAATCTATAACAGGCACTAGTTCTTTCACTCAGGTAGACCCTGGAATAGCTAGATATCCCCTGAGAGAAAATATATACTTAGAAAGAATGGAGATGAGCAATAAACGGTATAAATGAGTTGAATGCGAGAATGAGTGAATCAAGCAGTCTATCCATAAAATATGCCCACTAACAAACAATGTAAATAAACCATCCAAATATTGTAACTGTAACTTATACAACCTAGAGTGTCAATACATTTAATTACTAAGCAAAAATCGAATTAAAAAACAAGGGACTAGACTCTTTCATTTCGGCTAGACTAAAGTTTTTTAAACAAGTACAAATTAAATGGCATTAAACACCCTCCCAGAGCATAAGTTAGGATTCTCCTAAGTTATGCCAGGGAGAGTTTAATATAACATATGACATTCTAGGTTTCTTGCTCTGCATAAATAAATGTTAAAAAAAACACACACACAAAAAAAAAAAAAAAATTCTATCCATATGTGTCTGTTTATATGTCCCCCCCCCCATTATCTTTATATCCTGTAGGAATAGATCGAGTAGGATTCCCATAGAAGGTCAGGGGTGGGTGCTTGTCTAAACCACAAATTATACAGACCTCCACTAAATACCAATATGAAATTTCTTCGAAATTTTACTTCAGGCCAACCAAGAATATTTCTTGCCAAAATTTCGGTTTTAGACAAGTTACCTCCTATGTCGCTCTCCTTGTTTGTGGAGGGATTGGCTGCCTTTGTCGGGGTGTGTGGTCTTCGGCGAACATTTGCTTGCATATCCCTGAAGCTAACAATAATCATTAATAACAAGAAGTAGGCAAGATTCTATGAGATAATAGGTTAGGAGGTCCAAATTGGCCGTTTATAATCTCATAGAGAGAATAACGTTTAGAACTCAAAACATACTCTTTCATTAAATATTTTAGCCATCTTAAATTCAGATGGCCTTGGCAAAATTTGACCCTTTGGCGAAAGAAAAATATAAAAAGGACATCTTTAAGGGGTGAGGGTCACACCCTCCACTTAGCGCGATGGACATCATCAATATACGAAAAGATGTGAAAGTCAGGAACAAATTTAAAATCCAGCCATTAGGAAGTTATCGATTTTTATCGAAACTTGTACTTGAGAATGTCACACACACATATATATATATATATATATATATATATATATATATATATATATATATATATATATATATATATATATATACGAGTTCTTGTAAATGTTATTAAGTGAGCCTCTGGCGAGCTTAATAATATCTCCATGAACTCGTTTAGTAAAATTTTATATGAAATGACAATTCATGTTATATTCTTTTTATCTATGACCTATAGTGACAGTAAATCGCGATTATAACAACAAACAAACAAAAAAACGAATGAATGGACTGTGAACGAATCACTTTTGTCATCTAACACCAAGAAAATAGTTTCAAATAAAAACCGAAAATAACGATTAAACGTGTGTATTTCACGTACATTTTCAACATCATATGAATAATGAATCAAACACTTTTAGTCCAGCTGTCCGAGTTCAACACAGTATGCATACATAGAGACTACACGCTTGTGACTCGGAGTGATGCAATTCGGCCTAGAAGTTATATGTAATGTGTTAAATATAAGAAAATATGTGATGGTTATACACGTGGGTTATCTCCGGGTAGACATGACGCGTGGTTTTCTCCGGGTACTCCGGACACGTGGCTTTTCTCCGGGATTTCCGGACACGTGGTTTCCTCCGGGTACTCCAGACACGTGGGTTTTCTCCGGGTACTCCGGAAACGTGTTTTTTTCGGGATCTCCGGAAACGCGTTTTTCTCCGGGATCTCCGGACACGTGTTTTTCTCCGGGTACTCCGGACACGTGGTACTCTCCGGGTACTCCGGACACGTGCATTTCTCCTGCTACTCCGGTTTCCTCCCAAAATAAGGACTACGCGAACTCCACTACCAATGCAAACGAGATTATCATATGCGATGTCGCTTTCTGTCCAATCGTCGTGAACATAAACAAATTTAACTTTAAGACAGAAACCAGGCAGATGCCTCACCAAGTAACATTATCCTATCACCGGGAAGGGTGCTATATACCTGTATCATTTACCGATATTCCAAGTCCAGTAGGAGTGCCACCGCATCACATTTTTACTACTAAACGACGGTCGGTATTTTAAATTATTTTTACATTGTTCCCAAGAGGGGGAGGAACGCGAGCTTGAATACCAGAGTGAAAAAAATGGTACATTTGTACTGCTCTCTCTCTCTATCTATCTGCTTGGTGCTCGTCAAAGATATAGGACAGTTTTATAACGTTCCTAGTGTAAGTAACAAAAGGGGTGTGGCAATAAGTCAAATATCTTTTGCATGCTATTGCAGTGTTGCAACAATTTTTCTCACTTAACGGACGGAAAATCTGTAATTGTTACATCAAAAACGATGTCGGAAAAGCATAGCTTGTAAACCTTATCTTGCACTCGCTTGCGTACTTTTTTTGGACTACACGGCCGCAAGACTATTATTTTGCTCGAGTTTGTGATTCCCATATCATCGTTTTCGTAACATTTCGGACATGTTGCGTTTGGCAGATAGCCGAGATTATCTGTTTTTGTACAAGTCATTGCGGGTTTCCCAAAGTTAAAATGAATTGTGGGAAGTAACAAACAACCAATGCTGCCGTGCGTTAGTTTGGTTTGTAATTAAGCAGATGCAGCAATCAACACATAACTCTTTGAAAACAATCTGAATAAAACTATTGATGCAGTCTGTTCGTACATGACACACAATATAAACACCTGAAAGTATGTGCCAACAAATCTTGAAAGATAACCTCAAAACTTTACTGGAAAATCCATTCGACTTGAACAAAACAGCTGGTGGTTATGCAAAAGATGCTTTGGATAAATCGGCTAATAATAAACTGGGCCAAATCTTCCTTTTAAAAGGAAATTTTATTTAATATTCAACAAAATGATTAGACTATATTCTAACGACGTGATTTTGGTATCAGATCGCCTCAAAATCTTAGTAAAAAGTCGTTTATAGTGAAGGAAATAATCAATTACTGGCTTAGATCAAATGACCAGACCACCTCGGGCGGGGATCTCCCAATCCTCGCTCCACTTAGATGATAGATTCTGTTCAACTATAATAAGTACACTCGTATTAACTGAAATAAGGATGGCTGGATGAGGAGTTTCTCTGACATAAACGATGCATACCTTGTCAAAAGCCAGAACATTCTCCGTTAGCATTTACTGAAGATATTTGCCAACTGTTTTACATACATCATGTAAAACAAAAAGAAAGAAATCACCTCAGCGATATCATCCTAAACAGACCGGGTCTTGCCGATAAATTGCTATAAAATACTTGCTTTGATACTGGATTACATGTGTAGGTTTGTTACTCCCCCGCCGCGAAGCGGGAGGGGGGTTATAGGAATGGCCTTCGTCTGTCCGTCCGTCTGTCTGTCCGTCCGTAACGTTTTCGTGTCCGCTCCATATCTCCTATACCGCTTGAAGGATTTTCGTGAAACTTGCCTCAAATGTAAACCTAGTTGAGACGATGTGCAGAAGACAAGTGGCAGCCATGTAGGCTCAAGGTCAAGGCCACACTAGAAAGTTATGTGTTTGAACCTTCAATTTCAATTTCAATTTCGTGTCCGCTCCATATCTCCTATACCCCTTTTAGTTTTTTCATGAATCTTGCCTCAAATATATCGAATTGAGACGATGTGCAGAACATAGGTTGCAGTCATGTCGGCTCAAGGTCAAGGTCACACTTGAGGGTCATGTGTTTGAACCTTCTATTTCCTTACAACTTCATGTCCGCTCCATTTCTCCTATACCCTTAGTTTTAATGAACTTGCCTCAAATATATAATTGAGAGATGTGCAGAACAAGGTTGCAGCCATGTCGGCTCACGGTCAAGGTCACACTTGAGGGTCAAGTGTTTGAACCTTCAATTTCAATTTACAATTTTGTGTCCGCTCCATAACTCCTATACTCCTCGAAGGATTTTAATGAAACTAGCCTTAATTATAAACCAAATTTAGCAATGTGCAGAACACAGGTGACAGTCATGTTGGCTCAAGTTCAAGGTCACATTTGATTGTTCAGTGTTCATTCCTGGATATTTTTGTTTCCATGCTATATTCTCTGAACAACGGAAAATTTTTCATAAGTCAACTACATCAAAATGTTGGCAGAAGCAGGGCAATTCCCATTAGAGGAAAAACATGTCTCCTCTGTCAGCGGCGGGGGATATAGCTGTCCTTTGGACTGCCTTGTTACCTTTAGGTTTGTTATCTCTGATATGTATACATGTGTGGGGTTGTTATCTCTGATAAGTTAACTTGTGTAGGTTTGTTATCTCTGAAATGCTTTTTACTTGGTTTACTCTGATATTATACATGTAGGTTTGTTATCCTGATATGTATACTTGTGTAGGTTTGTTATCTCTGATTATGTATACCGGTGTAGGATTATTATCTCTGATTATGTATACAGTAGTAGGTTTATTATCTCGGGTTTTATCACTATATTTTGATATATTAGGGTTGTTATCTCTGATATGTATACATGTGTAAGTTTGTTATCTCTGATATGTATTCTTACACTAGAGTGCGCATCAGGAGCGAGTAGGTATGGCACTGTACTTGGGAACATGGTTGCCGTCGGAAACTGGATTCGGTTCTTATGCAAGGACGGTCTCCCCCCCAACTCGGTAGCCTCGGAGTACCAGACATGCGCAGTGACTGGGAAATGGACCGGACGTGAGAAGGTCTGCATGGAAGGTAAATATTTTGTTCTGTTTGACTTTACCGTCCTTGGGACAGTATTCCAGTTACATATAGCGACTTCAAGCCATTGACATGTACAGATGGACACCCAGTGTTCAGCAGAGGTAACCGGATACAACCACAGACCTACTGCAATGCAGTTTAAGCTTCCTCTCATTAAAAATCCGAATGACCTTACCGAAATTCGAACCCAAAGCGATGAGGGACTGAACGATGTCAAGTCAGCGGCTTCACCCGCTAGGGCATGGAGGTCATAATGCAGGTAAATACTTCTGCAAGGTCCCGCTAGGGCATGGAGGCCATAATGCAGGTAAATACTTCTGCAAGGTTAACACGAATTCGAGTCAATATCTGTGTAAAAAATTATCACTTGAGGAATATGTACTCACACAACAACGCTTACGCTTAAACATACAGCGGTAAATCAATGGAGATAAATCTTGTTAGATACAGTGGAACAGGAAAGCACTCAGAATTACGACTGTAGTTTATATTTGTCGTATTATAGGACGTTATTATTACAGGCATACGTCCTAGCTGTTCCGTTGAGGGATTTAATTCTGTCGGATATGCAGGAACTCTGAGTCAGACGTGGAACGACGAGACCTGTCAGAACTGGAACCAAGACCATCCGCACAAGACCTATTTCTCATTGGAAGTTAGCGATGTCAACTATTGCCGGGACCCAGGTAATGACGGTTACATCTGGTGTTACACTCTAAATCCAGCAATCAGGTGGCAGTGTTGTGTACCGCCTGTACATGACAATTGACTGAGGAGTTTTGTTTTGCTCATTCCGGAGGTTGTCGCATTGCACCTATTACTATTCCAACGGACCATGGAAAAGATCTTCATCGTCGGAAAAGGTAGCTTTCGGTTGTGTTTGGAAAATTAGGGTCAAGGTCAAAGTCAATGATGATAAAAACACGAAAGTAAAATTTGAATGACTGTTGTAAGCCGAAGAGGGGTTGTGTCGGGTAAACTGGTTTCAGTGATGACTCTAGTTCAATGCATTTATACAGTTTGTTAATCAGATTCAATTAATACATTTAATGAATGTGAAAATATTCCATATACATGTTAATTAATTCTGTTTATTATTAGTTTATATGCAAAATATCTTACCATAAATATTCAGCATGTTTTCTTATTTACATGTAACTTTTATTTGTATCCCTTATTTAACCACTTCCGGTAAATTTAAGGTACTCCGAAACCGTCTCAAACTGTATTTTAATTGTCAAATTTGACAGACGTATATTTGACAAACCATTTACATTTAACACCTTTTTAGCTGTTCATGTTTTTATTTAATTATTTATAATTATAGATATATATTAACTATTATTCAATTCAATATATTCATTTGTTACATGATTTAGCAATTATGAGATAACAAGTTCCACTGATGATCCTTCATGCATTGATTCTAATGTTTCTAAAAAAAACAGAAAAAAAAAACAAAAAAAAAAAAAAAAAAAACTTAAAAGTCATAACTACATGGTGTATAAATGAAAGTTGTAAAGTAGCACAACCCCAATTTCTTCATATTGAGCTGGCCATGGTTCAGCACTTTGCCACCTTTCTGAAGAAGGGTGTCAACGATCTAGGTATGGCCAATTGGCAAACCAGCTACATCTTTTGACCAGTTGTCTTTCTGATTGCTCCTGCGAAAAGAAATACATCTCTGTAATCCAAACTAAGCAGACACAAACATCCTTTATAGTTGTGTACTCCGGTTCAAAATTAAGGAGAGAAGGTAGTGTAGTCATTGGGGGTCTTATTTATAAGGCGTGATATCCCTTGATGACAAAGTGCTTAAAATGCAAAGTTACATCATCATGCTGCTTCTCAGATCCACCACTATCATTTTGCCTCTAAAAATATAAGCAGTAAAATGTTTGTCACAGTATAGAACTTATAAAGTATATCAATTGGTTAAGCTGCGGAACAGTATTCCGAGGGTCCTTGGTTTGAGTATCAGCCAGGGTACCTATTTTTCTAAACTTGTGACATGTTAAAGAAACGAAACATATTTTGATAATCAAATGTACATGTCAATATTAACCAGCCACTTGGCGCAGAATATCATTTTCTAACAATATTTCTATACCATATAAATGACTAGAGATTTATTTTCGTAGAAAACTGATGTCTCCCCCCACCCATTCCCCTCACACACACTTATACACTAAAGCACACAGTGACAACTGCAAATAGTTAAAGGGCCGACTATATTGTTAAAGCTCCGCACAGAGTTATGGACCTTGTGTGTGAGACTTCATCTCATTAATTTTTTTCCATAACTGAAATTGTAAAAAGGGGAATAACTGAGGTCAGAGTTATAAACCTTGTGCATGACACTTTCATTAATTTCTTTCCATAAATGAAATTTCATTTCAATAGCATGAGTCGAACGGGAGTTATCTTAAGCACATGAAATTGTATAAAAGCGGAAAATATCCCAAGAAACATTTGAAATGGATTATGTTCTAATGTACTGCAGTTCTTGTTCATAACGTCTGCCCACCTATGAAGCTTCAAGGTTATATACCTCATAGTGTATCAGTTACGCTCTGGACATGAAATTAAACAACGGGCAATATCTCCAAAAATATGATTAAAGAGTTATGGTTCTTGTGCATGACACTTTTCCATCATCAGGTCTATCCACCTGTAAGGTTTCAAGTCAATAGCTTTTATACTTTTTGAGTTACATTCAAGACAAAAAATTATTCTGAAATTTAGCAAAGGGCAGTAACTCCAAAAATATGTGATGTGCAGAGTTACGATTCTCGTGCATGACACGTCTCCTCAATAAGATCTATAGACCTGTGAAGTTTCAAGTTACAAGTCATGTTACTTTTTTTAAGTTTTGCTCTGGACAAAAATTAAGTACTAAATTTAACAACGGACAATCCATCCCGAAACTTTGGTACTACAAATTTGAAACTTGGATACAATCTTGTGAACCTGGTTACTTTCATCGAATCACCGCTGCCGTTAACAGAGTTACGGGCCTTGAATTTGTAAAAATATGGAATTTTATGTTTGTGACGCGCATAACTTCGAAAGTTTTTATTCTAAAAATTGAAACTTAATGGATATATTATTCAGGACATGATCTTATGTACCTGGGTACTTTCATCAAATCACCGTTGCCGTTGACAGAGTTATGGGCCTTGAGTTTGTGAAAATATGGACTTGTATGTTTGTACTTTAAAAATCTTCTTCCCCGAAACTGCAAGGCTTAGAACTGAGATATTTGGTGTGTGGCATCGTCGTATCTATCAGGATTGTACAAATCATGAAGTTTTCAGAATAAGATTTTTTTCCATTGCCATGGCAACCAGAATTAAAAATGGATCAAGTTTTTCTAGCAACTTTTGTGGAGGTTCACCCAAGGATCATCCCTACCAAGTTTAATTAAATTCTGTTCAGCGGTTTCAGAGGAGATGTCGTTTAAATTTTCACTCTAACATTTAAGGCAAATTAGCCCCGCCCCTGGCGGCCATGTGTTTTCATGGATCGGAATAATTTTAGCCATTTTGGTAGAGGGTTACCCAAGGAACATCTGTACTAAAACATTTGAAATCTGGCCTGTAGTTTTGAAAGAAATGATTTTTTTTGAAGTTTTCATATGTTTTTCTTTTTGTTGCCATGGCAATCAGACTTCTAAATAGATCAAGTTTCAAGTTTATTAAGTTTGTTAAATTTGTTAGTGGCCAATGGTAAGTATCTGCCAAATTTTACCCTTCTAACTAACAAAGTAAAAGGTGGGGCATCTGAGTCCCCTATGGACACATTTCTAGTTGTTTTTGAGGTTTTGACTTGTGAGTTTCAAAATAACATAATAGCTTCTTGATCTGATCTATGCAAAGTAAAATGTACATTAGAAAGTTAACAATTTCATAACAGGAGACACATGACTTTCAGATTTTTTACAAAGTGTATCTTGATTTAGGCCTACAGCAACTTCAGCAAGTAGCTGCAGGGCACTACTTTCGTCTAGATTAGATTCTTTTATTTTTAATTGAGCTGTCTATTGTAAAGTTTCATCAAATGTATCTTTTGATTTGCTCTTTGACTGGAAAAGTATATAGGTATCATACCCTGGTGATATGCCTTTTATATCGTAATTCTCTTGCAGTCTGTTGTCATACGTCTGCTTAAGTGGTGTTGACAACACACTTTCGTAAGCACTGAATACTTTTTCATTTTCATCACCTACGTTTTTACATCAGATTGTACCTGAGTATTTACATAAGATTGCACCTAAGTATATACATCAGATTGTACCTGAGTATTTACATCAGATTGCACCTGAGTATTTACATCAGATTGCACCTGAGTATTTTGTCTCTGTTCTATTTCTTGGTTTTTTTGGGTTCCATAACAGAATTACTGAAAGTTAAATTTGTCTTTAATTGCTCATCTGAGATGACCTTATTATTGACCGGATAGATGCCGAAAGAATGAGAGCGCGATGAAACATGACTTGTAGAAATTATTCTCTACAAATTTTATTGTGATTATTACTACACAAGAGTGTTCTTGATTTTGTTTTCGGACAGTCATATAACCATATAACATTGTTTCTTCATATGACCCTACGAACCCTTGTCGACTGGTTGCATGAGACGAGTGCCATTAGGAACTATTCTGTATAGTTCGATTCCATTGACAGCGCTTTATTGATTATAGTACGTTTAATGTGTGATTCAATTGAATCTGTCAACAATACTACTGGCTTTCTTTAATATGTGTGTTAAAGTGATCCAGACATTTCTCAAATGTTTCTAGGTTCATTCAACCCTTTTCTGTAAAGGCGACAGATCCATCTGGTAAGGGGCAATTTAACGGATCAACACCTTTTGGTTCAGGGTAAACATACAATTGTGGCATCATTGAACCAATAGCACATACTGAAAACATCACAGTCAAACGTGCATTTGTAGATGACCCTGATGTATGTGGTATTCATTCTGGAAGGTCGAATTATATATCCGGCTTTACTCTCCATTTGAAAACCTCATCGGTATTTTAGATTCATTCTGGTTTGTTTCTCTGAAGTTCGAATCAAAGCGTTCACTAGTGAGTCTGCTTCTTGAAGCTTCAAGTAAAACTTCCCTCCTTAAAACCAGAAATATCTTTGTTTCTGTCTATAAACTTCTTGTAACATTCATAGAAAGTTCTGAAATTGGTAAATGGAGTTCCTAACTATATCCTGGAAAAGATATAAAAAAAACTCACAAGGTCGTAGCCCCTTCCACCTTTTCGCCATTTCGCTTATATATTGAGCTAGTTCTGTTTCCTCTTCCCTGGAGAATACTGTAGCTGGTCTATTCCTAGAATCTACTGCAGTCTGTCCCGAAGTAACTATGAGTAAGGTTATGCTCTATCGAAGCTCTATGTATTGATACCTTTTTGATTTGAATATTATACACGGCACACCTTTCTCTAATTCTCTTGTCTTTGGAAAGAGATCTTGTACTTCTTCTTAATGTAACAAAAGTAATATTTGTCACCTTTATATTTTCTAATATACGCTATAATTTAGTTGTCTCATACTGCAGAGCCGTAAACAGACAGACGAATAAACAAAACAAAATACAGGTAACATTAAATCATCAGAGCATTACGATATACATTTTTTTATTTACTTACTCACTTGTCTCATAGTCATTTGCTTTAATTTATGTGAGGAAGTATGTTTGATAATAATTAATCTATCGATAATTACGCTTTAATGTATTAGCAATGAACGATTCGCACCCAATTGTTTCGTACTTAGTTACGTTTATATCGGCCGGTGAATTTCTAAATGCTTGATTCTGTCTCTATCAACAAATGCTTTATAATTGGTTCCCACAGTTGGTTCCCCGTTTTAGCCTATATAAGCGCAGTTGGATGGAATTACAGTCTGTATCTGACGTCCGAGTCAACATCGTATAAATGTTACAGAACGCCTTATATTATTAATAAAGGTTTTCTGATTCCTGTACGCGGAGGGCTCACTGCAAGCATTGCTTTGCTGGGAGCTACTAAACTGCAGGAAAAAGGGATACCCTATTCGTGGAGGGTTCGCTGCAAGCATTGCGAATTTTTTTTAAATTTCATTGGTTCAATCACGGAATCATTTGCTAATACACATATTTTGTAATTTTTAATTGATTATTGGTTCTTCAAGTCATTTCATTAATCATTGGTCCCAAATCAAACGGCAAGATAGCCAAGAGGAAAATTATTTATTCTATATGACCTAAAGTAAGGCCGGTGCACGTTACATTAACCCTCTCAGCTGATCTGACCACTGGACTGGTCCCAGATACCTTAAAAGTCAAGAAAAAAACTTAATGAGAACAAGTTCTTATATTAGTAATTGTATTTTTAAAAGCCTTAGGACACACTAGCAAAGTTATATCAATAAATCACCGGACAGACATAATCTAAATTATGCATCTTGAATCAAACCAGTTAAGCCCATTGAATTAATATATTCAATTTAATGACACAAATTCAATATAAAAAACACGCGAATACATGAGAAATGCAACAGTTATAACAGCACCAGCGACGATTTAAATGAGAATGATAATCGTGAGACCGAAAATCATCAATAAATTCACTAATAAAGGTCCCGCGAAATTGCGGCATGATTTTTACTATCGAGATTCTTCTGAATTTATATCATGATCCAGTGTCTAACCACAGGATAGGAACCATGGGTTTCTCATAAATAAACCGGTTTTGATGGTGCTAGGCTGTGAAGCCTCTGGTGGTATGAAATGACGTTCAATAATTCTAATAAAATCAAATAAGCCAATTCAACTCACAAAATGAAGAGCATTAAATTAAAAAGGACACATTGCTGTCACATGTTAAAATGTATGTGTTTTTAATTTCCCATGGGAAGGATATTAATTGCAGTATTCCAATATAGTGCAGAGTAATGGTCTTACTAATGAAAACTTAAAATTGCTGTGAACAAACATAGTTTTATTGAGACCAGTAGTAGAATATGACTTAAAATAACCAGGCCACATTTGTGTGGACGGCCACAATTTTGTGGAACGCTCGGTGCGTGACGGCGACAACCGATTGGTCGACGGAAACGCCCGAAGTCGTTTCGTGACTATCCGGAAAGCGTACAGGTAAATGTCGGTGCAATAAGATAGAGACAACTGTCAGCTTCGCACTGTCGGTTATGGATTAAAAATTCGATAAAACGGGACATACAGCACTTTCGCCCCGACGTTAAAGCGGTGCATCGCTTACCTCCGGGTTGAAAATTTCTGTCGCATATGCCTGAATGCACCAGACCGTATTATTTATACCCTGCGGTATTAGTGTTGTTGTTGACAGGCTGACCGTCGCTATACTTTACATTTTGTGTATTCAAATCCAGTCGAAGCGGATACTTAACCAATTTATAATTCTATCTATTTGACAAAATGAAACACATAAAATACAGTAAATGCGGTAAATTAATTAGACCACCGGATTATTGTGATCACTTTAGAAACTGTACGAGAAATGATGTAAGTATATGTATATCTTTTTCAACTACATGTATTTATATTTATTTATTCTGTTTAATCAGATCTATGCGGTAGTGATTTCTATTTTTTTTTTGTTCATATGCAAAGAACTAATTGATATTATAATTAATATTCATAAGAAAACTGATTTGAACACTAATATTCAACCGTAATGCAAATGATTATGGAAGTCGTTATTTTGGTTTAATGAGTTTTATTATACATTCCGATTTCAGGAAAACAACGTCGAAGTAGCCAGCGAAAATCCACAGAAACGTCTGAAAGTATCTGACAGAGCCACAGCAAGGTTAGTTAGAAACCAACGTAAATGTACTCTGTATGACTTAAATTAAATAGAAGATGAGTTTCATTTTATACTTAAATGCACATTATATAGAGATTTAAGAATACAGTTCATTCCGAAATATTATTACAACAGACCAAATATGTTGAAATTCATGGATCTTCTTAATATAAGAAAAAAATGCTTTTAGTAAAGTTAGCAATGTTTTGTATAAAAAGTTTTAAAATTCGATCAGACACAGTATTCCTTCATGTTAATTGATCCACTCTCACATCTTTATATCACTTTAGTATGTTTTATATCACTTCAGTATACTCAATATGTTATAAGGATAAATATATATGATATACATCGGTAGAGCAGCCATTTTTCTGCATGTGTATGTTATTTGTATATAAGTGTATGCTTAAGTCAATAAAATTCTGTTATGTTCTATAAAACAGTATATCATCCTTTCCTTATATTTATATTTGGCATATTGATATTTTATTTATATGTAATTCAAGACACGTACTTATAACTTAGACAGTAAGTGTAACATGACCTTATATACTCTCCTTCAGCCATGAAAGCAACTTCAGCGATGATGATGATGATGATGATGATGATGAAGCTGATAATTCAAACGCCGAACATCAAGAAGATAATAATAATCTTCGGTGCAGTCAGTGTCGCAAAAGTTTCAGTCGAAAAGATGCACGAATTCGACACGAAAAGAAATGCGACCCTGATAAACAGAAGAAAACGGCTATTACAGCATGCGGGAAATGCGTTAAATCGTTTTCAGGGTACAGGACAAGATTGAGACACGAAAAGACGTGCAAATCGACCAAACCGAAGACTTCTTTCCCTTGTTGTCAGTGCAACGAAACATTTGCGTCTGTTGCAATGTTACTAAAACATGAACGATCATCACGACACAATACTCCCGATACAAGTAGTAGCGATGTTACAGATGGGATGACGGAAAGTGGAGAAAAGAAGAAGACGAAAAGTAACACAGATGCACAGAAATGTTCCCAACCGAAATGTAGATTTTGTGGGAACCGCTTTGAGAATTACCGGGATCTATATGTACACAGAGCGCTTGTCCATAAACAGAACGGTACCGGTAATTTACAAAGCGACCCTTGGACACATAGTGACGAAATTCCGCCGTGGATATGTGCAGATGGAAGTGAGAACGTACTATTGAGAAACGTGTACGACCAACATAGACATTTAATACTGAGAGAAAGAGTTCAACAAGGTGAAGTGAGAGACACGTATAATTTTCCAGTTTCAAACCTTTTAAGTGTTGACCAATTGATGGAACACATTGATTTTATTTTCGAAAGAACGGAAAATGCCTTCAAAATCAATCTTTCATTCGGCTTAGTGCTTCAAAACGTCGAAAATGAAACATGCAGATATTTCGCTCCTCACTTTACAGACGGATTGTTTTTATTTCCCCAGCTTTTAAACAACAGACAAGATATCGAAGTATTTCGGTTACGTCTTGCAGGATTGATTTAGCAAACTATTTTCAAAAACAGAAACCCGATTCAAAATGGAAACCGATTTTGGTTAGTAACGTGTTATACGTTGTATATAAAACAAGTTTCCCGTTAGGATTAAGTAAACCCCTACCAAAATACATAGTTGACTCGAAAAGTATTATTTCGTTTGAGAAAAATCCAAACACCCGTAAAATGTTTGAGGACAAGCTTTGTTTTTTTCGTTGCTTGTCTTTTCATAGAACTCGAAATATTCACTGCGAAAGTTTAACTTGTGAACTTCACAATCAATGGTTAAAATATGTTGTTCAAAATAAACTGAAGTCGACAGAAATCACATTAAACTGTATACCTGATTTAGAGGAATGTTTTAGAATGAACATAAACATTTTCGAATTGAGTGAAGATAAAACAGTAACAATGGTTTATAAATCGCGCCATGTGTTTTCAACAGACACTACCAAAACCATGAATCTTAATTTATTCGAGGACCATCTGTCCTACATTTCAAGGTTTAATTCGTACGCTTCTAAATTCAAATGTCGACTTTGCGAGAAATTGTTCGACCAGCAATGCAACGCATCACGGCATGAAAAAATATGCGAGAATTTCACAAAATTAAGATTTACTGGTGGATATTTTGAACGCCCCAAAACAATATTTGATAAATTAGCTGATTTAGGAATAACGGTAGAAACATCGCTTCATTCTTACCCATGGTTTGTCACATTCGATATGGAAGCAATGTTAAAGCAGACAGAGGTTAGTGAAACCACTAATTTAACAAAAACAACAAAACACGAACCTGTTTCTGTAAGCATTTGCAGTAATGTCGAAGGGTTTAAAAGTCCTAAATTTTATCTAGACGAAAACCTCGAATCTTTGCTTTCAGAAATGATTAATTACATGAATGAAATATCTAACAAGGTTTATCTGCTATCTCAGCAACGATGGAAGTCAGTGTTTGAAGGTTTAGATGACTTGGAACGCAAGTGGTGTCATACAACAGACAACAGAAATGATGATGATGATGATGATGATGATGGTGATGAAAACGAAGCTATGGAAACTAGCGAGTATGAACCCCAATCCGCGGAATTTGTGCGCGCGATAGGTAGAGAAAATGTATGGCATAGCGTATTACAAAACCTTTCATCTAATAACGAGCTACGTGTAGAATATAACGACTGGAGTGACTCCGATGATGGTGGTGGTGGCGATCTCCTGCTGCTGCTGATGATGATGATGAATTAATAGCTCGATTTCGCCCTCTAAACCAAACTCGCGATGATGATGATGATGATTGTGCTTCTGAAAGTGACCAAAACTTTTCAGAAACTTCTAAATTAATGATTAATTCAATCAAACGCGTTCGCAATCAATTCGAAACATATTGTAAACAAATACCAGTCATAGGGTTCAACTCAGCAAAATATGATTTAAACCTGTTAAAATCTCATTTAGCTAAGACTTTAATGCTTCATAAACCAAAACAACAGAAATTTGTCGTTAAGAAAAACAACGCTTATATGTGTATAGCTAACACTAGACTGAGGTTTCTAGATATGATCAATTACCTTCCACCAGGCACGTCATATAGCAAATTTTTAGAAACGTTTGGAGTGAACCAGGCTAAATCATTCTTTCCATACGAATATTTTACAGACACGTCAGTTCTTCATTAAACTTCACTTCCTCCAAAAGAAGCATTCTTTTCATCTCTAAAACAGTGCAATGTTCTTGAAGATCAAATTCGAGTCGATTTTGAAAGGCTACTAAGAAATGAAGGCAAAAGTGTCAAAGAAGCCTTGTCGTTTTTACATTTAAATGACCCCCCAGAATCAAAAATAGAAGAAAGATATACATCTCTGCTGAAGATATGGGAAGAAAACAAAATGTCTTCCTTGAGAGATTTTCTACAATACTACAATAATCTAGACGTGTTACCGATGGTGGAAGGTGTTGAAAAATTTAAGCGGCATTTTGAAGAAAGGGGTATAGATGTATTCAAAGATTGTATTTCAGTTCCAGGAGCTGCTAGGAAAATGTTGTACGAGTCTGGTTTAAAAAGCGGGGCATCGTTTGCGTTAATTGACAAGAGAGACGAAGACTTATACCATACTATTAAATCAAACATAATAGGGGGCCCATCTATTATTTTTACCCGTTTCCACGAAGTTGAAAAAACTAACATTAGAAACAATTCTAATTTCCCCTGTAGATCTATAGTTGGATATAACGCTAATAGTTTGTATTTACATTCTATGTGCCAGCCAATGCCGTGTGGCAATTATATTCGTCGTCTATCTGATGACGGGTTCAGACCTTTCAAAAACACTAACAGATATTTTAGCATGTTCGATTGGATGGATTGGTTAAACGTTACCGAAAACACCACCATATCGCATAAAATGAATAATGGTAGGGAAAAACGGATTGGACCGTACTTAGTGGATGGCTATGATTCGAACACAAACACTGTCTATGAATTTTTAGGATGTTACTCTCACGGACACGATTGTTGTAAATGGGAAGACGAAAAGATAGCCTCGAAAAGATTTAAGCGAACAGAGGAAAGGTTATTGTATATACAGAGTAAAGGTTTTGATTTAAAAATAATATGGGAGTGCGATTACAGATCACAAATTAAAGACAATGTGGGTTTGAAATCCTTTATCATGAACAGGTATCCGACATTTTACAAGTCTCGGCCAACTAAAGTGAATGAATCTGAGATTTTAGATGCTGTTATCAAAGATGACTTATTTGGATTTGTGGAAGTAGACATAAAGGTTCCTGACAGTTGGGATCAGGTTAAACACAAACCAGATACTAAGCTTAGTCCTTTTGAGTATTTTCAAGAAATGGGTCCTTTATTTTGTACATCCGAAATAAATGTCGACTCGATCGGTGATCACATGCAGGAACATGTGCGCAAGTTTGATCTATCAATTAAACCCAGAACATTGCTTGTTGGAGGAATGAATGCAGAACGTTTGCTTTTGATATCTCCGCTTCTTAAATGGTATGTGTTACATGGGTTATTAGTTACAAAAATACATCAGGTAGTTGAGTTCCACCATTCACAATGTTTCAAAGAATTCGGTGAGAAAGTTACACATGACCGACGGCAGGAAGATGTTGACAAGTCGCAAGAACTTAGAAGCACGCTATCAAAGTTAGTTGGTAATTCTGCATACGGTGGAACAATTATAAATCAGGAAAAATTTCAGAAAGTCAAATACCTAGAAGGATTTCGAAATGCATGTTTTGCTGTTAACGATCCGAGGTTTAAACAACTTAATGAACTTGGCGAATGCATATACGAAAGCGAATTTGCAAATTCAAAAATCACAATAAATTCACCAGTGTACTTAGGATTCGTTATTCTTAACTACGCGAAACTGCATATGCTGTCATTTTATTATGACTTTTTAGATACGTATTTGGAAAGAGAAATGTTTGAGCTTATTGAAATGGACACGGATTCGTATTATTTTGCTCTTTCTACACCGGCATTGCAAGATGCAGTCAAACCGTCTATGAAAGATGTATTTTACCAGTCTTTGTATGGTAATTGTAGAGACTACTTCAACGGGGATCAGTTTAAACATGTTTGGTTACCACGCGAGTGTTGTGCAGCACATAACAAATTTGATTCTAGAACGCCTGGTTTGATGAAACTTGAGTTCAAGGGTACTAAAATGATAGCACTATGTTCAAAATCCTATATTGCCACGAACGAAGAAGACAGATCGGTTAAATACAGTCTTAAGGGTACAAACAAACATTTTTTAGATCCATCTGATCTCTTTCAGCAAGTCTTGCAAACAGAAAAACCTATTTCGGCTGTTAACAGGGGTATAAGGGCATTCGATAATTGTTCGGTATTCACTTACACCCAGTCAAAACAATCTTTTAATTACTTTTATTGTAAACGTCTCGTTCATTCTGACGGCATTCATACAAGTCCATTAGATATAGTATTGAAACCTATTAATAACTACAGAAAGTCTCAGGAAAAAGAGTACGAGGAATTACAAAGTATTTTAAATACCGCGAGTATGTAATGAGACAGAGACAGAAAGACTATTACTGTGATGTTTATATTTCTGATTTTCCTTTGTATGAAATGTTATTTATTTATTTGTTATTTAAACAGAGTGTGCCCTAATTTTATAATTTGTGTTCTGTATTTGGTTGTATGTTTACAGGGAAAATTCTGGTACAACAAACGCAAGATTTTATTTATCATTTATTTATTGACAACTATGTAATAAATCAAATAAATATAAAATGAATGTATATTACAATTGTTGTATTTATAAAAGAACAATAAAATTTTGCAAATTATACAGGTGTTAGTGTTACTATAATCCACAAAACATTCAGTACGGAATCCATTTGATTACATTTTTAGTCCTTTTCTCCACCTTTTTTGATCGCACTCCTGGAATAATACTCCATGACGGGGATCGAACAACGTGTACACTCTTATCATTCTCAACTTTGTTGGTGTTACTGTCCAGCTTATTATATATTGCAGGTATTGTAGCTGCATTTTGTGGCTGAAGTTTCAGTGGTTTCTCCATGTCAGTTTGAGTTTGAACTGATACGGTTTCCGGTGACTTTGTCTCACTTAGCAGATTGTATTTTTGTTTCGGTATAAGAACGAGTTCCCTCGCTGACATTTTCCCTATTTCGGTGTCCACTTCAGTCCTTCTTTCAGAATCACGGTGACTTGACGAATCCTTCTGGCTATCAAAATTCTTTTTTGTTGTAAAGAAGTTTTCTTTGCTGCGATTTCGTACAGTGAGGCGCGATACTTTTTAAGTTCGGGTAAATCCGAATTGGCTATTTTAAAGCTTCCTTTTATACCATTAAGTGTAATTTGACTAATAGCTAATACTTGAGATTTAGTCATATGTTTAGCTATAACCTTTTTCTCGCTGTCAGTCAGTTTAACGAAGTAAAGAAGAAACTGTGCCTCCTTTTTTAAAATATCGGTCATCGTCTATTCCTGTGCGAAGATGATAGTATCCTCGTTTGGAAATATATTTGTTCTTAGTCTGTATTTATCCTCGGATTTACAGTTCAAGTCTACTAACAAGTAACCCCATGGACGGCTTGTCGCTAACTGATACGCTTTATTGAAAAATCCGGCTTTTATTTCCGTATATTTGTCTACCGAAAAACTGTATTTGCTGCGTGTCTCTGTGATTTTTAAACAGAATGTAATATTGTGTATTAAGGCTTATAGTCCTGGCGGAGGGAGATTTCTGATACATATTGTGAGCCAGGTAAATAACTGTCAATTTTAAATGGTGAGAGTGAACCGTCCACAGTTTTTCGATATTCTTATCAGCGGCGTTTATTTCTGTCATTAAGTCGTCGATGATAAGGCAGGAGTGGCCTGTATCTTTAGCAAACCTCTCCATTTCATTTTGCGTCGGCAATCCCTCCTTGAATAACATATTCGGTTTATCTCTGAGCATATCGTCAAACATAGGTTGCCACGAACTTCCGTAGCAATACACGATAGTCGAAAAATCTTCGGAAAACATTCCTTTTGAATTTTCTAGGAGTCTTTTTACGAATGAAGTCTTTCCGCCGTTCGATGAAGCAACCAGCGTAATTGTACAAGGACTTTCGAAAGGTAATAAGGATTGGGTTTCGTACCACTCCATGATACCGCTAATTACTAGCGAGTTCAAAGTTCAGTTTTTGTATTTCAAAATTTTCAAATCTCTCCAATACGTACGGGCTTCTAAAATGCTTTTATCCACCAACGGCCACACCTGCTTCAACCTTATCCACTGTCTTTTCTTATATCCAGCACCACGACACCGTATCTGTTGCACACGGTGACGTACGTACCGTGATAAATAGCGTACTGCTTAATGAATACGCATGCCGTTTCGTTCTGATCCGCTTCAATTTTAAAATCTAAAACGGTCGATTGCTGCGCGTTTCCATTATTCAGAATGAATATTCCAGGAATGAACGTACTGCACAAGAGCAGCAATAAAACACCGACCCATTTAGTAACTTTTAAGCGACTACCAAGTGCGTTCTTGTCTAGTCTATTTTTTTCAATAAAAGAATGAATGATAGTATTTCCATCCGCATCCTCACCGCTTTCTTCAGCGTTACCTCTGTCTTCGTCCATGGTTATACTCTAAATGAACTACCATAAAACGGATTGATGGTTTTATAATATCTTACATGCAGTTTCCAGAATAATAATGCACCGCCAATATAAAGGAAGACGTAAATAGATAAAATGTTTTACGTTTTAATAAACTTAATACAACATACATACAATACATTGAAATATATATGTAATTTATAACGTATTTCAATACATAAAAAGGTTAATATTACAACGCAACTAGAATGAAGTAATGTAACATAATAAACAATATTTAGAAATATGTTACTATTATTCAATTTTCAAGTTTGTATGATTCAAGCATACAACCAGGAATACGACTGGAATTTGATACAGTTGGTATTTAACTTATTGGTACACAATCACGTTCTCTCGCCTGGTTCACTTCGAAATAACCGACTTCTTCCGTGTATATGATACAAGTGACTGGCGTTGGTAAAGGACCGGCAAAATTAGCGCTCACTCTGACAATGCCTTGTTTTACTAAAGTCAGGTAATTTTTGTCATCGTAAGCTGGCTCGATGTTGAAGGCGTACACCCCGAATCCATTTGCGATATCCGACTGCGTCATTTGATTGCCTTCATCTTTTAACCATTTGCCAGTTGTTTCAAACAACCAGTGAAAAGCCTCGGCGGTATCTGTACCGCTTTTTGCATCGAAATTCAGTCTCAAGGGATTACCTAGCACAGGAATATTGTCAACAGTTACATTTAATTCAGTGAGTCGAAATCCTTGAAAGTTCCACGGAGATGTATTATACGAACCGGAAACGGACTGGCTGTTTGCGAATGCTACGACAATCTTATTTGGTCTTATTCCCTGGCATACGTTGTCGATGTTGAAATTTACCTGGCCTTGGGATATTGAGGCTAATCTCACTTCCGTTTTGACGTAAGGGTACTTTGCGTTTGTTTTGTCTAGCTTCTGACTATGACAGAATACGACTGCCGGATTCACTTGAACCTTACACATATTCAAAACCATTTAGTCAATAACCATTTTGTAGTTCGGCGAAAGGGCATCTGTCATAAGATAGAATTCCGGTTTAGCTCTGTAGAATTTTATATTCATTGCTGTCTGGTTAAGGATGTACCGATCTAGCTGGAAAAAGCGTCGTGCATTATAGGCGCAATCATATGTACTTTCTTGCTTCCTGCGAACAATGCTGTGCGGGTTTTGAATCCGTCATTAGCCCCTGTTTTACCATCATTATCGTCTAAATGTCCCGGTGTATCTTTGTAGTAACACTGCGACGTTAATTGCGAAGATTTCGCATCGTTGCCATAATTTAACAAAGTTTGCAAGTATGCTTTATACGGATAATTCCCGATCGACGAAGTGATAAACTTTCCTTGTATTGTAACGTCTACCTGTTCAAACAATGCGTGAGCCGCAAGATTCACTGGTCCTACGTATTCAGTGTCGCCTATTGCGCTTCCATCCTGTTGTACTATCCTGGCTTTTATACTCATAAAACTTCTCCTTGTGTCTATGTATTCCATTCCATTCTGACCGCTTACTATAAACTTAATCGGCGATGTATCGGTAATTTGTCCGATCGGTAATATTTGCTGAAAATATATTTTTTTCTACTGCAGTTTGAGTTGGATTCAAACTAAACAATTCCAACTCGCTCGGTTGAGCTTCGACCAAGTAATCAGAATTGATTGCCGTCATGGTTTCTCCCGAGAGAAGACTTTTTCTGTCGACTGCGTTTGCTTGACTGTTTTGTACAAGAAGGACGTCCCCTTTTTATACCATTTTCTCTTTTAAGTTCGCTAGTAGCTTGTTCAACAACCTGCTGCGCAGGAGAAACAAACTCAACTTTAAACTCTTTCGTTTTATCCGCTGGTATGTGTTGCGAAGTTGTTTCTATCGGAACTATCCTGTTTATTTTATCGCGTGTACCAGCATATTTGTTTGAAGATTTCTTTTCGCCGTTATAATACTGAGGATGTTCTGGCGTCCCGGTGGATTCGTAATATTTTATCCATTTTTCGAGATTCGGAGTATATAGTTGATTTCGATTCATGTTTTCTTGTGTCAAACACTTCACGCAATGTCTATCGGTGATGAGGTTAAATGTAAAACTAGAGTCAGAGGGTTGTGCAAATGTTTCGCTTCAAATCCTTTTTGATCCTCTATTCTGAAATCGAGTTCGCTAATTTCCGATTTGACAATCGGAATATAATACAACGGCGTGAGGATCGTATTTCCGGTTTCATTCGTAATAACTCTCCTTAACAGCGGGGTTTTAATTCCGTTAATGAAGCTCTCCCCGCATATGCTTGAGAAGATATACAAACTGTCGTCCTTTTTGATATCGTCAGAGATGGTAATTTCCGTCAAGGCCACTTTCCATGCGGATTTTGAATCGATCGTTTGTCGTAACTTGATTTTAAAACGGTACGGTTGATTATCCGGATAATATTCCATATTCTGGTCGCTGCGACATATCATGTAATAAGACATTTTTTTATCTATTTAACGCTTTCGATGGCGTCTTTCCTCACCCAAGAGTTGAATTTATCCGGCCATCCTTCGTATTTCACGAGATATTCATATTCACCTTTGCGTTTCCTTTTCCGTATAACCTTTTCAATTATCCACAAAGCATTTTCATCTTTTTTTATTATCTGTAATTCTTCTTGGTAAAAAGTACCAGAAAGCTGTTCGTTTTCGAAGTCTGTAAGATTGTAAACTACGACTCCTTGTTTTATCGTCCGTTTAGATATTTCGGATGTCCACTTCTGCTGATAGTCTCTCTGAAACGGATATTTGACATACGCGATTCGTACCAAATCATCAACATTAAACTTGAATTGACTATTTGATTGGCTTTTAAAATCGAGCGAATCGGGGATAGGTTTATTGTACATAAAATCCCAAACGACAGCTTCGTTCTCTTTAGTCACATCCGCGGGACACATGTTACCTGGCAGACTTCTGTGCGGAGTATGATTGTAACTATCTACCAAAGCTTGCAGTTGTTCTAAATATTTGTAAGTCCTATTAGAGTGAAACATTTTGTGCATTTTGTTTCGTATCGTGCGAATAATTCTTTCGACAGGCGAAACTTTAACGTCTTCGTTCTGAGATGTGAAATAGTCGATCCCTCTTTTTTGCAGTTCGGATTTGAACAATTTATTGTTAAACTCGCCACCTTTGTCCGTTTGTAGTTTTTGAGGACTACGTCCGTGTCGTAAAATATGTTCGAAACCATTTGTGACTTCTTTAGCTCGCTTAGTTTTCAAAGGCTCGACAAACAGATATTTGGAGAAAATATCCACAACCACTAATAAATAGTTCACACCGTCATTATATTTGGACGTATTTGACACGCTAGCTAGATCTGCGCCCCACTGCGTATCAACGCCTGACGTTATTATCCGTCGTCTGGTAAATTTTCTCCTTATGTTTTTATGAAGGGTGTAAACGTCCTGTTCTTGTAACCATTGCTTAATCCGATTTCTGGATATTTTAAATGTTCCTTGCCTCTTAACAACTTGATATAATTTTTCGACGCCAGCGAATGAAGCTGGATTATTTACATCGAAATACACACTTTTAAGATAAGCTTTATAATCCATGATTTCACGAATCTATAAAGTTACAACATCGAACAATTGTATCTTTTAATTCACAAATTTCCATCAGCACATCTTTAGAAATAGTGACGGATCTCGTTCCTTTTCTTATGTTTATAACGGCTTGCTTTTCTTCATCGTGATAGATAGATACGTAATGACAGCCGTCTATATTAAAACTGACTTTGCGAGTGTTAGAATTCAAATTTGACATTTTACCAGAAGGTGATTCAGTATTTCCTACACCGCAAATATTAACGAGAGCTTGTGCCATTTTAAGTAAATGCGTCTAGATCGCGATCGTATCTCTGAATGACTGTGCTTATTGGTTGACGTTTGCATTAAACCATCGTGAACCAGTTTGATCTGGATGTATCTGGTTATTTAATAAAAATGAACAAGTTAACACTTTTTTAACCGCTCACGGTGGCTGAGTGGTTAGAGCGCCCGCCTCGTAATCGGGAGGTCGTGAGTTCGATCCCCGGCCGCGACATACCAAAGTCGTTAAAATGGTAGTGGTATAGCCCCTTGCTTGGCGCTTAGCATATAAGGGTGGTTCCAGGACTGGTTGGTCCGGTGTCAGGATAATGTGACTGGGTGTAGTATCATACCACGTGTCTACGGCGTGATACCGCATTGTGACAGCACTATATCTGTCTCACGTAGACAATAGTCCCCATATGACTGGAATATTGTTGATGGGACGAAAAACCCATACAAACAAACAAACAAACAAACAAACAAACACTTTTTAATATCATTTATTTACGCGTTTGATAAAATACATAGTACACATAAATGCGCTTAACGAAAAAGAAGACATAATAATACAAATAAAAAGTATGTATTAAGTTATGAGTAGATTTTAGAGTTTTTGTAAAGTCAATATATCTCCGTTATCACTGTGAACAGCGGTAGGCTTTCCAGGTTATCCTTCTCTGCAACTAGGCATTTAACTCTTGCCTCTGGAACCTCTTCTACAGAAATAAGTCCCTGGATGAAGCGTTCCTGAAATACACGAAACAAGAGAAAATGTGAAACTGATGAGTCAACAGGACATTTACGTGGGAGTAAAATGACCCTATCAATTAACTCATTTAACATTAATAAGAATTGACCGGTTTAGGTTTGTCGGCGTTTTTCACGTATCTCCGCATCGATTAGTTAATAATACATGTAATAATAATGAATTGTAATTACCTTCAGTTCAGGTAGACTGTTCACTGCTCGCTGGGCTAGATCCTGGATATTGTCATCGCTGAATGAGCTCTTAACCACGGGCCAGTACTGGTTGCAAAGTTCTTTCCACGTATGTCGTTCGTCAGACATGCACCCGCCGTAACCCATGTGTTGTTTCTGTGAGGGATGGTCCGTCACACACCCGTTACAGGTTCGCCTTGGATCGTGTAACTCTAGTATTTCTCGCATAATAAGGGTCGCCATTGTTACCGAAATGATTTCCAGCGATTTCTCCCTGACATCGTTAATGAGGGATTGGTATTGTTGGATTATTTCTCCCAACCTGTTAGTCACAGAGTGAGGAAATCGCACACCTTCTGTAGTATACTGATACGAATTGTTTTCTCTCTTGAAGCATTTTCTAATGTCGACATCAAATACTCCCCGCTTGTAGCTGTTTTCCTTCAGAGAGACGACAGTGACTAACTCTCCTACTTTGGCGCTGCTCGTCTCGAATGGAAAGTCGATGGGGCGAGGGGTTCTTTTGGTAGAATATCTAGTGGCAAGCGAATCTACCACAGGCATCATTTTCAAAATCCCCCCGATGTCCTCGTCGCTCAAACAAACTGATCTGTTTCCATCCAAACGAACTTTTTCTAACGTAATGGAATATGTCCTCAGCAGCAAGTCGTATTCCAGTGAACATTTCACGTCCTCGCACAAATTAGAACAATCTAGCCTTAGATCGGTGTTGTTTCCTTCGATAATTTTTAACAGTTTTGTTTGAGCATATTCCTGGGATAACTCTGCGTTTTCAGCCATGTTCTTCTTGTCGTTGGAACAGAAATAAAATGAAATGACAGAGAATCGTTGTATTTAAACCACACACGTTCTGTCTGAGGTAAGCGATGCACCGCTTTAACGTCGGGGCGAAAGTGCTGTATGTCCCGTTTTATCGAATGTTTAATCCATAACCGACAGTGCGAAGCTGACAGTTGTCTCTATCTTATTGCACCGACATTTACCTGTACGCTTTCCGGATAGTCACGAAACGACTTCGGGCGTTTCCGTCGAGCGATCATGTGCCCCCGTGCACCGTTTTTAATTGACATTGCGTAATTTCTCGGACGACTGACGGTCTTAACCCGTTGACCCGGTCAGAATAGCCACGAAGCGAATTCGGCCGTTTCCGTCGACCAATCGGTTGTCGCCGTCACGCACCGAGCGTTCCACAAAATTGTGGCCGTCCACACAAATGTGGCCTGGTTATTTTAAGTCACATTCTACTACTGAGACCTGCATAGCAAACAATCGAATTCTTTAGGAATGCCAAACGAATTGAAACAAGAAATATCTTTAAAAAAGATATTCGGCGTAGGATGAAAGAAAAACGAGATTTTCATTCATGCATAAATATACTTTAATTAAGAAACTTATAAATGGAAATATATGCAAAACACATTTCAAAGACTCTAATGTTATGATAGGTTATAAAAGCATTGTTGTAAATAATTGTAAAAAAACATGTCTAATTTTGGTAGTGAACAATGATGAATGGCAATGTTTTTAACAAGGTTTATTTTGCAAATAAGAAAATAGTCCACGAGATGTGTACAACAACAGGAATGTAGCAAAAAAAAGGTACAATTTTAAAATAATGTCTATATATATTCAAAACAAAATGTACAGTAAAGAATGACTAGACTATTATACAAAAGACACGACTGACCATTATCGTAAACAGGCTTACCTGCACCATAAAAAATTGTAAAATGATTAAAATCAGAATATGAAATGATTTGATATAATAGATATTTCAGAGTACCTCCAAATGTTCTTATTTAAAAGCAGTGTAATGTTATAAATTATCCTATGAAATATAAAAAAATCTATGATAATCCGCTGCATAAAACCTAATTTAGTTCCAGGCTGATCATGTAATGAGCAGTTATCTGCTCGTTGTAGTTAGGACATACACTTTTTTCTTCACCTTTATTTTATTTCTTACTGACAAAAGCTTGTTCAGGTCTGATTTTATCAGTTGTAAATTGTATCAAAATAGTTTATACAGGCATATACATCAATGATCAGCACCTTAAAGCATAGATTCATTGATAAAGGAAGTTACAATAAACAAGATAGCCATGATGGCCCTGAATGACTCGCCTGGGTATCACGGCTACAATTTTATTTTCATTTTTTTTTAATATAAAAAATAGACATTAATTCTAGTATAACTTAAAAATATTTTACCCCTGATGCAGTGGTGCGAAATTTTATCACCTGAAGTACATGGTTTCATCAATAAACTAAATACCTAAGATCTAGACGACATAGTTTCAAAAAAGAAGAATGTGAATGTTTATCCAATATATGTCTATGTAAAATAACTGTCCCCTGGGTTGTGGCCGTTTATCTTTCGATATTTAAGCTGTTACAGAAGATTTTTTAAGTGATCCCATTTTAATCTGGAAAAATAAGTGACTCATTTTTTTTTTAAATTGCCAGTGTATGTTTAATTTTTGAGAAGAGTGTTTTAAGTTTTACCCATAGGCTATTCATTTAGACTATAATGCAAGTAGCAGGCATGCCTTTTATATTTATGACACTAAATGTTAGAATAAAAGCTTAATAAAGAAGAACCTTTAATAAGCATTTTGTTAGGACGCTAAAAACACAGCAAAACAAAAAATCACAACTATCAACATGTGGTAAGAAAGTAAAAGATGTGAATTAACCAGTCGCCAAAACTGGTATAACCATGCCCCGAATGTTTGTCGGAGGTAATTGTACATAAGAAATTAATAGAAACAAGATTCACATGCATTTGTTTGTCGGAGCCTTGTCCAACCTGCCATTGGCTAAACCAATACACATATTCAGTTTAAGGCGGTCTGGCGACTGGTCAATTGAAACACGGAATGTTTAAGGGTAACCTTAAAATAATTTAAAAAAAACACTTTACCTTCTTACAAATATTAAATGTTGATTTCATAAAATTGTAAATTACTGTTCAATGGGGAATGTTGTTTCCTATTTGTATATTAAGAACTTATGCATTCTATGACAAAAGTAAGCAATTTTTGTTAACTTTCACCCAAGTATTATCATTGCCAAGTTTAATCAATTTTGGTCTAATGGATTCAGGAGATATGTTAGGGGAAAAAACAAATTACCACAATGGATAAATGGTTACAATAGCCTTCTTGAGGACATTGGGCTCAGATAAACCAAAACTGAACAAGAAATATTTGTTAAACACGATTTCACTGCCATGTTCTATCTCTATAAAATAAAGTGGTCCCATAAAAGATAAACAAAAACCATTGACTCTTATTAGTAAGCAACGTCTTTTTCAAAGTCTTCCAGTCTTCTAGAATATTCCGAGGAAAAGCGCGCGAAAGACCGACGCACAACAAATTTAGCACGCTCTAGAAATAGTTCAGTATTTTTTCTATGAAATATACTTATTTATAGACGGTAATACAAAAAATTATATCTGTAAATAGGCTTGTTTGATATTTGTTCATATCATTATTGCATATGACAATTATGATATAAAAGCGTTATTAGTTGTTTTGGTTTTGGCGAATTAATTTTCAATGAGAGCATCTCGGCAGGCTGGAAGAATTCAACATACATAGTAAAGGGGTTTCATGTCATAACACGGTGGATTCTTTTTTGTTGTTTTAAATCATTTTCACAAAGTAGCATTCCTCAATTGATGGAAAAGGACTGTATTTAACTTACTGAAATCACTTTCATGTTTACATCAAAAAGAAAAGAGATAACACCAAGCTGAATGATATATACAAGCGGCACCCCTTATTTACAGTAATTTTATAGTCCATAACGATGCGTTAACCAATAACAGGAGTCCTTTTATTCAGCTTAGAATCATTTACCGCTGTTAGCGTACATTTGATTGGTTTAAAATGCGAGTTGAAATCGAAATTATACAGCTACGCCGAAAAAAGGATCCAAGATCTAAGACTTATGATATGGTGTTAACAAAATGCGCAGGTTAAGCTTGGGTTGTGTTATCCGTTGCCCGATATTATTGTGGCAGTATAAAGTAAGGGAGACAGTTCGAATAGAAAAGACGCATCGAGGCCCGTATGGCCAAGATGTGTTTTTCTGTGAAATATTGGATAGTTTGAAGCGTTTCTCAAACTAAAACATTTTCTCACTACTATAATTTTGGCTTCACAAAATAAGCATGAGGAATTTGAATCATTCCTGAATTCCTTTGTTGAAGTAATAGACGGATACCCTAGAAACACAAGGAAATGGAACTCTACATGGGTCTTATGTAAACACGGGGGGGGGGGGGGGGACTGCAATTAACTTATTAGATGAATACAGTACAATATTGCATATAATGTACTGAAATAAAAAAGGATAACATCATGAAACTGTTTTAACTTTGAATCGGGTATGATTGATGTATGAGCCTTACTTATACTGCACACAGTTTTGAAGCTGTCGTTGCCTAGAGCCATATACAATGCTTTTCACAAGTGAGTATCAACGCCACGCAACAGCGTCTTCCTTCCGAGCGTTCCTATAAACGCCACACAACATAAATTCGAAAGACAAATTGGATAACTCTCAAATATTAATAATAGGCCCCAGGTAGTTAAAATGGGGACACAAAACCGAATTAGTTGCTTTGTATCACTCTTTTAACGTGGCTGCGAAGCTAGTCGAGGTACCCCAGAAGAGTATACGTATTTTCGAACAATACGAAGAACCCACTATACCAAACGGTGTTCCCCAGAAATGTTACTATTTTTAGAATTATCCAGTTCGATGGATTCACTATAAATTCTCACAAACTGTGCAATTCTATTTATTTTTAAACACTTATAACAACTACTGAATGGTTACTGAATAACCATGGTACTCTGTATACAAAGCGATGTTTCGTAACGGCGAAACATCCGACTCAAAATTCTGTATTTAGTAATATAGGTGTGTGACTGATCCACAAACATGCAAACAAAAGAAAAGTATTGATATTTACGAAAACCCATTAAGCTCATTTTCGTTGGTAAAAAAAAAAATATTTTCTCGTTAAAACGCGAAGCTTTTGCGAATGAACGCGTTTGTTTCGGGTAATAACGCGGAACTTTTGCGAATAAACGCGATACTTTATAATATAGATTTCCTATGTACGGAAACGTTAAAGGGCCTTCAATTAATGACATGTTTTGTGTTAAGTCAAAAACTTTCTATTTCACTTTATCAAATAGTTCCGTAATTCGCCTTGACAAAAACATTCAAACATGTCGTGAAAATTAAAGTTGCAATATCTATAAAATTCTCATTATGCGAGCTAAATAAATTGACACGTGTTATAATATCTGATCAATGCGAATAAAAAAATGTCGACTTAGCACAAAACATGTCATTAAATGAAGGCCCTTTAACGTTTCCGTACCTATGGCAATTAAGCGATACTATTTATAAGTTATTTGTTAAGAATACTAAATATGCATGGATATACATTGTAGATAAATGAGGATATGTGCATTTTGATAATTTAGAATATAATAATGGGGTAAAAAATGTACGGCAACATTTATATTCAAATGGCTTTGGTTATGTGCAGGACTGTACCAAATCAAAAATCATTCTTTTCCAAATGTATTACTAGATAAAAGGATCAGTTTTTGCAAAATTTGTATGCACGATGTTGTAATAATGTAAAATTTGAAATTCAAAATGAAATTTAATATTAGAATGTAGAATTGTCCATACTATGAGTGTTATCAGAAAGATGAATATTATTTAACAATGTATAGGCATTTGTCCATTATATGAGAATATTCTTAAAAAATTTGTAGTCTTATGTCATGCAGAAATAAAAGTGTCATTTAAAGATAAGCAATGTATCTATTTTATGCGACTATAAAACTAGAAGAAAAAAAAGATTTGTGGCACAGTTTTTTGGATAATGTGTTTAAACATATTCATATTTGCAAATTTATATACAGTGTTTGTATACCTGACACAATACATGAATAATAAAGAGGTAGCAGGAGCACCGGGTGGATATCGTGGAACCGCACGATACACATGCCATATAGAGGTAGCAGGACACCGGGGGATTGTTGAACCGTACGATACACATGCGAAATAGAGGTAGCAGGAGCAACGGGCGGATATCGTGAAACCGTACGATACACATGCGATATAGAGGTAGCAGGAGCACCGGTGGATACCGTGGAACTGTACGATACATATGCGATATAGAGGAAGCAGGAGCATAGGGCGGATATCGTGGAACCGTACGATACACATGTGACTAAGGCATTAGTAACATGTATAGTTGTGTCCCTTTTGCACTAGTCAGGTCTAATGTTGAAAGGTCATTATGTCACATTTACCTCTCCTTGTTCGAGACAAAAGGAAAAAAAATACAAGGTCATGATGGTCCTTATCGCTCACCTGATCACTGACCATGCCTTACCCATAATCGAACTTGACCAAAATATCATCAAGAAAAATATTTTTAACAAGTTTGACTAAAATGTGAGAAAGATTCAGCTAATAATGTGGCCCAAAGAGTGTAAACATGATTATACAAGATTTGACCTAGTGACCTACTTTTTGACCCCGTCCCACCCATGACTGAACATGATATTATCAAGGCAAACATTCTGAGCAAGTTTGAGAATGTTAAGGTGTAAACATAGTGAAATATGGCAATATTAAAAGGGCATAACTCCTGACCTAATTGGCCATTCTCCGCCATAATCGAACTTGATCGGGAGATTATAGTTGAAGTTTGAAGATGATTGTTAAAAAAAACAGATGCTAGAGTGTTAATAAAGGGAAATATGTTATTTTTTAGTATTAAAAGGGGCATAACTCCTGAATTTTTTGGCCGATCTCAGCCATTATCGAACTCGGTTAAGAGATTATGGTCATAAACATTGTTATAAAGTTTGAAGATGATTGTCAAAAAGTGAAGATGCTAGAGTGTAAACACTAAAAATTGTTGACGGACGACGCACGCCGCACATACGCACGACGGACAACGGACATTCAAGCAAAATGTAAACAAAGTAAAATCTGGCATTATTTGATATTTAAGGGGCATAACTCCTGACCTAATTAGCCGATATCGGCCATGATCGAACTCGATCGAGATATCATAGTCATTAACATTGTCATAAATGTTGAAGATGATTGCTTATGAAATAAAGATGCTAGAGTGTAAACACTAAAAATTGTTGACGGACGACGCACGCCGCACATACGCACGACGGACAACGGACATTCAAGCAAAATGTAAACAAAGTAAAATCTGGCATTATTTGATATTTAAGGGGCATAACTCCTGACCTAATTAGCCGATATCGGCCATGATCGAACTCGATCGAGATATCATAGTCATTAACATTGTCATAAATGTTGAAGATGATTGCTTATGAAATAAAGATGCTAGAGTGTAAACACTAAAAATTGTTGACGGACGACTCACGCCGCACATACGCACGACGGACAACGGACATTCAAGCATCACAAAAGCTCACCATGAGCTTCGCTCAGGTGAGCTAAAAAGTATAATACCACCATATGAATGAATGTCACTGTCTGATATTTAGTAAGTAACAAGATCCCAGATGACCAGAAAGTACATTAAATTACTAAATTTTATTATCATATAAAATGAAAAAAGAACCTCTTTTTGAAATGCATATTAAACCCTTATTAATCATGGTCTTGCTGACAATCTACTTAAGTAAATCATAACTTTTATTATACAATGCCATGTCCCATTTACTTAATAAGCACGATAAAGACATTGGGGTTCCAAAATGATTCGAATATATATGTATGCCATTGTAGTAGTGTGGAAAAGCATACTATCAACTGCAATGAATGAATAAAATCGAAACATACTAAAAATTAAGAAATACACACAAAGAAAGATATCTGATGGGGACTGAGTCTCATTTGTCTGTTTCATTTCATTTATCCGGCATCGATGAATGGAATGTAAATCAGCTTGAATTTACAATCTTATTTTAAATAACAATTATCTGACGTTTGTGTTTATGTATTTTATCACATTTTTTTCCCATTACATTATTAAGTCCTTGAGTTAAAATTGTTTGACTACTGACATTTGCCTCTAGGGTTGTTCATCGCCTGGTGTAACGATTTCAAGTGACCCCCAAACCGGGAATTCCCTCCCCCTTTTCAAATGTCCTTCCCAGCATACCGTCCAATCGAAAAACGTTACATCAGTTGGAGTCGTCCGGTTCTTAGATTTCCGCGGTGAAATCAGGGCAGAATGTTTATGCTGTTATAAACTCAATAATACGAAATAATGCACCTAAAATTGCATTAAGTAGAAAATAAAAACAACATTTCTGATATCATAGAAACAACTATTATACGATAACAATATGTTTTAAACCAAAATCCGATGATAAATCACAACAGGTAATCGCTTCAAATATTGACCCATTATATGTATACATGTTGACATCATGCTGAAAGCTGATTGGTCCATTTTCAAAGTACGGTTGATAGTTAACCCATATGTTAGACGAAACTTTAAAGACAACTACCTGAAATGGGAGAGAGTGGTTCCTGTAGCTGATGACTTTGTCATTGTTATTTAGATATTCTGTAGTAGTTATTGCATTGAACATTCCAATATCACAAATTCATAAACACGTTCGCATTGTACGCAATAATTCTATGTTAAAACTTTCTTCTGTATTCGTAAAAAAATATTTACCCATAGTAATGGTATTTTCTACAGTGATGAGGATGTTCACATTTAATGAACAAAATTAAATGAATGAATTTCGGCGTAATTTTGAACAAAATTTAGCGGATTTAGGTTTTAAGGGTTTAATTAAATCATATAATGATAGTTATCACTGAAATTATGGAAGTTGCACATTATAGATTAAACTATGTGTTTTGGGGACTTTTCGATTTGACGTCGCTTTGTCCCGACTGAAAAAATTACAAAGCGATAGAGTATGCATAGGACTACGACAAATCGGGACCTTCATCTAATAAAATTGTGTTCAATAGACAAGGAACATTTCTAAATATATCAAATAAATAAATATATCAGAATTCTACAGATACACGTCATTAATTTGTTTACTCCCGAATGTGCAAAAGACAGGTCAGCCCAATCAAGACTGTTTTTTTTTTAAATTTTATATGATTTTTGTTTCTACTTTCACTTTTATTTCTAATGTCAGTTACATTGTTTCATAATCCCGATCAGTGCACGTCTTCAAAAGTCGAACAAATCCTTTCATAAAGGGTTGTTAAGTACAAGTTTTCCAGATATTTTACTTCTATTGTACACTGTTCATTCCGACTATTCACCAGTCTTATTGCCTTTCAAGACCTCAATTAACTACTGCAAAGGTAACCCAGAACTTATTGTTCTTAAGGTTCATTCTTTCAGACCTTTGAAATGTATTTGTTCAATCAGTATGGTTTTGGAGATGATTTGTAATTTTGAGACTGTTTTTTTCTCTTCAGGAGAGACCTTAGCAGGGCCCTTTTTAGGTAGGCTTCAGAATTGTTAACATGATGTTGGAAATACAATCAAAACGCAAAAGGCACTGAAATTGTGTGTGTCACAAGTAAAAGAGTGTTTGACGAGTTGCAGATCTGCTGGGTGATTTAATTTTTTTCCAGATACCAAGTTTAAATAAAATTATGAAATATTATTGTTTTAGATTTGTTTCCTTTTGATTTAGATATACATATTGATATAGGGAGAATATGAGTGACTATTTTTACATTGTTAGCTGTCCATTGAAACAAATGGTGTATGTTATCTTGTGATGACTTTGTAAAGGCAATGTTAAAGCGGGTGTACAGGATCGTGTTAATTGGCATCGCTTGAAAAAATTGATCTTCGTTTATTAAATTTACTTTTGTACTCAGCGCTTGTATCTACTGACGTCCGAGTCTCTATTCATAAATTTTAGTAATTATGCAACATGTTTGCTGCGCAGGTCAGTGGCTCGTAACTGATTTCGGATAGAGGTATGCAGGTTTCGATTATTTTATAGTGTAACAATAACAATGAAGTGGTAGAGAGCTTGATGTGATTATTGATATGTTACACAGATTTGTATCGGACCTCAAGCTTTCTACATGGGTTATTGTTAAACCATAAAATGACCGGAACCTGCATATTTACTATCCAATATTAGTTTCGAGCACTTTTGCATCAAAACAATATATATATCCAAAGGGTAAAGTGATAGTTACGCAACATCATATGTATATATATTAGTTATTTTGTGATTTATGCCACCCAGACAATTATTGTGTCACGTAAATATTTATTTTTGTCACGAATTGATTATTCAACACTTTTTGCTTAATCTGTGTTGTAAAATAATGTTTACTCGTTCGATCGTTTTTACAAAATTGAGAGGTGTTTCGGTTTTCAAAGTAGAGAATCGAAATGCTCAGAAAGTAGGTACACTACTTGTAGGTGACTTTGTCACACACAGCCAAAAACCGGACAAATACTCCCATTGTAGTTCAGCTGCGTCTCGCGGTACTTGTATATAGTCGTGTAGTACGGCTGTTGTCGCCGACTTGAACTGATGTCTCGTTTTTCGACAGAAGAATCTAAACTATTTACATGTTACCCTGGAGAATTAGAGAACTTTTCTATTCAAGTTCTTCTATCTAACATCATCTAAGTTCAATTTAAGAAAATCAAAAACATTACATATAATACTTGCTAACGATGTCGTCCATGTTTCTATGTACATTGTCTGTTAGCACGAGTAATGAATTGCCTAGGTTATACCAGCTCTATACTGTATGGTATATAATTATCACACACACACTCGCGCGCGCGCACTCACGCACATGTAGTTCTGTGAAGGCATATCATTATGTTTATATTACATTAAAACATACATAAAAGTATTAAAGTACATGTTGTACCAATAATGGAAATTTATGGAATATCTTCAACACACACACACACACACACACACACACACACACACACACCATTTCTCATGTAATTTCTCATGTATGGTGTATGTTTTTGCATAGTCATGTCAAGTGTGATTATATATGCGATTGCTTCACATTGAGGCGGGTCAATGTGATTAATTGTGTTTGTTGCATGCATCTGTTTGTCCGAATAACTACAATATCTAACATGTATGGAACATTGTATTTTTGTTGTTTGTAAATGGAATGTGATTATGGATGTTTATAATCTTTTTTTTTTAATTATACAATCTATTCTAATCAAATATACTGTACCTATATGTTCCCGCATACATACAGGCGTACGCAACGCAAACACACACACACACACACACACACACACACACACACACACAAATGAACTTACACACACAAAAATGCACACACACGGACACGCACATATGCACGCAAACACATACACACATCTGACACATTAACTGTGATTATATCACATATAAACATACATAACATTACCCTAAATAATGGAATATATTCTCACGGTCGGGAGGACGCTTTTATTGTTTGTACATAGATTTCAGGAAAGCGTTCGATAAAATTAATCACAAAATATTATTCAAATCAATGCACAGAAAAGGAATTCGAGGTAAATTATTCTATTGGTTAAAATCAATGTATTCAAATTTGAAATTTTGTGTAAGAACAGAATGTGGTTTAACAGAATGTTTTCCATGTAACATCGGAACAAGGCAATGGGATATATGCAGTCCTGTAATCTTTTCTCTTTTTATCAACGATTTAGTTACTCTGTTAAACGAAAAATGTAATAATAACGGATTTTTTGTAACGAATACTATACCTGAAATTCTTTGTCTATTGTTTGCGGATGATGTTGCAAATTGTGCGGATACCGCAGTTAAATTACAACAACAAATAATACGGGCATGGAAATAAACTTAGATAAAACTGAAATTATTGTTTTTAGGGATGGTGGTAGATTACGTAACTATGAAAAAATGGTATTATAATGGCCAAACAATAAAAATAACGTCAGTGTACAAATACATGGGAATTCTGTTTACGCCTATGTTATCATGGACGGCAGCGAAAATTAAACTTGTTGCGCAGGCAAATAAACTATATTCAGTATAAGAAATCATCAACGTTCTTTTGGCTAATAACAACATTATAAACATTTCAAGTTATTTGATACATTAGTTAAACCAATTGTATGCTACGCATCTGAGGTCTGGGGGTATGAATACTCTGATATCATCGAATCTGTTCAAATAAATTTTTGTAAATATTTTTTAGGGGTTAGTAACTCTGTTAATAATTGCATGGCCTTAGGAGAGTGCAGTAGGTTGCCTTTATGTATAACATATCAAACAAATTGTATAAAATATTGGTGTAAACTGATCAGAATGCAAGACTATAGATACCCAAAACAGTGTTGACGCTTATTAGCACCCTTAATGGGTACCATATAATCTACATGATCTACAGAAAGCCATGGTTTAACTCTATAAAATTTAATGGTAAAAACCCATTTCCAAATGACTGAGGAGCATCGAACAGTATAAAACTTGATCTGGTTTTATGCTGTTCGCATAGGTCTTTTTGTGGATCCTTGTATCGGGTAAAGGGTTAAAAGTAGTAATTATTTTTATACAGTTATATTGTATACAGTTAACATGTTGATGTATGAAAATGTACGTAATAATAAGTGAATTCTTTTGACCTAAGCACCATATTTTAAGTCAAAGGTAAAAAGGGTCTGAATTTAAAGAATTTACGGCACGATATATGTAATATATGAAATATTTTACCTAAGCACCATTTCGATCTGTATTAAATATATATATGGATGTTTGATGTATATGTCAAGGTACACAACAAGTTATTGTTTGGGTGGATTATCCACTCATGATATGTATGTTATGTATTATAGGCCGGAGGCCTTTATGTTCTTAATAAATAAAATTACTGTATGTTTTATCATCACATTAACATACATATACTCACTAACATACGCACACACACACTCACACAAACAGGTGTAGAAAAACAAACATACTTACACACATGCACCCAAACACACACGCACTCACACATGCGTGCACTTAAACCCAGTCATTAATATCAGTTGCCTACTGCCTAAAAAGATTTTTTATCAACTATTATAGCCACTTACTTATGTGACAGATTGATTCCATGACGTTTATCTCTACTCCATTTGACTTTGATAAACTAAATTGTACTGACTATTGTTTCCTAACCTGACTTCTACCCATTTATTTGATTCAAAGTTCATTAGGTATGCTTTTTTCCTTTGGGGATTGTATGGTAAAATTTATTATTTATAGTTTAGATCAGATTTTGTTCTTATTGATGCCTTCAGATAATGAGTCTATATAAGGTTTGATATTTAATTATATTCCCGATTAACACCAATAACATGTTCTCATTAGCGTTTGTACTTATTCTATCAGGTGATATTCATCCAAATCCGGGTCCCAATATAACAACTAGTAATCAGTCGTCTGATGAAAGTGTCCTATCCAGTTAATCTTTACCTTCGTATATTACATCTAAACATTTTACTATTGTTCATTATAATGTTCTAAGTATAGCAAATAAAATTGATATTATAGGCTCGGAACTCCATTAATTTTATATTTTGTGCTTCACCGAGACATATTTAGGAGACTCCGTCAAATCAAGTGACTTAGAATTCGATTCTGTTCATTTACTTATTCGCAAGGATCGACAAGGTGATACTTATGGCGGAGTTATGGTATATGTCAAAGATAGTATACATTTTAAATGCAGGTGTGATTTAGATTGGTTTGTATAGAATGTATTTGACTTGAAATCACTGTCAGCAAATCTAAACAGATTTTACATGGGGTATTACATAGACCACCAAATACAGATGCACAGATTTATAATCTCATAAAGGATTCTATATCACTTGCTCGAAATACTGATATTAAAAATATTATCATTACCGGTGACATAAACTTTAATATTCAGAACCCAAGTTCTTCTCGAAAAATCGATTCAATATGTCAGCTATTCGATTTAACTCAAATTATTCAGGAGTCTACCCATTTCACTGAAAATAGTTCTCCAACTATTGATCTTATATTTGTTTCTTCAGCTGATTGAATCCTTACATCAGGTGTTGGCGATCCTTTTTTTTTGAATCAGCAACAAAGATTTCACAGCCCTATTTATCTAGTTTTGAAACATAAATCGAATAAGCTAAAGTCATTTAAACATAGCAAGGTCTGGAAGTATGGCCAAGCTAATTTCGAAACTTTCCGCTGTGAAATAAATGATTTCAACTGGGATGCAATAGATGAAAACATTTAAATTTTCTAAAACATTATTGAAAATAGCTTACTTGACTAGACTAGACTTGACTATTTAAGTTTACTGTCGCTTCGACAGTATTTCAGTCACATAGCGACGTCCAGCTAATTACAGGTGAAGCAAGACCCCGAATGCACGGAGGCATCCGGGTAGAACCACCGATCTACCGAAAGCCAGGTGGAAGGCTCCTCACATGAAAATCCGAATGACCCTGCCGGGTTTCGAACCCACGCGATGAGGGCTGAGTGAGTGCTAAAGTCAGCGATTTTACCCTCTCGGCCACGGAGACCACCTGGAAATAGCTGAAAACCATATTCCAAACAAAACTGTTGTTATCAACCCAAATGATATTCCATGGATAAATAGTAATATAAAACATAGAATTAAGTTAAGACGACGAGCGTACAGACAGGCAAAACAGAGTATCTCTGTCTCTCATTGGAATAAATTCAAACAATTAAGAAATGAAGTAGTTGCGGATTTGCGTAATGCCAAAACGATTTACTTTAAAAAAAATGGCAAGTAATTTACAGAGTAACGTTAATCATAAAGATTAGTGGAAAACTCTTAAATCATTTGTATAAAAAAACAATCAACATAATATTCCGCCACTCTACAATGAAAAAACAAAATAACAGAGTATCTGAAAATGATACTGCAAAAAGCTAATATATTGAATCATCCAAAAACAAAACTGTTTGGATGACCAGGGAAGAAAAGGAAAAGAATTATTTGTTCCCGATCAAGTGATTGAAAACATAGTTTTGACACATTCTGAAGTGTTTGATGTTCTTAAATCCTTACCAGTTGGTAAAGCATCTGGTCCAGATGGAATTAGTAATAGGATTTTGCACGAAGCTTCTATCGAGCTTTCTGGTCCACTGTGCAATTTTTTTTAATAAGTCCCAGTCATGTAATACTGTACCAGATTGCTGGAAGGAGGCACATGTAACTGCCGTCTTCAAAAAAAGGTGATACTTCTTAACCAAACAAGAGCCATGTTGACATGGCCATCCCCAACCGAACGCTAGAAGATGTGTTGGAGAGTGGAATATTTCATTTTTATAAGAATTTTTTTTTTGGGTAATGAAGACTGATGTTTAAAGTGATTAAATCGATATGAAACCCATGTGAAGACCTACTAATTCCTCTATTTTGAGGTCTACTGGTAAGTGTGATAAAAATTAAGCCTGAAAAATATCAAAGGGCAATAACCAAAACATTATGAAAGGTAGAGTTATCATTCTTATGCACTGCACTCCTCCTCCATAAGATCTATCCACCTATGAAGTTTCGAGTTGATACCTCAAATACTTTTCGAGATATGCTCTGGACAAAAATTAAGTCTGAAAAATAACAAAGGGCAATAACTCAAATATTATGAAAGGTAGAGTTATCATTCTTGGGCACTGCACTCCTCCTCAATGAGATCTATCCACCTATGAAGTTCCAAGTTGATACCTCAAATTCTTTTAAACTTATGCTCTGGACAAAACTTTAGTCTAAAAAATAACAAAGGGCAATAACTCAAAAATTATGAAAGGTAGAGTTATCATTCTTGTGCACTGCACTCCTCCTCAATGAGATCTATTCACCTATGAAGTATCAAGTTTATACCTCAAATACTTTTCGAGTTATACTCCGGACAAAAAGTAGGTCTGAAAAATAACAAAGGGCAATAACTCAAAAATTATGAAAGATAGAGTTATCATTCTTGTGCACTGCACTCCTCCTCAATGAGATGTATCCACCTATGAAGTATCAAGTTGATACCTCAAATACTTTTCAAGTTATGCTCCGGACAAAAATTAAGTCTAAAAAATAACAAAGGGCAATAACTCAAATATTATGAAAGGTAGAGTTATCATTCTTGTGCACTGCACTTCTCCTCAATGAGATTTATCCACCTATGAAGTATCAAGTTGATAACCCAAATACTTTTCAAGTTATGCTCCGGACAAAAAATGACGGACGGACGGAGACTAATATCATATCCCCCGCCGCCTTTCGGCGGGGGATAATAATTACAGACCTATTTTGCATTTAAATACAATAGAAAAAGTGTTTGAAAGACTTATATTTAACCATCTCCTGGATATCAAATTTCTGTCTACCTCACAGTCCGGTTTTGTTCCAGGGGACTCAACAATTAACCAGTTAGCTTTTCTGTATAACACCTTTTGCAAAGCTTTAGATGAGGGCCTAGAAGTCCGAACTGTATTTTTTATGTAAGTAAAACCTTTGGGTTTGGCATAACGGTCTGCTTCAAAAGCTAAAAGGCGCTGGTATAACAGGTCATCTTCATTCTTTGATTACAAGTTATCTAACCGTAAACAACGTGTTGTAATTCCTGGAGTTGAATCGGACTGGGCTGATATTAATGCCGGTGTGCCACAGGGATCAATACTTGGCCCCCTTCTTTTTAATATTTATTAATGATATTACATCCGAAATTAAAAACCTTTGCTGATGACACTAGTTTTCATGTAATAGTACAAAATCCGCAAGTCGCTTCACATATTCTAATGACTGACATTGACAAGATATCCAACTGAGCCGATACATGGCTTGTTAATTTTAATCCCTCAAAATCAGAAACTCTTCTTATTTTTCGAAAAGTTATCAGAACCACTCATGACCCCCTATATATGCGTAATGTACTAATAAAGGAAGTCAATATACACAAGCATTTAGGCCTTCTCTTTTCTTATGACTGTTCATGGCATGTTGTTGTTGTTGTATTGGGGTTTACCGTCGCTGCGATATTATTTCAATCATATAGCGACGTCCAGCTAATTACAGGTGGTGGAAGACCCCGAGAACACGTTCATGGCATGACCATATTGATTGTATTGCCGATAAAGCTTGGAAACGAATTAACATAATGAGGAAGTTAAAATTTGTTTTGGATAGGAACTATTTATTTTTCTTTTATTCGCCCTTTTTTAGAATATGCAGACATAATTTGGGATAATTGTAATCAACATGATAAAGACAGATTATAACAAGATATGTCAGAGAATGTGACGAATGCCCCCGATGTGCATATTCACGGTTTTGTGAAAAATTTCCTGACATTTCTTTTGACATTTCCCTGAATTTTTAACGGTGAAATCACTACAGCATTATGCATGTACGAAATACACAATAGATAGAACCATATGCATAATTGAACCATAAGTCCCCTACTGATCGAACATATTTTGATTATTTCCATTACCATAGCAACCAGTATTTTTATCAAAGAAAAATATCAAAGTGAGGTGCATTAATTAATCTCCATATTGACCTTGGAGCTACAGACCTGGGATTGCACGACATATTGCTTCATGATGGTGAACATTTTTTACTTTAATTCAAAAAGCCATCAAGGAAGATCAGAGTTATGGAACAGGCACACAAAATAGACCCCATTTCTGACCTTTGAACTCTTAGTTTGACTTTGTTCTTGGAGCTACAGACCTGGAGAATGCGTGCAAAACATTGACTTATGGTGGTAAGCATTTCTGTCAAGTAATTTCAAAATTCATCAATGAATGTCAGAGTTATACAGCAGATACAGAAGAAGATCCCATTTTCGACCTTTAAACCTGCAAGTGTGATCCTGACCTTGGAGCTACAGACCTGGGGATTGCACGCGACACATTGTCTCATGATGGGGAATGTTTCTGCCAAGTAATTGCAAAATCCATCATGGAATGTCTGAGCAATGGAGCGGAAACGAAAAATAGACCCCATTTTTGACCTTTTAACTCTAAGTGTGACCTTGACCTTTAAACTACAGACCTGAGGATTGCGCGCGACACATCGTCTCATAATGGTGAACATTTCTGCCAGGTAAGTTTGAAATCCATCGAGGAATGTCAGAGCGGAAACGAAAATATAGACCCCATTTTTTACCTTTTAACTCTAAGTGTGACCTTGACCTTAACTACAGACTAGGGATTGCGCGCGAACATCGTCTCATGATGGTGAACAATTCAGCCAGGTAATTTCAAAATCCATCCAGGAATGTCATAGTTATGGAGCGGAAACGAAATCCGGACGGATAGACGGACGGACGGTTCAATTACTATATGCCCACCTTCGGGGGCATAAAAAATTCAGCATTAAGCAGCGAGAATTGTCTCTGGTGCCACTAAACTTATTGCAATTAGAGATCTGTATAACGAAATTAAATGGTAATCCTTGGAAAGTAGAAGATTAAAGCATAATTATGCTATACAAAATGAAAAAATAATGTAACACCAGAATATTTATCAAATAAAGTTCCAACTAGCATAGGCCAGAGTACTCATTATGCTTTAAGAAATTCTGACAACTTACAAAACATTTATTCAAGAACAACTATATATAACTATATAACTCATAATTTTCTTCCTTCATCAGTAAATCATTTCATTATCTACTTGAGTAGTTTTAATGAAAGTAGAAACATTAAACTGAATGATGTCCCAGCCGACACCTCGTTCGAAACCCTACTATATGGTCATCCTAACCTCACAATCCAAGAAAACAATGCGATATTTGAGTCAGTTCAAAGATTTATCATAAATAGTAAAAGGTTACCTCCTGATTAGCACGTAATTCAGTCAGATTTGTGTTATTGAATTAACTGAACTGATTTGTTATAGATAGTAATTAATTTGTGAAATATATTCACTCTTTCATGTAAACATTCCCTCCATAATATATTCTCTCTCTCTCTCTCTCTCTCTTTTAAGTACCAATCGTTCTATTATATAACACATTGTTCTTTCTTTTTTATTATAATTTTTAATCCGATTACATGACATTGTCAAGTCTTGAGTATTGTTGACATAACTAATATTTACCGGTAACCACAGCAAGATATTGTATATTGAAGAGGACTTTAAATAAACTTAGAGCTTTCAGACCAATTCAATTCTCAAATTGCATATTATCTCACCTCACACTGTATTTTCATGATATGTTATGAGAAATAAAAATGTTTAAACTAACGATGTCGTCCGGTCCATCATGGTAATTCAGTTTTGCTATTAGGATGCGTTAGAAACCCAGTCACATCAAAGTGAGTTTGTTAACTGTAGCGTTTTGTTTATGGAACAGGTATCATGTATAGCAATCCATAAGTAAGATTGACTATAACCTTGAACTCGCTGCGGAAACTGATGCTAATTATTTCTGGAAGAAAGTTAACTCTAGAAAAAACAGACTTCGTTCCAAGTTAAGTGATGGCATAGTATTCAATGATGAGATGTACAGGACGAGAGAGGATTTAGTTGACGGGGCAATTATTTTCAGACTCTATAATGCCATCTGAGTCACCGGACTTTGATGATGAATGGAAAGAAAATAGTTACAGAGACTGTAATGAAATTGGACTCTAGCTAGACGCTATTGTTACATTTTCATTGTTACTAACCTATTATAGATACAATTAGAGAGGACCGTTGCATTAGTTATGCAACGTCTGTCTCAGTTGTGACTGTCGTTAACACAAATATTTGACATTATTACGTACGTTACATGGCAGCGCTCAGTCTGAGTGGGTCATGACCTGTCATGATAAATAAAGTGTATAAAGACCAAGAAGGCTACTTGTCTTGAATACGGCCATTATACGACACGGACTTCTTTGGCGCAACGTGACCTGGATCGACCTGTGAAGACGACCTGTGATGATCAACTTAAAGCTACGTACAGTCAGGTTAGTGCCTTGTTTCATCTCGATTATCATAGCAAATACACACAGGGGTTTCATCTCTCAAGAAGTATTTTATTTTTACATTTTGGTACTTGCTAAGATTTTAATTGCTTATTCAGAATCTAGTAGTCCTTCTAACAGTACACTCAGCATGACAGACGTACACTTATATTTACCTTACGAAACGGAACGAATTATGGATGTGAGACAGACTAGTGATTTTGATGTTACCTTGATAGGTTATTATTTTGCCTATCTGAATGTTAGCATGTTTAAGCTAACTGTTTAGTCAGAAAGTTGTGGTGAATTTAACACTTCTGGCTGTTTACCGACCTGGACCGAAATAGGACTTGAGATAGCAAAGCGATTTAATTAATTGTT
>CM037788.1:14309386-14359386 GCA_021229015.1 Solen grandis | reverse complement strand
TGTCTTAGCAACTGAGAAAAGTCGAGCGCGCTGTCTTATGGACAGCTCTTGTTACGCATAGTTTTTGTCAAAATAATAGAAAAGAGACTCAAAAATGAGTTACAACGATTTAGCCAATTCCTGTCATTATTTGGCAAATTCACAAAAGTGTGTTTTTTTGTTTGTTTGTTGTTGTTTTTTTGCAAGAAATGGCATTTTATAAATGGAACTTAAATCTTGTGATCAATACAGAAAAAAATGGCCATGAACAGGTCAAATCGTTACAAATATCCTTAAATGTTGAGATACAAAATAAAAACTGGTTAAGGAGGCCAAGTGGTTGTATGTCCTCATCGAGAGCGGTAAGACAAGTCATAGTAATTGAAAATAAAAACTATTGATTCAACGTCATGCAAGTCAAATCAAAAATAGAAAGTTTGATGACTAAGATGTTCAGCAAATATTTTTACAATTGGTTAAAACTGAAATTTTTGACAACATATATAGGCAAAGAGTTTATACTAAGCAAATTCTTCAAAGTTGAATATCATTTTGTGATTCTGGACTTTGAAATCAATACTGGTGTCTAAGAAGAATCTGATGTTCCAGAAGCGTCTGTTGACCCTGATTCCGAAGAATCACTTCTCTTCTTGCGTTCAGCGTCACCTGTGCTCGTATCTGATGTTCCAGAAGCGTCTGTTGATCCTGATTCCGAAGAATCACTTCTCTTCTTGCGTTCACCGTCACCTGTGCTCGTATCTGATGTTCCAGAAGCGTCTGTTGATCCTGATTCCGAAAAATCACTTCTCTTCTTGCGTTCACCGTCATCTGTGCTCGATCGATGTTCCAGAGCGTCTGTTGATCCTGATTCCGAAGAATCACTTCTCTTCTTGCGTTCACCGTCACCTGTGCTCGTATCTGATGTTCCAGAAGCGTCTGTTGACCCTGAGTCCAGAGAACCATCTCTCTTCTTCCGTCTACCTCCACCTGATACTGATGCCTCGGAAGATTTCGGTTCTGTTGCCGAGCCTCCTGTTATGTCTACACCAGTCGAATCTTCAGCAGACCTTCTGTTTCTAACATATTGTTCGTCAAGGAGTTCATCAATATCCCGAAATAGATTGACTAGAATGTAAAAAATAAAGTAATTCACATGAATTGTAATATATATAATTTAGAGATGCATAATATCTTACATTCTACATATCGTTACAGTGTGTGTGTGTGTGTGTGTGTGTGTGTGTGATCTGAAGAAAATAAGTTATTTTTATTAGAAAGTAGAAAGCAATACATGTACAATGAATCAAAACTGCGAGGCTTAGTAATACAGCTCTAGGTAGGTGTTTGACACACATTAGTAAACACATGCTATTCAAATAATCTGACATCGAAATAATTCGCAAAATACTTTTCAACTTACTCTTTCCCCTACAAATAAAAACGATTGACGGTAATAATTAATAAACCATGTAGTGATAGTGAGGTTCTATTAATCATTTCAAACTAACTTGGAAATAAAAGTGCGACTTATATGATTTTTATCAACGAGTTTAATCACGCCGTGTCAGTGAAAACCATTAAGTAATATTTAAGTGAAGGTATATATCCTGCTAGTTTCTCCAGTGCATAGAGAGGGGATGTAAATGGTCCAAGGAACTGTCACAGTATGACTTTATGGAGGCTATTCGTTGCCAAAAATCCAGCCTTGTAATCATGACAATTTATACTTCGGTTCAACTAAACAGATTTGTAAAAGTATAAACGTTTATTCGAGAGGTACATATTGTGCTCGTATTGTGCGTTTTGATTACCTCGATTTAACTAGTAACGTTTTTACTTCTAGAATGTAATTTGGTAACATGCAGCTAAAATGCAAATAATATTTATAATTTTTCAAACTCAAATTTACGAAATGTACAACGGCATACACAACACGTTTTACACCGTACATCACGACGTTCGAGAATGGAGCCGCATCAGATAACACTCTCAGGTTTACAACTGCATACTTGACTTTTACATTTCTACGCGATTAATATTTGTAGACGATTTTGAAACTTCCATATATGGCAGTATCACGGAAATAGGCGAAGATTTAAAGGCGGAGCCAAATTTCATGAGCGGAAAATAAAGAGAGGTAACTCTTACACCATGATAAATCGGTAAGTACAAAAAGATACCGTATTTACCTGAGTCTGAAAATGATACTTTGTAGATACAATAATTTTATATACATTAATTGTTAATCATTATACTTACCTTTGGGCTCTTTTAATATATACATGGTAAAATGAAAACGAAAAAATGAAAATTATTGAAAGGTTTTTTTAATTTTCTCTTTTTTTCTTATCCAGTCATACCCTAGTATTAAGGTTATATTTGTGATATAGTAATTAAATGTTACTTAATATTACTGGGAAAGGCAGCAGCTAGAATTTGGCCTGTAAATAAATAAATATAGATCTATCTGTAGCAAATCTTCTACCTGTTTTGACTTGAAAATTGGACAATAGTAAAGCAGCAACTTAACTGAACCTTAAATATCAATTTGACTTATTCCTTCTATAAATATATTTGTTTTGCATAAAAAATCTTGATTTATAGTCAAGCAGTAATTTTTACAGTCTGGAAAAAAAATCATTAAGAGTTGGATTAAGACACAGACAGTTGGTGACATGTAACTTTTGTGTATTTAAAGAAATTAATCAATCTGCAGGTATGTATATGAACAAACACAGAGATTCAAAATAATTTTGGAAGTTAGACACTTTTTTTGCATTTAAAACATTAATATACTAGGTGACAAGCAAAGGATTTGAACATCTCCTGATTAAAGACATAATGAATACTTCAACTTGAACTTTATACTGCCAATAGTCAATATTGACTACTTAAGGCACCTTAATTTAGGATGTGTTCTTGAATTGTTATTTAAAAAATTGAGTCCGGTACACCTCAGTTCTATTTGTGAAAATTATGCATTGTTTTTCTGAAAATTGTGATTAAAAAAAATCGACTTTTTTATGAAAGTGGCATTGAGCGCGAATTCACAAAAAAAAGGGTCTTCATATCATATGGCTTTGTTTGCTCGATTAAAAAAACATCAACGTTAAAATCCTGGCTAGGGATATAACAAACTAAATATAAATTTACACCATGCTGCGCTTATATTGCTGGCTTTACAATGTAGGTGTTACGTTTCAAAAACTAATCTTTTTTTATATCTTCTGATGTTGATTCAATACCTGCATACAATGGCACTCATGCAACTGAAACACATGATGCTTAGTAAATAATTGTGATACTGTTTAATTCTCATAATGCATTTACCTACACGCTGCAACACTTCCCTTATTCGTACATGGGAGATAACTGCGTGGAGATTTGCCAGTCGTTGTCGGAAATACCGAAAGTGAGCAGACAATTACGTTTATTTACGATGATGTAGTGGGCGGGGAAATGGGCGGAGTTTATTTATCAACATTGCAAACGTGAAAACTTGGATTAAGCTGAGCCGAATCATGATGGTCGGACAATGTAAAGTTGCGAGCGTTAAAGTAAGAAGGCGTTTTGTAGTTTATCAAAATGCATTTTGTTGAAATACGTATTTAATTGGAAATTTCCAAGAATGTATCTCTGGAGTTTAAATACTAAGAAATTCAAATGAATTGTGTATTTTGTCGGAAGATAAACGGTTCAACTCAGATCAACAAGGCTGGAGTTTTGGCAACGAATAGCCTCCATATGACTTATATTATTTTTAAAGCTATTGTTTTGATGCTTGAGAAACAGGATGAAAAATGGTTCGAAGAAAATATCACGTTTGGGTTTAGAAAAAAGTGGATAACTGTTGGCAGTATATTTATCTTACTTTCCTTTATATACAAAATAGAATAACTTGATAAAAACAAGCTTACTGTATACATATTACTATGAAGAGACTTCTTTTTAAGAAAATGCAATTTTTTGTTTTAGTATAATTCCCTAAATAAAGACAAAAAATACATGTAGTAATCAATGATAATAAAAAAAAAAAAAAAAAAAAAAAAAAAAAAACAATACATGTATATGAATAATCTACTTAAAATTTCACTTTTTATATACCTTTTTTGTAAGGTATACATGTATGTACCTTCTTCAAATATCACCAATTCAAACGGGCATTTTCATCATGAAAGAAAACTAAGGAAAGAAGAAAAAACAAAAAAGAAATCTTTTACATGCTCTTAAAAAATAGAGACTTGCTTTTTAACGTACAGAACATATTACGGTACTATTCCCTTGAATACTGTATTTATTAAAAAAAGATCTTACAATTGCCCATTTTTTTATTTCTTTATTTGTGATATTTGATGACACTTCCCATGCTAACTTAAAAAAAACTTTTAAATCCGATATCAGATGGCATTATGTGTTTGTATTTGCATGATCTTTATTTACATATTAATACATCTTACGTAAAATACACATTATTGAAGTGGAAAAAAGTTAATATTTTGATACTTTGATACTTAAATACATGATGTTCTTCATAAGGGAATGTACTTGTTCACACCTAATTATTTCGCACTGTTTTTACCGTGAATTTGTTTTGTTTGTTTTTTTTGTTTTGTTTTTTTTTTGAAAGTCGCTATCTAAATAACAATTGCAGATGTTCTATTATTTCAGTTAAAAAACTATATCCAAAAGGTAAAGAGAAAAAAATAAATCTAGTTCTATGTAAATTCTTTCACGTGGATGTTACAAAAAAATATATTCTACACTTTTAAAACATCGTGAATTTAGGAATTTAAAAAAAAATGTCGGTTGACAATTTATCATTTTAGAAAAAAAAAATATTACTATCATGAATTCATAATAAATAATAATTATAATTTTAATATATTGTTTTGTAATCATAATCATAAGGCTTACCTTTCGGATATGCAAATGCACAAATGACGAATCCAAGAAGAAAACAGCACAAAAGAGAACCGGAAACCCTCATTTTTGATATTTCTTTCCCCAGTTTTCGGACAACAAAACTCGAACGTTGATAGTGACTTGTATTGCTAGTATGAGCATCGGCACATTTATGAAGTGATATTTTCATGCGATTTTCTTCTATTTTAAACGTTGCTCAGTCAGGTGTGCACATCATGATCCGCCTGAATAATCTTGAGTTTACCGTCGCTTCGACAGTATTTGAGTCATATAGCGACGCCCATCTAATTACAGGTGAAGGAAGACCCCGAATGCACGGAGGCATACGGGTAGAACCACCGACCTACCGCAAGCCAGCTGGAAGGCTTCCTCACATGAAAATCCGAAAGACCCTGCCGGGATTCGAACCCACGCGGTTAGGGGCTGAGTGAGTGCTAAAGTCAGCGACTTTACCCTCTCGGCCACGGAGGCCCCATCCTAAATAATCTCGATATTCCATGCTCACTATTAGGATATACATATGTATATCAAATGCATATGAGGTATACGGGTTATTGAGAGAGAGGGGATAGTCTATAAGGAAATAATTGGCAGAATGTTTTCGAAAGAGGGAGGTTGTGGGTTTTTTCCCTAATCAAAATATTGATATGAATCAATGTATAAATACATAGTAGCAACCTTGCTTGACATAAGCACATAATGGTTATCCCAGGACAATTGATGATATGACAGGGTGTGGTAATACGCCAAATGTCTACGGTATGACATTGCAGTGAGACAATCCATATCTTTCTGACGATAAACACTGTAATTATGATAAAGCAAAAAGCGATTCTGCTCATGAAAATTATTTAAAATGACTTTCACATGCATGTATGAGTTGAGCAACATAAATGTATGTCCCGTCACAGATAACATATTGTTATGGTGGTAACGCTTGAGGTTTGTCAAAATAAAGAAAATCTAGATCAAAATAAAAGAAAAATAATGTGTATAGTCAGGCACGTATCCAGGCGAACGCCTGTACGCCACGTGATACAGAACAATGCAAACAATGAAAACGAATAAATTGAGATATGCAATAAAAACTGAAACTGGACTCCCAAGATAAGAGAACAGTGTGTTTCTTCATCGGTGTCCTTTCTGGAATTGGAAGTGTGTCTTTCACTCAATGCTCAATGGTAATTCCGTTTGCTGTGATCAACCACATTATGTTATCCTTTTTTCTTTTTTCTTTTTTTTTTTGCTGATAAAAACGTTGTGACTGATGGACAGAAATACGCATGATGTATGATGTTTAAACAGTTTAGTTTAAGGTGTGGTTAATTTATTATGACATGATAAATGTTGTCAATATTACAATCCCCATATGACAATAAATCGTTATTAACTGTTCATTTGTCAATTGATTATGCATTGCTATTGATTTTATTTTGCATACGGTCCTTGCCTTTGTAAACGAGTCTTGGCTTACATGTGAGATGGGCGTATTTGTAAGAGAAAATTGTGTATTAGTGGTGACGTACCCCACCGCAGATCCGAAGGTTGTGGATTCGAAACACGTTAGGGCAAGGGTTTTTCATAGCCTTCCTATGCCCGAAGAAATGGTCCAACTGAGGAACCGTCGGAGGGATTAGTTTTAGTTGAAAGAATTTATTTCCCAATCGATGTAAAAAAGATAAGTTTAAACTAACTACAAAAATGGCGAGTGTGATGGACCTACTCCACCCTGGAAATACAAGAACAATTCAATAAAGCTAAATGCACTCTCTTACATACTAGACATTTCCAAGCAAATGGGGAATTTAGGGCTCAAAATTCGCTTGATGTCGGGAGCTTCTGGTCTCCTAGGCTTTGCCTTACACCCACCGGGAATCCTGTGCTTACATTAAATATAGGCCTAGATACTCGCCTGATAGTTTTATGCCCCCTCCATTTATGGCAAAGGGACATAAATCATATTTAAAGTGTTACTCTTGTTTTCGTGTATATACTTTCATAGGTTCGCATGTGCGTTGGAGCCATATTTCCATATTTCACATGTCCTGTGAGATGATGTGCCATCAGAGGTCTCTCCATTGCATACAACTTTCAAAGCTCATTGGCCTCGACCTATAAGCTTTCAAATCTTACTAATTTCTGTCATATGACATGCTTTAGATATTCCAGCGCATACTCCCAAAAAGCATTGCCACTCTGATAATTAGACCTTGACCTTGACCTTAGTTATTTGCTATCGAATGGTAACTCTCTAAAACCATAAGTTTAAGTCTTGGAGCATGCATGATAAGGATAATAGCTCTTTTTTTTCTGAATTATGCTCCCTTTCAGACTTAAAATATGGTAATGTCTTTATTTTAATGATTTTAATTCTGGAACCGCCCGTTGAACTTCAAATGCTTTTGGCAATAAGGGAAATATGAAGGACAAGGGCTATATCAACTACGATTTATGTTTTTATGACCCCCCCCCCCCATTGGTATTTCTAAACTACTATAAATTATGACGTTCTGTGTCTCCGTATATCAATTCTGACTTTTTTCGCAACTGTAGCTAATCATTGCTGGTTACTTAATTTGTTAGTTTGTTGGGTCTAACGTCACACCGACAGTATTTCAGTAATTTTGGTGGCTATGTCTAGTTAAGACAGATATAGTGCTGCCACACTGCAGTATTACGTTGACGACATGTGGCATGATACCACACTAAGTCACATTATCCTGACACCGGTGTAACGATTTCATGAGACCCTCAAATTCAAGTGTTTTTATATTTCGGGGTATGGCATAATAAGAACGTTTTCCACGGAGTAACATGAAAACCTTTTTAGTTTCCCGGGATGGGTGAGGGGGAACTTGAAATGGTGGTAGCTTGAAAACGAACAACAAATGAGTAGTCCTCGATTCAACCTCCACCACCCCCACTCCCACACACAAACACACACCGAAACATAAAACAGTTTTCAAATTTTCCTATTTAACATCATTTAAATCATACATGATTAAATACAAATAGATACATCTATAGGTGTGCTAACGGCACATTATTTAAGATTTCACTTGTGGCGTGCACACCCTGCTCAGTCTGTATGAGGCGTGAAACAGTACTTATAGATAGTTAGATACGATGTAAAATAAGGTTATAAACTTTCCCAACGAAGAAACATAAAAAGGGGGTCATTTGAAAACCGGGGTGGGGGAGCTTCACCAGCCTTCTCTTAACCTCGTTTAATCTTTAATATCAATTGAAATATCAATGATAAATATTGCATTTATTTTATCAGTGTATAAGTTTTACGTTTTCCCGACGTAAAAGGAGGGGTTATATTAAAACGTTTTTATCTTCTCGGGGAGGGGGATTTAAAAACCTTTTTAAGTTACCGAGGAGAGGACTTAAACTGAAGGGAACTTGTAAACGTTACACCGGGACAATCAGTCCTGGAACTACCCTTATATGCTGAGTGCCAAGAAAGGAAGTTGGGAGCCTTACTCCAGTGACATTGTCTACGACTGATTTGTCGCGGCTGAGCTCCAGTGACATTGTCTACGACTGATTTGTCGCACCTGAGCTCCAGTGTAATTGTCTACGACTGATATGTCGCGGATGAGCTCCAGTGACATTATCTACGCCTGATATGTCGCGGCTGAGCTCTAGTGACATTGTCTACGACTGATATGTCGCGGCTGAGCTCCAGTGACATTATCTACGACTGATATGTCGCGGCTGAGCTCCAGTGACATTATCTACGACTGATATGTCGCGGCTGAGCTCCAGTGACATTGTCTACGACTGATTTGTCGCGGCTGAGCTCCAGTGACATTATCTACGACTGATATGTCGCGGCTGAGCTCCAGTGACATTGTCTTCGACTGATATGTCGCGGCTGAGCTCCAGTAACATTGTCTTCGACTGATATGTCGCGGCTGAGCTCCAGTGTAATTGTCTACGACTAATATGTCGCGGCTGAGCTCGAGTGACATTGTCTGCGACTGATTTGTCGCGGCTGAGCTCCAGTGACATTGTCTTCAACTGATATGTCGCGGCTGAGCTCCAGTGTAATTGTCTACGACTAATATGTCGCGGCTGAGCTCGAGTGACATTGTCTACGAATAATATGTCGCGGCTGAGCTTCAGTGACATTGTCTACGACTGGTATGTCGTGACTGGCCTTCCGCTCCAGAGGCGGACGTTCTAACCACTCGGCCTCCGGGGCCAGGGAGGTAGGAATACTGATTGATAGGGGACCATTCATCGGGCGCGGAGTGACTATCCGTGTCATGTGGACACATTTCTAATCCGTATTAGTTACATATATACGTTGTTCTTCTTACCATACGTATAGACTGCCTCTGCGCAGCGAAAGTACAATCTTATACGAAAGTAAAACAAACATTAGAATAAACAGACTAACACGCCTCAGTAGGATTCATTTCCACGTCATACAACCGACAAATTTGATTAACAAAGACGTAACCTGCCGTCATAAGGCAAAAGGTAAAGTCAAAGAAGCAGCAGTTTTACCTGACTGCGAATTCAAGTTCGATCTCTATCCAGACCTTCCCTGGTGCAACGTACTTGTACAAGCCAGAAACCGCTAGGAGGGATAGGTATCAGTTGTCAAAACGGCGTTCCAAATCGACGTAAAATGAACGATTTTAAAAAGAAAATAAGGAAGACATTAGATGTGTCAGACGTCGATTAACATGGAACTAACCCGTGACAAGTGTTAGGAGTTTCATGTTATCAATTTCAATATAAAGTAATTCAGTTTTGAATAGCTATATGAATCATCCTTTACAGAAAACCTTCAGAAAAAATGTGTCTAAATTATGTAAGAAATATATCTGATTATATCTGTATTATTTGAATTCTAATTGAGAGAGAGAGAGAGAATTATTCGACTGAACCAATAACCACTCCAACATATCCACTGTCTTCTGGACATTCCACAGAGAAGCAATGACTGAGTAATGGAATGTTGGAGAGCCGCAAGGGGAGGTGGGATTATGAAAACTGCTGCTTTTGTGATACAAATGCTGCATGCATACATACGTTACAGTTCTGACGAGTAACAGCTTTGCTTACATCGTGCACCTATAATTATCATATACCATTATCTTATCACCTAATATTATCTCAGTTTAAAACGTCACTTTTACAATCTTGATCAATGTAGCATGAATTTACATCACCACACAATGTGTTAACACCGGCTAGAGACGTCACAGTCTCTATTTATTAGATTGCGCCACCACAAGATCTGCCAACACCCCTAATTTATATACTGATAAGTTATGTTTCAAAGACTATTGAGGTACGCATTTTAAACTATTTTCGCAAAACTTAATTGCCGACATTTTCATGAAATTTGACTGAGTGATCAAGTCTCACGCTGAAAGGAACGTGACTTGATATTTTGTTTTTATGACGTGCTTTGTGGGTAACATTATCAAAAATCTATGTACTTATGTTTAAGTCTATATATGAGTTTATAGCAATAAAGAAGCGTTATACTACATTTACAATTTTATTAATTGCTTGTTTTATTTTGTATACTGAAACACTGTGCCACCTCTTTCTTGTATCTGTGTTAATTAGTTTGTTTGTTTCGGGGGGGGGGGGGGGGGGGAGTAACGTGCCACCGATAGGAAAGTATGACTCCTGTATGTGTACTTGAGACAGATATACAGTTACTTAGGGTATTCCGGATCATTAACCGATATTTAGCTTACGGTTTAGTCTAGATTATAGATAAGGATAATGTTAATATACTGAAAGAAAGATAAATTATTCCTCTATCAAATCCATTATTGTATGTGAAAATTGAAATCGGCTATCATGTTTATTTCGATTCGATTGGTTGACTTACTCGTTCCCTCGAGATAATAACTCGTTCCCTCGACTTATGATCTTGTTTCCTCGACTTATTCTCTCGTTCCCTCGAGATAATTGACTCGTTCCCTCGACTTATTATCTCGTTCCCTCGAGAAATTTAACTCGTTTCCTCGAATTATTATCTCGTTCTCTCGACTTATTATCTCGTTTCCTCGAGATAATTAACTCGATCCCTCGATCCCTCGAGATAATTAACTCGTTCCCTCGACTTGTTATCTCGTTCCCTCGAGATAATTAACTCGTTCCGTCGACTTATTATCTCGTTCTCTCGAGAGAAAAAAAGAGTAGTGCGTGTCACCTCTATGCCACCGTAAAATCTGCAGTGGACCTATTAAGTAGTTATCTATCAAACAGAAAACAGTGTGTGAAAGTGGGTCTTTCGAGATAATAAGTCGTTCCCTCGAGATAATTGACTCGCTCCCTTGACTTATGATCTCATTTCCTTGACTTATTATCTCGTTCGATCGAGATGATTAACTCGTTCCCTTGACTTATTATCTCATTCCCTCGACTTATTATCTCGTTCCCTCGACATAAAAAGAGAATAGTGTTTGTCACCTCTACGCCACCTTAAAATCTGCAGTGGACCTACTCAGTAGTTATCTATCAAACAGAAAACAGTGAGTGAAAGGGGGTCAAAATTTTAGTAGAATAATGGAAATTTTCAAAGGAGTTCCCCGGGAATCAATTTCGGGACCAATCCTTTTCAATATTTTCATTAAGGATCTGTTCTTTTCTTTTTTCTTTTTTTTTTTTCTTTTTTTTGGTGAAAATAAGTAAACTATATAACTATGCAATCCAAATCCAATAAATCACTACAAGAAGTAATCCCAGCCCTAAAATAACCCTTTAATTAGATAAAAGCAAACCCTGAGAAATTCCGAGCAATATCCCTTGAAAAATTATGAAAAAAAAGTATTTTTAAAGTAAGTGGATCATTTATATCTAGTGAAAAGGAGGTCAAACTGTTTGGTATTACTATTAATTATAAACTAAATTTTAACTCAATTATAAACAAAATTAGTCCACTGTTTTCACAAGACTTTGTTAATATTAAAATAATTCTTATAATTTCAGGTATGTAAATACAGCTGAGGAAGTAACTCCAAAATCAACAGCATACGGTATAAAGTCCTTCAGTTATGAGGCAGCAAAGGTGTGGAACTCCCTTCCAAATGAGGCTAGAACCATTTCTTCATTTGGTCAATTCAATAACTATATAAGAAGCTGGTGTGGGGAGAAAAATGCATATGCAGTGCATGTCGCGTTATCCCAATACTGCCTCAAGTCTGAATCAATGCCTCATGTTTCAAGCATGTGATATCTGTGTATATCTATACTTAAGATGTCTTGTTTACTCAATATATATTTGTGATAGTCGTTTAAGCGTTGATTAATTTATTAAGTTTGCTGCTGTATTATTTAGTTTGTTTCTATGCTACTACTTATTTTTAATTTTATTTTTGTTTTAAGTTGTTTATGTGATTTAAAGGTGTGCTTATACAAACTACTGATTTTATCACTGCTTGTATTTTTATTGTACTCAAAACAAAAATCTTAAATACAAGATACTTTATTTGTAAATAAAGGCCACCGGCCCAAAATACAATATATTTAAAGCAATACACAGACTAAATTAAGAGTTGTGCCCTAACACACCCCACACCAGCATCACCCAAAGTACAAACAAGTTACACTTACAATATGGTCTTACATACAAATTAGGTCGAAACTTTAAGTCCCGAGCACACAATACAAACAAAACACTCATGCACCACAATCTTCTTATCTCCCAGCATGGTCACTGTCTATTTTTTCTAATATTATTGTTACAAAAGTTGCTACTTTCTTTAAAGTAATACTATTTTTACTGTTTAATAAATTATGTAAATTTACTAAGTTTGTGCTGCCATTATACCAACTAAATAAAAAAGATTGTCTTATGTCATTAAACCTTTTGCATTTGAAGAATACGTAAAATTCATCTACATATCGGTGGTCAGATAAATCATACAAAAATTACATATTCTGAATTCTTTATCAATTCCAGCATGGCGTCCAAGTTCAATATTTAATTTATGACCTGAGCATCTAAATCGTGCTAAACCTATTCTTAACCTTAAAGGAATGCCAATAGTAAGATATTTTTCTTGTTCTAATAAACTTTTGAAACCTTTGTAAAAGTTACAACGAGATGAACACTCTATATCATTTTGCCATGATACTCAAAAATCAAAACAAAAATCTTAAATACATATGCTATTGTTTAAAACTAAGACTTTATGCCCCCACCAAAAATGGGCGGGGGCATACAGATTTGCCTTCGTCCATCCGTCCGTAAGTCCGTCCTGAAACTTTGTGACACACATAACTCCGAAAGTATATGTAATACAGACTTGAAACTTCCTGGATATATTATTCAGGACATGAACTCGCGCACCTGGGTGTTTTCATCGAACCGCCGTTGAAGGTGACAAAGTTATGGGCCTTTGTTTTTGAAAAAAAAAATGTAATTTTATGCTTGTGATGCATGTAACTCTGGAAGTATTTGTACTACAGACTTTAAACTTCATGGATATATTATTCAGGACATGAACATGCGCACCTGGGTATTTTTATCAAACCTTCTTTGAAATTTACAGAGTTATAGACCTTTGTTTTTGAAAAATATGGAATTTTATGCTTGTGACGCACGTAACTCAGACGATGCGTCGTCACAGGTATAATTACAATCTCTGACAACTGCGTCAGGGAGTCGACTCTTTGGCTCAGTGGTTAGAGCATTGGACTCTCACGCCGGCGGACCGGGTTCGATCCTGGGCCGGGTCGAGATTGTTACATTGGTGGGATAATATCAACTGCCAAACCGGACTTGCCTTACTCATATGTTTTCCAGGCCAAGTCTCAGGTTGGAGGAGAAAGTAATGTGACGATGCGTCGTCACAGGTATAAATACAATCTCTGACAAATGCGTCAGGGAATCAACTCTTCGGCTCAGTGATAAGAGCATTGGCGGACCAGGTTCGATCCTGATCCGGTTCAAGTTTGTTACAGTACTACAGACTTCAAACTTTATGGATATCATTGAAGTTGACAGAGTTATGGGCCTTTGTTCTTCAAAAGTATGGAATATTATACTTGTGACGTACATAACTCTGAAAGTATTTGTACTACAGACTACACATAACTCTGAAAGTATTTGTACTACAGACTTCAAACTTCATGAATATATTATTCAGGATATAAGCTTGTGCTAGTATATTGAACGTGGTCAATTCGTTTAATAGGTAAAATTTAGTTATTAAATACTTTCTGTATACGATTCTCTGTTTTAAAAATAATAACAATTTAGATTTAATTTCAACCGGGCGGGGGGCCTCCGTGGCCGAGAGGGTAAAGCCGCTGACTTTAACACTCACTCAGCCCCTCTACGCGTGGGTTCGAATCCCGGCAGGGTCATTCGGATTTTCATGCGAAGAAGCCTTCCAGCTGGCTTGCGGTAGGTCGGTGGTTCTACCCGGATGCCTCCGTGCATTCGGGGTCTTCCTCCACCTGTAATTAGCTGGACGTCGCTATATGACTGAAATACTGTCGAAGCGACGGTAAACTCAAATAGTCAAGTCAAGTCAACCGGGCGGTGTTATTTCCCAATGCCATATAAATTCTAGAATATAACCAGCTTCGCGTCCTCTATTAATTCAGTCTGTTCGTTGCTTTATATTCTCTATTCAAACTAATTCCTATGTCAGAATTAAATGAATTGCAGCTCGCCGAGTAATTGAACAGCATTATGTCTGGAAAGGCTGCAGAAATCCCTTGCAGAGTAATTGCACAGCATTGCGTTGTGCTTGGAAAATCCACAGTACGATAAAGCCTTGTCTTCGACTTAACAAGTTTTGACGGACTATTAACTATATCCGAGTTCTTCACTACGAGTGTTTGAGCCAGAACCAGCCTGTGCACGTTTCAGTATTGACAGTTGAGGATTACTTGTATAGACGGGTCCAGTGGCCGAATGATAAGATCATCCATCACGTAGTTAGAAACCAGATTCGATCCCCGGCTGCGATGATCTGAAGACGTTAATAATTATACAAGTACGAGAGGTGTTCGGAAAATACCCGGATTTCTCTTGTTTTATATCGAATTATACAAGTACGAGAGGTGTTCGGAAAATACCCGGATTTCTCTTGTTTTATATCGAATTATAAAAGTACGAGAGGTGTTCGGAAAATACCCGGATTTCTCTTGTTTTATATCGAATTATGCAAGTCAAAAAAAAACAAAAAAAAACAACATTGCACTACTCCTCAAAAACATAATTATATACACTGTGAAGTTTAAGATTGGTACCTAAATACTTTTTGAGTTATATTCCGAACAAAATTAAGTGAGAAAAAAGCAATGGATAATAACTCAACGTTGTCAAGTAGAGAGTTAAATTTCCTATGCACAGCCTCACTCCTTAAAGACATCTACGCACCTTTGTGTTTTTACGTTGGTAACTCAAATAATTTTAGAGTTATGGTCCAAACAAACTTAGCGGAGGGGAATAACTTAAAAAGTAAAGAGTTACAGTTCCAATGCTCTGCACTTCTACCCATTGAGATGTACCTACACATTTAGTTTGATGTTGATATCTAAAATACATTTTTGAATTACATTCCGAACGAAATCAAGTAATAAAAAAAGTAACAAAGGGCAATAACTCCAAAGTTATCAAGTGAAGAGTTAAAGTTCCTATGCACAGCATCACTCCTCATCACATCTATGCACCTTTGGGTTTAACGTTGATACCTTAAATACCTTAAGGTTACCTCAAATACCAAACAGAAACTAAATAGGAAAAATACAAAGGGGAATAACTAAAAAATCATGAAGTGAAGAGTTGCAGTTCCTATGCACTGCACTTCTCAATCAATATGTTCCAATCAACGTATGATGGACGGACGGACGGAAGGGCGAACAGTCGGACGGACAACGTCTAATCTATATCCCTCTGCCTTCGGTGGTGGGATAAAAAGAGTTGGCCCGGGCGAGATGTATATGGTAAAACACTTGTCTACGAAGTGAGGCATATATTTGTCTCATGTACACAAGTACCCAGTTACTTAACTACTGTCAGTATAAAATTAAACTAGCTTTAAAACTCAAGATATGATATATTTTCCACTGAAATATTTTCTCAACCTATAAATTTAATAAGATTTATATCAGTGTTGAAGGGTTTGTCTGAATCAAAAGTAATCGACCATTACCTCATCCGATCATTTTATCTCGTAAACGTGACTTCATCACTGTTGAGAAAGATATTGGATACGCAACATAAATATCCATGACATTTAAAAAATTACTACATTACGAAAAATGTAATTTAAAAAAGATAGATAAAAATATTTGGTAAAAATAAAAAAATACCTCATATTTTTGGTGTATATTATGTTACTTTTTCAAAGAGAGCAAATATTTCGACTAGATTTAAAGTCAGATAACCACCATAATCTCTTGTATTCATTTCTTCTTAATATATATATGTAACACTATTTCGATATTTCCTGATAACAGCAGCCATGTGGATAGACCCATCTGTCTTTGCTTTTTCTTTAATTATTTAAAAGTAAATTTGTACATAAATCGTCTAAAAATATATAGTATACGTCTTTAATTCGATCTTTTTTTCGGGGTGGGAGGATTTGGGAAAATGGATATTTTTGGAAATGATTAAACTACGTACACCTCCCATCTCTGGTTTTCGAAAGCCACCTATGATTTAAAATCTGCAATTGATTTTAACCGAGACTGAAATCGATCTGCAATCTTTTCTTTGCATATTTCAAGTCTTTATCGGGTAAATCCCCTGTCACTTGCTTTTGTACTTCACCACATCACAGTCTTCGTGAGTCATGTTTTTACACGGTGGCGATGTAATGCTGTTGTGTAAGTAATTGCTACTATTAAGGTTCATTTTATGTGTTTGAACCGGGCTGTCCGATATACAGCTATGTCATATGAATAAAGTAGTTCTCCATCCAGGTGCAAATAATTGCGTTTTATCATAAGATATCAAGGGAATGAAAAGTACAATGTATTTCGTGACATTATGTCTGAGTCAAAGAGGAAAAACAAATACCCTAATTTCCTTTTTTAGTCCAAAATAATTTAGATTCTACCTGACGGCACTTAACATCGAGTTCATGTACATGACAGCACTTAACATAGAGTACATGTACCTGACATTATTTAACATAGAATATATGTACCTTACAACATTTAACATAAATAACATGTACCTGACAACATTTAACATAAATAACATGTACCTGACAACATTTAACATAAATAACATAGACTACATTTACCTGACAGCATTTATCATAGAATTCATGTACCTGGGGAGCAGTGGTCCAGTGGTAGGACACGCGCTTCGGGATCGAGGGGTCCCGGGTTCGAGTCCTGCCAAGGACACTGCCAATTTCCTTGAACAAGAAATTTATCCCGCATTGTTTCACTTCACCCAGGTGTAAATGGGTACCTGAGAGGGCGGTATAATTCCGTGGCGCCATGGTGTGGGCTGCCATAAGCGAAGTGAAAGACTCCCCAGGGAGATCGATAGATAGATACAAGTAGCCCGATGACCAGGGGTAAAAGCTGTAAAGTCGGTGAACGTGCCCAAGGCATGAAACTTAGACTGTAAAATGCATTTACTTTTACCTGACACACAGTACTTAACATATAGAACATGTACCTGACAACATTAAACATAGAATTCATGTACCTGACACACAGTACTTAACATAAAGAACATGTACCTGACAACATTAAACATAGAGTACATGTACCTGACACACAGTACTTAACATAAAGAACATGTACCTGACAACATTAAACATAGAATTCATGTACCTGACACACAGTACTTAACATAAAGAACATGTACCTGACAACATTAAACATAGAATTCATGTACCTGACACACAGTACTTAACATAAAGAACATGTACCTGACAACATTAAACATAGAATACATGTACCTTACACACAGTACTTAACATGAAGAACATGTACCTGACAACATTAAATATAGAGTACATGTACCTGACAACCAGTACTTAACATAAAGAACATGTACCTATCAACATTAAACATAGAGTACATGTACCTGACACACAGTACTTAACATATAGAACATGTACCTGACAACATTAACATAGAGTCATGTACCTGTACAACATCTTCAATATTAGACATGTACTTTCACATTAAACATAGAGTCATGTCTGACACAGTACTTACATAAAGAACATGTACCTGAACATTAACCATAAGTACATGTACCTTGGCACACAGTCTTAACATATAGACAGTTACCATATCAACATTAACATGTAGTACATGTCCTGACATACAGTACTTAACTATTAAACATGTACCTATCAACATATAATCACATGGTAATTACTCAACATATTAAGCATAGAGTACTGTAACTGACACACAGTACTTAACATAAGAACATGTACTCTGACAACATTAACATAGAATTCATGTACTGACACAGTACTTATCATTAAAGAACATGTACTGACAAATTAAACATAGAGTACATGAACCTTACAACATTCTTCATATTAAGCACATGATGTTGACAGTTCTTCATACTAATCACATGTATTTGAGAGTTCTTCATATTAAGTGCATGATGTTGACAGTTCTTCATACTAATCACATGTATTTGACAGTTCTTCATATTAAGTACATGTATTTGACAGTTCTTCATATTAATCACATGTATTTGACAGTTCTTCATATTAAGTACATGTATTTGACAGTTCTTCATATTAAGCACATGTATTTGACAGTTCTTCATATTTCGTGCGTGTATTTGACAGTTCCTCATATTTCATGCGTGTATTTGAAATTTCATAATATGAAGCACATGTATTTGACAGATCTTTATATAAAGTACATGTATTTTACAGTTCGTCATATTTACCACATGTACATATAAGTACTCGTAGTCGATACATTTTCATGCAGAGAATATGTAAAACTAAGGTACATAAAACAGATATTGATAAAGAATTTACCATGAAGACACTATACAGCGTCATCCGAGCAAACGAGAGCAATTTGTAAGATCTTGCTTGACTGAACAAGACATGAAATGACGTCTACTAAGGAATGCCATGACTGTCTTACGTTATCAACTCGAATAGTGATCGGTTATGTTTCGTAAATAAAAATAATGCCTGGTCTAAAGAACACCGTGTTATGTTGTATCAAAATAGCGTCTGGATAACTCTCAATGGTATTTGGTTAATACAGATCATGTCCTATAGAGGAAACATGCCATTTTGTTATATAAACAGGTTAATTTTAAAGATGATTGATTAAAGAAAGAATATGTTCTGTTGAATAAAACGATTTTATTGATATGATGTCTGATTCACATGCGATGATGATCTTAAAAAATAGGGATATGTTTTAGGAACATTTTATCATGTATGGAGTATCCTTATTCATTTTTTTTGTTGCTGTTGTTTTGAGCTGATACGATGTTAGGTTTATTTGGAATTGTGTTATGTCACCGTTTTATGTTGTTCATAATTATTAGGCTAATTTGGATTACTTAAATGTTTTCTTATTGTTAGTGTTCTTTCCCTTGGGAAAAAATGCATGTTATTTTAAACAGTCATGGGTTATCATGGCATATTCCTTCATTTCAAAGAGAAAAAATACACCTGATATCGAAAGTGATTGTCAAAGTATGAATTCAGGTGTTTAGGAACTGAAAATAGTCTGGACGGGTGACCACTGTACCCTCTCACGTACGTGACCACGTGAACTACGTGAAGCCGGAACGCATTGGTGAGAAGCGATGCGCGTTACCACTACGCTATGCAGGCATCCAAAATAATCAATTGATTACATTAATGGTATAAGAATTAATTTCACAAAATATTCCAATTTTCAGTTTACTTATGAGCGAAATATTTGAAAATACGTGAGGGTGGAGATGGGGTGGTGGTCAAAAGTAAGTAAGTTCATGGCGTGTGATATAATATTTGATTCATGTAATTTGCCATTCTTTCTTGTTTATAGCTTAATGCTCATATACAGAAAAATGTAATCCACTAGTCAAAGAACAGAATACACTATGCATAAAGTGAAACATTAACGGTTAACAGAGAGTGATTTAACACGAGAGTACTTCTTTCCTGGTTATTTATACACGAAAATTATGACCGTGGAAATAAAATCCGGTAACTTTCCAGTTTCAACTACTTTATATGTTTTTTTGGCTTAAACCATTTATTTATTTAAATGTACAAACAATTAAATGTAATTTTTTTTTTTTTTTTTTTTTTTTGCGCATTTGTTAAATTTCTTCGTACATAACTTAAAAATAAACGATCACTAAACTTTTCTCTACCAATAGCACGAGAACTCGTCTGTTAAGCATACCCAAAACTAAAAAAGAAAGACACACACACACACACATGCAAGAGCGATATAAAACACGACAGATCAGCTGCCAGGCATTGTTTGTTCCACTTTTGGTTCACGTTTTGTTTTATTTGTTGCTGTTTTCAAATACATTTTTTTGTAAACCATATTGCATTTAATTAACTATCTGGTATTAATGTACTCCATTCATGTTTCTTTAATCTGTTATTACATTTCATTTAGCCCATTTCCGTAATATAGGGGAAGATACACCAGACAGAGATATTGATTCTCGTGTTTTTCGGGGCGCAAATATGAAAAGACGAAATATTGACGTTTGGCTGGGCGAAAAGACGCAAAATAAATTTCGACTTTCCGCCCCAAAATCTCGCCCCGAAATGTCTATTTTCCGTCTTTTCGCCTCGCCAAACAATGATTTTATGTCCTTTTGCCTTCGATATTTCGACCCGAAAACCCGCCACACGACATGTCAGAAATCAGCCACCATAATAAATCGACCACCTCTGTATGAAAACCAGTTGAACATAAACACACAAGTGGGGTTTTAGGGTTTGATTATAAGTAAAATATTGAAAACGAATAAGAGCGGAATGGCACAAACTCCAACAACAGGTAATGTTAATCAAATTTTAATATCCAACTAGTTTGGGTCTCCAGTGGACCTTCATCAGGGATACATAAACAAGAAATAGATCAACTAAAGTAAGTAAGAAAAGGTCCGTTTGTCACGTGACAAGCTAAATATGTAAAAGTAAAATATGTTTGAAAATATCCATCCTACCGTGGCATTCTTTCCACTCGTCATCGAATTACACCTAGTCAGTGTAAGATAACTTGTTACATAAACATGAATTTGATAAAATCGTAGTTTAGAAATAACCTTTTCAGCTTTTTTACGCAGAAAATATGTGAAACTAATTACGGAGCATAAATAAGATTTGTTTTATTATTTTTATTACAAAAAGATTACCCGGTAATTACAGTAGAGACTACCTACACCTCCATCCAAACTATCGACTGTGATTCATTTAAGTTTTAAGAATTGTTTCGTAATCGTGGTAAAAAAAAATACTTCATTTACTTATTACCAGACTTATGATATTTGACGCCAGTAGATCATTTCACTCCGAAATGAGAAGTAAGCTTATGTAAATCAACGAGCACTCCCCGGTCACCTAATCTACATGCTGGTGTACGATTTCACACAGTGTTCAGTGGAAGTAATTATACTAGATATTAAACGATGATCGATTATAATCGATGATTGATTGAAAGCTGCTGTGGTCGGCGATCATCGATTGTGTTCCCTCATAATCGGTTCCTTTAATTTCTCTCCGTGTTGATAATTAAGAGTATGTGTACCGAGAAATGAAAGAAAAGAAACAATGTTAATACAAGATCTACTCTATTTCTGAATTCTTTTTGACAGTGTTTTTTTGTGTGTTTTTTTTCCTCATATTTCCAATTATTTTTCAATCTTGCATTAATAGCCTGTTGTTATTAATATTTTTTGATAGTATCTTTGTCTACTAAATTAAGATATTTTGTGTCACCTGCTGTAAGCAGGGGTGACACATAGAGATCACATTTCCGTCGTCTGTTCGTCTGTCTCTCTGTCTCTCTGTCTGTCCGTCACGGCTCAGCAGTTGACACGTACTCTTGTTTTTTTCTTTCAAAGTCACATTCTACATATATGTGATGGTTAACAAACAAATTGATTAAATAATCGATGGTTAATCGATTTTAGCCGATTTTGAAACTCTAAAACATACACCTCAATTTTCCCTATTCACTGATTGGTCAAATTAATCAGCGAATTATACCGGATATTGCCGATCCTGTAGTGAACTGGTCTATGCAACCAAATTTACTTACCCATACAGAATAAATATACTTCAGTCAATTTACAATCAAAGGTCTATTTAATATTCTTCGGACAGATAAGTAAATTTTTGATAAAGATTTGTTGAGATATGCAATCTGTAAATACTGTTGGCGATAACATAACTTCAATGCATAAATACGGAAGAATAATTTTACTAGAAATCATTCATTTATGGAAGATTATTTAGATAAATATTACAACACGCTTATTTCTGAATGCTTTATGATAAATGACATGTGCATGCATGTATGTATACTTTTTCATGTTACCTCATTGCATTTCTGTTAGATTGTTTCAAATGACAAGCGTGTTGTGCTAAATGTTATGAGCTTACTGGTTATTAAAATGTAAGTATGTAAAGACCCAAGTGCTAACTGCTAACATTACAAATGAGAAAAGCAAACAAACATGTATGTATATGTAGATTCTTTTCAGAAGTGTATATTACTAAATACTTTGTGCTTTCTACCAAATAAGTAGTGGAAGAATATATGTCTTTAGCGTTTGTATTAATGGCAAGTGATTGCAGCCGCTCTTAAAATGCATTAAACCAAAATTTATGTGCAAGTATATTAGCATTTGCCACTAAGCACTTAGCATTATACTGCGGAATCTTGTTAGGGCCATATTAAAATATCGCGTTATTTTCAATAACCAATATGTCGACATTGCGATGGAACGATACGAGAACACGACGGTACGATACGCGATCTCGTGTCGTACCGTCGTTCGTCGTATCGTACCGTCGCATTGTCAACCTACAAAAAATCTGATATTTCAAAGTGGTCCTAACAGTATTCCGTTTTATACGCTGAACATAATTGGGAACCAAAATGAAAATTTACATTTCGCTAGTAGAGCCCATTCTTAATGAAGAGGATCACTCTTACACTCTCTTCGCAGAATATAGGTGAAGCGTACCATTTCAAATGCGTATCAAAACGAATCGTAAAAAGTTTAAATAGGACGAAGCCTACCCCCACCAGGATAAGATTTATTGTGATAAGACTGATTATTAATTTAAATACATATAAGTAGGAAAATATGTGACTTTAGAAACTCAGAGAAATATAAGATTTGGATGGAATCAAACTATAAATAAGAAACGATTTCACCCATGCAAATTTTTTCTTGTTCACTCACCAAAAAATAAGTACGTTTTTTTGTTGTTGTTTTTTGTTGTTGTTTTTTATTTACCTAATTTATTTTCATATTCATCAATAAAGCGCAATAGCTCAGTGGTAAAGTGTCCGTTTTGCGTTCGGTAGGTTCGGGCTCGAATCCCAGTCGAGACACTTTCCTCCGGTGACATCTTCAAACCAAATACATGTATAAAATTGGTTCCAGATGCACCCTTGCCTGGCACTCGGCAAAATAGTGTTGATATGGGATTCGTCCTGGTACGCATGTACAAGCGTACGCTTCGTTGTACACTCTGCACAGAGAATGCTATAGGGATCTCTTCATTTAGAATGGACCCTTCTAGCAAAATGTTAATTTTCTTTTTGGTTACCAGTCCTTTATTTTTGGGTTTTAAATGAAAATCTTTACTGTTTGGTTGGGGGAAAGTGTTATTATAAAAAAATTTTAGTTTTAAACTTTGCATCTACGTCAATATTTTTAAAAACTGCAACTTTTCCATCAATCAAATTTTATAGAAAAAATTTTTTTTTAAAATTTAAATGACTGCACTCATACTAAAACATACATACGCTGCAACTACATACAAAATACATAAGCAAAAAATACATACGCATGCATGCTCAAAACTACAACATACTCAAACCACCACCCCCCACATACATCATGAATGCATACATAATCCTACATACATACATACAAAAAACGATGCATCTCCCTACATCTACATACATACTACAGCTTCCCCGTCACTTGAATGTTTTAGTTGGCGTTGCCTGGTTATTTATACAACTGACATTTAATACCATATGCACATAGCATTTGCAAACCCAGTAACAGAAATGTTGGGAAAAACAAAGAAAATAAAAATAACATGTGCATAAAAAATAAATAAAAAAATATATCTTTTCAAAAATCCCGGGGTAAGTTTGCTGAAAGTAGGGGGCTAGAAATTTTAACAGTTACTCTTATGTTTTTTTTTAAAATCCCCCCTTTAAAAACCAAGTAAAATCACTTCCCCTTTAATTTCCAGGATTTCCTCCCAAAGGTTGTAAATACTTTTACATTTTGACGTCTGAACTGTCGAAACTACAAGGAATCTGTGAAATAAAGCATAATTTAAAAAATGAATTTATTTTTTTTTTTTTGTCAGAGCTTTTGGGCCCTTTGGGGATTTGACGTGTGCTCGATTTTTTATTTTAAAAATTGCTAATTTCAATGACAAAGAATGAAATTGAAAAAAATAACAATAAAAAATGAAATAAAAAAAACTTATTGACACAAATTCGGGATTAAAAACTGATTTTTCTTCATCACCCCCAATGGTCAAAATTTTAAATTTCCTCTGCAAATTTGCTAAAATAAATTTAGCCCTTAAAAAAAAGGACCCAAGCGTCGACTATTTTTTTTTAACCTTTTTGAAAAAAAAACCTTTTTACTAAAAAACCACCCCTTGCTCTTTTTTAAAAAATTTTTTAAAATTCTTTAAAAAACCCATCAAAAATGGGGTCTCCGTGAATAAACGGCCACTGAGGGTAAGTGGCAAATCTGCAATTGCAACAGAATTGATTTGATAATTTTTTAATTTTTTAAAAATAATTCCCCCCTGAGAAAATGGTAGAATAATTTTTTTTTGTTTGTAGCCTCTCGATCATGGCGCCTTTAAAAAAGGGGGTATCTTTTTGTTGGTTATTTTTATTCTGATAAAAGGAATTCTTTTTCAAAATCTAAATTGGTTGTATAAGGAAGCAGGAAAAATCCAGGAATGGAATTTTAATTAGACTGACAGTACTCTATCTGCTATTTTTTTTTAATTTTGAAATAAAAAAATGAAATGTAATGCCGAAGAAAATTTTAAAAAAGTGTCACTTGAAAGGGGAAATCGATGTTTTTTAAAAATATTGGAAACCGCAATCTACGAAACCAGTCGTCGTAAACCCCTTTCCAATCTGTTCTCCCCGAACCCCCCTCCTTTAGCCCAATGAAAAGGGGGAGTTCATAAGCAATTTTAAGACCTAGGGTCGAACCCGACCTCTCGGGGGGGGATTTTAAATTTTTTAAAATTTCCAAAAGAATCTCTGCACAAAAAGGGTAATATTGATATTAAGTTTTATCTTTTTGCACGAGTATTTATAATATAAAAAAAAAAATACGAACAAAAAAGATTTTCGGTTTGTTGTTAAAAATAAGCGAAACCCAAGTGTTTTTGCATAATTTTTTAAAAAAAAAATTTCATTTAGGTGAAAGAAGAGTTAAAAAAAGAACTAATTCGTAAATCTTTAAAAAAAAAAGACCTTCTATTGAAAATGAGAAAACAATTTCAATTTTTCCCGAAAACTTCATTAAAATTTTAAAATAGGAAAGGTACTTCTGATGAAACTTTTAATTAAATTAAAAAAATCTAAAATTTGGGCCCAAAAAAATGAGGGAAAATCAGCATACGGTTAAAAAAATTATTTTTGGGTTCTTTCCACAGTAATTTTTAAACGACAGTATTTTGAACACATTCAAACCCCAAATGGGACTAACTTTTTTTATAACACATTTTAAAACCCAACCAAGGTTACTAATACTTGTAAAAAATGAAACCCCAAATGGTTACAACATTTGTAGAAACATGTAAAAACCCCAAACCAAACATGAAACCCTAAAAATGGAAAAACTTTTGTTTTAAACATTCAAACCCAACCAAAGGGTACTAAAATTTTGTATGAAAATTTTTGGGGTTTTTATCATGATGAATATTTTAACCAAATTTGGAGCTTTTTTAATTTGGGGTTTAAATTAATTTTTTTACAATTGCAAACCAAAGTTTTACTGTACGATTTCAACCAAATAACGTTTTAACAGTGGTTAAATTTAACCCGGTTTTTTAAAAGACGGGTTTGTTATTTGGATTGGACGTATAAATAAAAGGTTTGGCAAGATGCTCTAAAGAACTAAAAAAAAAAAAACCATACACTAAAAATAAAAGAAAATTTATTTTTTAAGATTTGTTTCCGAGGTTTAATATACTTTTGATAAAATTTTTAAAAATGTAGGAAGAGAAATGGAAAAATTAAAATTGCGTGTGCTTTTTGTTGCATCCATTGTTTTATTTTCTTGTAACGACCGTGATAGCAAGGTTAAAGCAGCTCTTAAAATAGCAATTAAAAAAAAAAAATTTTTTTACTCTTTACGCTGTGATTTTTTTCATACCTTTCCGGGCCCCCAAAAAGTACTGGACCACTAGGGGGCGTAGGAAAACGTTGAAAGATTCTGAGCCCCATTCGACGAAAAAATTATAAATTTAAAACAAATTTTTAATCCGAAAAAAAAACCCATTCATTCACCCCTCACAAAAACACCATACATACTTACCCCCCCAAAAAACCCATAGTAAAACACATCACATAATCGTAACACAAAAACAAAACTTTCAAAATTTAAAAAGAAAATATTGTTGAAATAAAATAACACGTGTTTAAAAATTTTTTTGTTTTTTCCCTTAGAGTAAATTTTAAAGTTAATATAAAAGCTTAAAAAATTTTCTTTTTTATTGTATTATTATATTTTTTAAATTTTTAATGATACACAAATGATTACCTTATTTTTTTTAAATTTTAAATCTTTTTGAATCTCGTACGAGAAGTTCACCCTTATGATTTTGGGGGAAAAAAAATGTCTGACTTTTTTCCCCTTTTACAAATACGATTTTCAGGAAAAAAAACACATATCGCCCCGGTTTGTATTTTATTTGTTTTTTTTTTTTTACCCGGTTGCCCCTTTTGGGGGGTTTTTTTTTAAATTTTGCCCCTTTAAATACCTCTTCCATGGGACATCTGCAGCAATATCTTTTAAATTTTTTCCCCCATACCCTCTTTTAAAATATCGGGAGGGGTCCTCACTTTTTTTCTTTTTCCCGGGGCCGTTGAGCTCTATAAAATTTTTTTCAAAAAGTAAAAATGTGGTTTTTCCCGTTTACTTAACAAAAAGGTGTTTGGGGCATAGAGTCAAACATTTACAAAAAATAGGGGTTAAAAAGACTTCTATTGAAAAATACGAGATGTAATTTTAATGCCCTTTTTTTGAATACGGGCCCTTGTGCCGACAACTAAAGCATGACCCTGGGGTCGGTTTAAAGGGGGTTATTTCCCCCCTTGTTTAAGTGTAACGTCAAATTTTAAATTTAAAAAAAAAGATTTGGGAACTGCTTTTTTTAAATAAATAAACTCCCTTATCTGGAACACTTTTTTTAAAAAAAAAATAACCCCCGCTTACAGGTATAAAAAACCGAAGTGAAAAAAAACGAAAATTTTGCCTAGAAAAGATGAAAGAAGGGTCCAGTTTAAAAAAAAAAAAAAAACCCCTTTGCGTGCAGAATGAACAATTCTTTCGTGAAAATTTTTTTCCCCAAAAAAAGTTGTATATTTTTTTGTTGCATTTTTTACCCCCGGGAAAAAAAATTTACGGGGAAATCCGAGATTTATTTACAAACCGGGTAACAAGTGTGGGAAAAATTTGGAGATAATGGGGTTAATATTTAAATGTTGAATTACGAACTAACTCTTTCTTAAAAAGCAAATTTTCCATTGCTTGCTATTGTTCCCTTTTAAAATTTTCCCCGGAGACCTTTATTTCGAGAGGCAATACGGGCATTACGGGGGAAAACCCCTTTAAAAGATTAAGTTTGGCCAGATTCTTATTGTTTACAAAATTTGGGGAAAAACATGTCTAAATGAAAATTGCATGAAATGTCACTAATTTTTTAAAAATTTTTTCAATACATTTTGGAGAAGTTGGGGTATGAGAAAAAAAAAATTTAAAAAGACTAGTTTTTTCCCCCCAAACGTTCATTTTTTAATGTATTCCTATATGTAAGCCCCAAATTTTTTAATGCTTATCAGCCCTTTTAAAAAAAATTTTTAGTAAAATTTTTTGAATGTTCCCCGAAAATTTACAGAGGTAGTCACTAAAAACCTTTTTCAAAATTTTAAAGTTGGATTAGCTAAGTTTAATTTTTAAAAAAACCCCCAAAATTTAAATTTTGACCCTTTAAAAAAATTAAAAAAAAAAAAAAAAAATTTTTCCTGGTTTATACATTAAGCAAAATTTGGGGGTTTTAATTTGGAAATATTAACCCCCAAAGGTTTAAACAAGAAAAATACCCCTCCTCAAAAACTTTTGGGAAATTTTTGTAATTTAAAAAAGTATTTTTTTTGTTATGTTTGTTTCATAAAAATCACCAAAAAAGTCAATTCGTAAAAATTTTGTACAAAAATTTTTTCTTTTTTTCGTGCTTTAATTAGGATTAGATTCTTAAACTTAAAAACAAAAAACTTAAACGAGTCAATCAAAAAAATTTTTGAAAAATTTTGAAAAATCCCCGGCCGGAATTCACAAGTTTTTTTTTAAAAAAGGGTTTGGCATGAAAAAAAGGGGTTTATTAAATTTTTTAAAACCCACCTTCTTATAAAAATTTTAAAAAAAGAATTTGTTCCCATTTATTAAATTTTTCAAAATTATCAAAAAATTTTCGTTTTTTAAAAGAAACAACACTCTTTTAAATTTTAAAAGTTAGCCAAAGGGGCCCTTTTTTGGGGGTTCCCAAACCCCCTTTTAAAAATTTTTGGGAAAAAAAGAATGATCTTGATTTTTGAGGTAGGCTTTTTCGGAAAAACCCCCAAAAAATTTAAAAAATCCATCATAAAAAATGTAGTTCCAATTTTGGGGGGCTAAAAAGTCACGTTCGTATTTTGATAAAAAATTTTTCTGGATTTTAAATTTTAAAAAGGGGATTTTTTTTATACAAAAAAAAACCCTGGGGTTTACTTTTAAAATTTTCATTTCAAAAACCCCTTTTTTCAGCACTTTTTATTACAAAATTTTGGAAAATCCTCCGTTAAAATTATTTTTTTAAAAAAAAATATAAAAAATTTTTTAAAAGTTTGTGGTATTTTTGCATACATTTTTCCTGCCACAATGGAAAATTTTTTGCTTTTTTTATTTTCTTTTTGCATGTTTTTACAGTTTTTTCCTCTTAAACCCCCAAAAAAACTTATAATTTAAAAAAATTTTGTTGAATTTTAAAAAAAATTTTTTTTAAGGATGTTCTTCGAGTATTTAAATATGAATTTTTTCCCTTTTTTTTAAAAAATTTAAAATTTTCAGTGATGTTTTACCATAAGCTAATCTCTAAAAAAAAACCGGTAGCAAACCTTTTTTTTAATTTATATTTTTTAAGTTTGTGTGAAAAATTTAAAAAAAGGCTTTCCCCAAAAAAATTTCACTAAAAATTTTTTAAATTAGAATGTTTTTTAAAAAAATTTTATAAGTTTTTTTTTAAGAAAATAAATTAACTTAAAAAAATTTAAAAATTAAATTAAAAAAACAAAATATTACCCTACATATTAAATTTAAAGCTAGTACTGTTTTTTCCCTTTTTTTTGGGGTACGATGCACAAACCAAAACGAAAAGAGAAAAAAAAAAAAAAAAGGGTCCCCGAAACACCCTCTTCGATCCCCAACCTTTTCTGGGTTTAAAACCCTTTTCCCTTTCGGGTTTTTTTTGGGTTCCAGTTTTACCCCGGGGTGTGGGGGGTTTTTTAAATGTTTTCGGCCCCGTTTTAAAAAGGGTTTAAAAATCTAGTCCCCCGACCCGGTAAAAATTAAAGGGTTTTTTTGGGTTAATGAAAATCGTGGGAATTAAAAAAAAGATAAAAAATTTACTTTTAAATATAAAATTTACTCAGGGGTTTTATCGGGCTATTTTTTTTTTCTTTATGGAGCCCAAAAAAAAGGGGAAACTTCTCGGTGGAAAACCCAAAGCCCCAGTGCTTTGGGGTTTTCCCTACCCTATTTTCCCAAAAATTGGGGTTTTCGGATTACTTTTTCCCCCTGGGAATGGACCTAAATTGTCTATTTTTTTTTTTTCCTTTAGGAAACGGGGGAAATGAAACAAAAAGTCTTAATAAGCCCGAAAAAGGGGTAAGGGGTTTTTCCCTTTTGTTTTAAACCGTGTTTTGTTATTTTTTCAATTTTTTAAAAACCGTTGGCTGGGGGTTTTTCTTTTTGTTTATTTAGTTTTCATTTTTATTTTACCCCCCTTTTTTAAAAATTTTTAAAAAAAGTCCCCATTTCTAATGATTTTTTTCCAATAGCACGCTTAAAGTTTTTGATTGTTAAGCCCAAAATTTTTTTAAAAAAAAATCACGGACCCTGATGTTTTTAAAATTTTGGGGAACAAAAATTTCTTTTTTGTATTTTTTAATTTTCAATTTTTCTTTTAAATGATTTCCCCGGTTCCCCCTAAAATTTTAAAAAAGAGAAATGTACCCTCTTAGAAAAGGGTTGATCTTCTTCATTTTTACAATGAATTTGTAGCCCCCCTTTTTTGCAATTTAAATTTAAAGCACTGACGTTCCTTGTTTTTTTTTATTTAAACAAAAAAATAAGAAAAGGAGGTTTAATTTAACATTTTGCCTTCCCAAATTTTTTGTTTTTTTTTTTTTCCCCTTTTAAAAGTCCTTTCATTTAAAAAAAAATTTTTTAAAGGTAAGGCCCCCTTTAATACGTAAAGTGGGGGGGGGGGGGTTTTGGGGAAAATTTTGGCCTTATAAGAAAATTTTTTTTGAAACATAATTTAAAAAAGAGAAAAACCCGACGACATTTTGTAAACCATCAAAGAAAATTTTAAAAATGAATTTTTGGGCCAAAAAATTTTTCCGATTTCAAAATTATTTTTTTTTTTTATTTTTTTGGCCCCTTTTTCTAATTTCCCGTAACAGAAAGTTTAAATTAATTTTTAAAATTTGGCCCCCCGTGCATTCCCTAAATTTTTTCAGTTTTTTAGAAATTTTACATCCCCAAAACTTTTCCCCAAAAAAAAAGATTGTGGGGGGGGTTTTCCCCTTCAAAAGAAAAAAAAGTAAATTTAAAAAAAAAAAACGTCAAAATGGCTTTTTTTTTTAAAAAAAAATTTGTTGTTGCTAAGTTTTAAATTTAATTTCAAAAAAATTTCGTTTTTTCATTTTTTTAAAACCAAAACCCCAACATCATGTTATCCCCCCAAAACCAATCACTTTGTCGACCCCCTTTTTTTTTCCAAAAAAACCCGGGGCCCAAATTTTGGGGGTTTTTGAATCCCCCCCTTTAAAAACCCCCCCAAATAAATAAAAATTTGGAAAAAAAATAGCCCCAAATAAAAATAGATCTCCCAAAAAAGACACATTTGTTTTAAAAATTTTCCCCCTTTGGGGAAAATTTTTTCTAAAATCATAGTAATCGGGGTTTTTTGTTAATATATATTTTTTGGGGCCGTAGGTTACATTGTAATTAAAATGGGCCCCAGCAGATTGAAAACCCCGACTTTTGGGGATAATTTTGTCCAAGGGGGGCGGTCTTAAAAAAAATTAAAAACAAAAAAAAAATTGGTTTTAAAAAATTTCTTTTGAGGCGTTAAATTTCAAAATTTAAAACTCGCTTAAAAGTTTTAGAATTTTTCTGGAGAAAAAAAAAGGAGATAAAAAAGATATTTTTTTACGCCTTTACCTTCCCGGGGTACTCCCCTTTTATCACCTTTTTTTTTTTGAATTTTAGGGCCAAAAAACTTTTGGTTACGCTTTTGGGTTTTCATTTGTATTCCCGGGGGGATAATTTCCCTCAATATATTTTTTAAAAATTTGTCTGGTTTTCTTTTAAAAGTTGTTTTTTTCTTTAAAATTTTAAAATCCGGGGGGGGTTTTCCTTTTTTTTTCTTTTTGTAAACCTGTCTCTCCCTTTTAGTTTTTTAATTTTTTAGTTACCCAAAGGTTTTTTTCTTTTTTTTTTTCCCCTTTTTTTTGGGAAAAGGGTTTTTGGTTTGTATTTCTTTCAAAAATTTTTTTAAAAAAATTTTTTTAAAGTGTATTGACCTATGAATTTTTTTTCATGCTTTTTTTTGTATTATCAGAATTTTTTTTTTTCGTTCCTTTTGCTTTTTACAGAGGGGGATTTTTAGTTTTTTGATTTTCTGTGGGGTTTTATAAAAATCGAATAAAAAAATTTCCCCTAGTCTGAGAATCCGGGGGGTAACTTCGTCCCCCACACAATTTGGTAGGAAAGTTTTTTTTTCACTTTAAGAGCGTTTTTTTTTTTGTTGCCCCTTTTTTCTAACTGGAAAAAAACCTTTTTCATCAAGAGTCTGTAAGAAAAAATGCAACTCTGGATGGGTGGGTTTTATTTAGTTTTTTTTGGCCCCGCCCCGCTTGGTAGTTTTTAAAACTTCTCCAATTATGGGGGCTTTTTTTTTGGGTTTTTTTGGGGGACTTTTTTGTTTTGGTTTTAAGACTTCTTTTTTACCCAAAGGGGTAAAAATTTACTTTTTAAAAGGGAAATTAACGAAAAAAAAAGGGAAAAAATCGCAAAAAGCGAATATCGGTTTTCGAAAAAGCAATTAAATTCAGTTTAAAATTTTCCAAAATTCGAAAAAATTTTTTCTTTTAATTTCTTGTTGGGTACTGTTTAAAAGTGATCTTTTAAATTTCCCGTCGCAATGTTTAAAAAACTTTTTTCCGAAGAGAGTAAATTTTTTGAGTATTACCTGTCGTTAAAAAAATCGCGATAACACAGTTTTATGAAAGCAATTCCAATTTATTATGAGTCGTTGATTCAAAAAAAATATTTTTCGTTAAAAGGGTTGTTAAAAATGAAAAAAGTGAAATTTAAAAATTTTTTTTCGCAATGTATAACGATTTTTTACCAAAAAGAAAATTTTTGGGTTTCCTGTCTTTATGTTTTCGAAAACCTTAAAAATTTTTTTAAAGGGGGTTGGGGACTGCAAAATTTTTAGTTGTTTTTCTTTATGAGGGGAAAAAATGACAATTGTTTTATAAAAAAAATTGGGAAACCCACAAAAAAAGTTTTAAAAAAAAACCCCACGACAATTCAATTGCCACTCAACCCCAATTTGAACAACTTTTTGTTGAATTCTTTCTTTTTTATGAAATTCGATTTCTTTTTTTTAAACATTTTAAATTATGTCACCGAAAAAAAATGAAAAAAAAAATCGCATAAAAACAGACTTATTTTTTTTTAAAATTTTTAATGTTAAATTTTAAGCTAATCCCCCCCAAAACGGGAAAAAGAAACCCAAAAAGATTAAAATTTTTTCTATTAGGTACCTGAAAAAAGGAAAAGGGGGTTTAAAAAGTTAAAAGTCCCCCACTAGCAAACATTTTTTCCCCTTTTAAAAATAAAAATTTAAAGATAAAAATGATTTAAAATTTTTTAAAAAAGGAACAAAAAGGGCCCCCCGAAAAAAAGACCAAAAAAAGTCCGATCTTCAAAACCTTTAAACCCCCAAAAAAAAAGGGCTTTTTAAAAAATAAAACTTTTTCATTTTTAATCAAAAAAATTTTTTTTTTGGGGGCTATTTGGGCCAAATAAAACACAATAAACTAATATCCCCTTAACCCTTTTAATTTTTTTTTAAAATTTTTAATTGTGGGGCCCCTTTAGACATAAAAATTTCATAAAATTGTGAAAAAACAGAAAAATGAACAAAAAATAAAGTCAAACGAAAAAACATTTTTTAAAAATTTTTAAATTTTTCCCCAAAAATTTTTTAAAAAATTTGCCCATTTCTAGGGGACCCATGCATTTTTTAAAAATTTGCCACCCCCTTTATTTTTTGCGTTTTTTTTGGTTTTTAAAAATCTTTTCACAAACAGAATTTTTCTATCTGATCTCAACAAAAATGGATGGTTTTTCGAAAAACCAAACCCCCACGCACAGTTTTTTTTTCGGGTTCAAATTTTTAACCCCTTCCCCTTGTAGCAAAAAAAATTTAACCCCCCTCATCCCCCTCATACCAAAAAATAATATATTTATTTCTATAAAAAAAGGGAAACAATGCAAAAAAAACCCCTAGGGGTCAAATTAAAAATTTTAAATTTTTAAGCGAAAAGGGGCTTTCTGCTATGCGCCCCCCACGGCAAAATGAAAAACCAAAAAAGTTTAAAAATTTTTTTTATTAGGGCCCCAGCAAAAGGGGCAAAAGTTTAATTAAGTATACCAAAACGATAGTCAAAAATTCCCCTTTTTTTAACCTAAATTTTTAAACAAAAAACTGATTTACAATTTTCAAAAAAAGGGAAAAAAATTTTGGGGCTCCCCTAAAATGCCCCAAAACCCAAACCCCTTTAAAAAACAAAAAATCATTTGAAAGAACTTTTCAAATTTCTAAATTTTTTGTTCCAAAAAATTTTTTTTATAATTTTTTTGATTTTTGGGATTTCAAACCAAAATTTTATATAAAATTAAACCAATAGGGCCTTTTTACCTTTAAAAAACTTTTTTTTTTTTTTAATTTTGGCACTTAAAACCAAATTTTACAAAAATGTGAAAATATCATGAAATTGAACTAAAAAAAAAGTCGGGGGGGTGAAAAAAAAATTTTAAAAACCCTTTTTAAAAGTTTTATTTTCAAAAAATTTTGGGTTTTAAAAATTTTTTACCGCGTATTTTTGGGGGCAAACCATGTTTTTCCCCAATTCGCCACCCCTAATTTTGTGCGTATATGTCTTGAAAAACATATGCAAAAAAAAAAATTCTTTTATCCAATTTCCCCCAAAAATGGGGGACTTTTTTTTTGACCTTTCCCCCCATTTTTATTTTTTTTTGGGGAAAATTTAAAAATTCAACCTTCCCTAGTCAAAAAGTTTTATATACGCAGATTTTTGAAACCTACATTTTTAAATTTGGTTTTTTAAAAGGAAAACCAAAGAAAAAACCCCTTTAAAAAAGGCCCCCAAAAAACAAGTTATTGTTTTTTGATTTTTTAAAAACCCCCCCCAGCGGGAAAAAAAAACAAAAAAGAAAATTTTTTTTAACGTTGGGTTTTAATTCATATAAAACTGCATAAACAGTGAAAAAAGGAAAAATTGAACAAAAAAAAAAGTAGGAGCAGCAAAAAAGGGAAAATTGGGTATTCAATTGTTTTTAAAAGAGGATCAAAAAATTTTTTCTGTGGTTTTATTTTTTCCCAAAAAAAACCCCATCTTCAAAAACCCAAAAAAAGGGAAAAAATCTCTTCACAAACTAAAATTTTTTTTATATACTTTCAAAAAATTTTTAAAATTTTGGGCCTTTTTTTTCCCGGAAAAAAATAATTTTTAAATTTGGGAATACCTTGCCCTTTTATTTTATGCTTTATTTTTTTTTTCAGATTTTTTTTTTTTAAAAAAATGCTTTTAAAAATTTTAAAAAAGGAAGATTGAACAAAAAAAAAAACGGGGGAAGCAAAAAAAAAGGGGGAAAAAAAGGGGTATTTAAAAAGTTTGATAAGGGGTCAAACTTTGGACGTGGTTTTTTTGATTAAATAAACCCATCTTTTAAAAAAATAAACAAAGGAAGAACTTTACAACTAAAATTTTTTTTTATTACTTTCTATAAAAATTTTTTAGTTTGGGGCATTTTTTTGCCGATATAAATAAAACAATTGGGTTAAGGGCCTTTACCTTTGCATAAAAAGCTTGGTTTTTTTTTTTATGTTTTATTTTTTTATAAAAATGCATAAACATGAAAAATGAGAAAAATTGAAAAAAAAAAAAAGTCAGGAGCAACAAAAAAAAAGGGAAAAAATGGATATACAATTTTTTTAAAGGGGGAACAAATTTGGGCGTGGTCTTTTGATCAAAAGAAGTCCGGGTCTTAAAAACAAAAAAAGGGAAAGATCTTTTTACACCCCAAAACTTTTTTTCAAAAAATTACTTTCAAAAAATTTTTAATTTGGAGCATTTTAAACCCCAAAAAAATAATCTAATTGGTATTGCCCCTTTACCTTTAAAATTTTTGGGAAATTTTTTTTTTATGGTTTTTTTTTTTTTTTTTAAAATGCATTTAAAGTGAAAAAATTTGAAAAATTTTAACGAAAAAAAGTCAGGACTGAAAAAAACCTTAAAAGTCCCTGTTTTTTTTAAAAGTTGTTTTTTTGAAAATATTGGTTATGTTTGACCCCACTGGGGACAAACCTGCATTTTCAAAATTCCCCACAAATAATTTTGTGGTAATTTCTTTTCGAACTATCAAACAAAAATTTTTCCCCCCCTCTTTTCCCCAAAAAACGTGGATAAATTTTTGCAACCCACCCTCTTTCACAGTTTTTTCCAGATTGAACATTCACCTTGTAAACACAAAAAATTATTATACCAACTTTTAAAAAATATCAAATTTTATTAAGTAAGGAAAAAGGAACGAAAAGCAAAAAAACCCCATTTCAAACGGGCTTAAAAAACGAGTTTTTACCCCCCTTTGTCACTTTTAAAAAAAACCCCCCCCCCCGGAAAAAAATTTAAGAAAAAAATAAAATTTTTTGATTTTGGATCAAATTCAGATCCCAGGACAAAACCCGGAAAAAAAAAACCGAACTGTGATGTTTCCTACTTTTTGATATGCCGTTCACAAAAAAGAACGGAAAAAAAAATAAAAAAATAGAACCGCAAAGCGGGATTTTGGGTTTTTTCCTTTTTAAATTGACTAGAAAAAGTACGGGTTTAACTGCAGACAAATTTTTTTGATATTAACCTTTTTCGAATTTTTCTTTTAATTTTATCAAAGAAGCCCCAAATTTTTAAAAAAACTATTAGAAGACTCTTCCGAACAAAAAATTTTGTTCTATCTTTCTATAAAAAATTTCCCGATTGAGAATTTTTTTGGGGCCCCAAAAAAATAAAAAAGGATTATACCTTGCCCTTTTCTTTTTCATCGTTATTTTCTATATTTTTTTTGTATTATTTTAAAAAGCAAAAACGGAAAAAATGATAAAAATTGAACAAAAAAAAAAGTCAGGAGCCCGAAAAAAAAAAGAACTTGGAATTTTCAATTGTTTGATAAAAATCAAAAATTTTGGGCTGGGAATTTGATCAAAGAAGTCCATCTTTAAAAACAAAAAACCAAGGGGGAAAAATTTTTTACAGACTTTTTAAATTTTGTTCATAACATTTTTATAAAAATTTTTAGATTTGGGCTATTTTTTTCCCCATAAAAATAATAATAATTGGGAAAGACCTTGCCCTTTTTCTATTATGCTTTTTTTTTTTTTTATGTTTTTATTTTTTTAAAAAAAAAGAAAAAAAAGGGAAAAAATGATAAGATTGAAAAAAAAAAAAAAGTCGGACAGCAAAAAAAAGGGAAAAATAGGATATAAAAATTTTTTTAAAAGGGGTCCAAAATTTTTTTTTTGTCATTTGAACAAATAAGCCCGGGGTTTTAAAAAATAAACATTTTAAAGGAAAAATCTCCCAAAAACTAAAATTTTTTCTTATTTCCCATAAAATATTTTTGATTTGGGCTTTTTTTTTCCGAAAAATAATAATAATTGGTATAAAGGCCCCGAAACCCTTTTCAATTTATGCTTTTTTTTTTTTTTTATGTTTTTTTTTTGTTTTTTTAAAAATGCAAAAACCCCCGATATAAAATGAATTTTTAAAAAAAAAAAAAGTCGGGGGCAGCAAAAAAAAAAACATAAAGGATAACAATTGTTTGTAAGGGGTCAAAAAATTTTTTCTGTGGTCATTTGACAAATGAAGCCCCCTTAAAAAAATAAACTTTAAAAGGAAAAAATCCCCTCAAAAAAAAAACTTTTTTTCATTACTTTTATAAAATATTTTTAAATTTTTGGGGCTTTTTATTTCCCCAAATTTTAAAAAATAAAAAGGTTAAGCCCCTTTACCTTTGCAAAATTTTTGTTGTTGTTTTTTTTTTATGAAATTTTTTTGTTTTTTAAAAAAAAAGCATAAACTAAAAAAATGATGAAGATTGAACAAAAAAAAAGTCAGGAGCTGCAAAAACCCCTTTAAAAATCTGTTTTTAAAAAGTTGTTTTTTAAAAAATTTTGGTTTTTAAATTTGAAACCCCATACTGTGGACAAACCCTGTTTTTCCCCCTTTTGCCCCCCCCTAATTTTTTTGGTATATGTCTTTCAGATCTTGCAAAAAAAAAAATTTTCCCCATCTCTCTCTGAAAAAATGGGGGTTTTTTTGGGAGCCAAACCCCTTTTTTCACCCGTTTTTGCAAAATCAAAATTTCAACCCCCTGTCCAAAAATTTTTTTTTAGAAAAATTTTTGAAACCATCTATTTTTTTGGGGGTATTTTCAAGGAACATTGTCAAAAAACCCCATTTGAATGGAAACCCCAAATAATGGAGTATTTCCTTAAAATTTTTAAAATAAAAAGCCCCCCGGGGGGAAAAAAAAAAAAAAAATAAAAATTTTTCTCGACCTTTTGGATCATCTTAAAAAACCGGGGGTTTTTACTGAAAAAAGTTTCATAGATGTGGCTTTTCTCACCTCGGAGCTATGCCGTTCACAAAAAGGGGAAAAAAAAAAAAAAAAAAAAAATAGAACGAAAATTTTTGGTAACATCGGTTTTTTGAAAAACAATCTCTTCTTTTTTAAACTTGCTTTTACGAATTGTATTACAAAAGCAAATGTTTTTTTAAACGTTTTTTTGTTTCTTAAAAGTAAAAAATTGCTGTTTTTTTTTAAAAAAGGGGCATAATCTTTTTTAAATTAAAAAATTAAGTTTTTGGATTGGGGACAAAATTTTTACAAATTTTTAATATGATTGCAAAAGAAATGTTTTTCCTATCCCACACAAGTCTGCAAATCTAAGCAAAAGGGTTTGAAAATTAACCTTCAAAAGCCCGAAAAAAAAATTTAGGGGTTTTTTGGGGGTTAATTTTCAAATTTATCAGGCTTTCAACAAGAAAAAACCAAATTTCTTTGTTTTAACAAAAGTGGGCAGAAAACAACATCTTCCGTAACAGCATTTTTTGTCAAAGAATTTTTTTTTTAAAAAAAGGTCAAAAACCCCGGTGAAGGGGCAAAACCCCAAAAAAAAAAGTTCCCCAAAGTAGTTTTTGAATTGGGCTGTTTCATGTAAAAAACTAAACTCTTTTTTAAATATAAACATTAAGCCAGGTTTTTAAAAAAAAAGTTCCCCGGGGGACAACGACGAAAAAAGACGCCGGGGATTTTTTTATTACTCTACGGCTTTCTTCTAGATATCAAGCAAAGGCCCCCTAGCGAAAAATGATAAAAAAAAATTTATTTCAATTGCAAAAATTTTTTTCTTTGAAAAGCGGTAAAAATTTAAAAAGGTGATATCTGCAATTTTTATTTTTGTTAATAGCCCTTTAAAAAAGGGGAAAGGGGAAAAACCAATATGTTCTTTTTTTTTTTGGCCAAAAAAGGCGAAAGAAAGAAAAAAGTACCAATTGTTGTTAATTTTTACTTTTGGCAAAGAAAGAAAAAACGAAAAATGCCCCTTAAATAAAATTTTTGGGGAACATGATTTTAAAATTTTTTTTTAAAAAAAGGGTCAAAAAAATTTTGGGCTGTTGTAAATTTTATCTAATGAAGTCCCATCTTCAAAAATAAAAAAACCCCAAAAAAAAAATCTCTTCACAAACAAAACTTTTGTTATTTACTTTTTTAAAAAATTTTTTTTGATTTTTAAAAAATTTTGTTTCCATTTTTAAAAAAACAATAAACGGATTTTGACCTTTTTTCCCCTTTTTTTATTTCATCGTTTTTTTTTCTTTTTAAAAAATTTTTGCTTATTTAAAAATTTAAAAATGAAAAAATGAAAAGATGAAAAAAAAAAAAATCAGTGCGAAAAAAAAAGGAAAAAAACGAATTTTCCAATTTTTTGATAAAAGGGTTTAAAATTTTTTGGGCTGTGGTAAAAATTTTTTTTTAAAAAAGTCCGACTTTAAAAAATAAAACCCCAAAGGAAAGATCTCTTTACAAACAAAAATTTTTTTAAAAATTTTTTTTTAAAATTTTTTTGGTTTTGGGCTATTTTGTGCCAAAAAAAAAAACAATAATTTGGGATAGACCTTGACCTTTTTTTTATTTTGCTTTAATTTTTTTTAAAAATTTTTTTCTTTTATAAAAAAACATAAACCAAAGAAAAAATGATGAAGATTTAAAAAAAAAAATTTAGGAGCAAACAAAAAAAAAGGGAAAAATGGGGGGTACCCAAATTTTTTTTATAAAAGGGTTTAATCTTTGGGGCTTTTTATTTTTATCAAAAAATTTCCCATCTTAAAAAATGAACACCAAGGAAAAAATCTCTTCACGACAAAACTTTTGTTTAATACTTTTTATAAACCCCTTTTTTTAAAAATTTTGGGGTATTTTATCCCATAAAAAATAATAAAATTTTGGGATATGACCTTGCCTTTGATAGTATTCTTTTTTTCTTTCTTGATTTTATTTTTTTTTTAAAAAGCATAAACATGAAAAATGAAGAAATTGAACAAAAAAAAAAAGTAGGAGCAGCAAAAAAGAGGAAACATATGGAAAAAAAATTGTTTGATAAGAGGATCAAAATTTTTTTTGTAGTATTTGACAAATAAGTCCCTTTTTTAAAAAAACACCCAAAGGAAAGATCTCTTTTTAGACAAAAAATTTTTTTTATACTTTTTATAAAAAAATTTTTAAAATTTTGGGGTATTTTTTTTACGATTAAATAATACTTTTGGGGAAAAGAAAACCCTTTTTCCCCTTTTCATTTATGCTTGTTTTTTTTTTTTATGATTTTTTTTTTTTAAAAAAAGATAAACAAGGGAAAAAAAGTGAAGATTGAAAAAAAATAAAGTCGGGGCAGCAAAAAAAAAAGGGAAAATTGGGTATACAAATTTTTTTTAAAAAGGATCAAACTTTGGGGGGGGGTCATTTTTAAAAGAATCCCATCTTCAAAAAAAAACCCTGGGAAAAAATCCTTTACAACTAAAACTTTTGTTCAATATTTTCTAAAAATTTTTTGATTTTGGGGTATTTTTTTTACATTTTATAAATAAAAATTTTGGGAAAAAACCTTGACCTTTTTTTTATTTGGGGGGTATTTTTTTTATGAATTTTTTTTTTTTATAAAAAAGCTTGACGTGAAAAAATGATGAAAAAAATAAAAAAAAAGTAGGATGCAAAAAAACCCCTTAAAAAAAGTGCTTTTAAAAAAAATTTATTTTTTGAAAAAATTGGTTTGTTTTTTACCGGGTACTGTGGACAAAAAACCTTTCTTTTTCAAAAACGCCCCCACCATTTTTTTGTGCAATTTCTTGGAATCATATGCCCCAAAAAAAAAATTTTCCTTTATCTCTGAAAAAAAAAAGGGGCTTTTTTTGTGACCTACCTTTATTTTTTTTTTTTTTTTTTTTTTTTTGTTTTTTTTTTTTTTTTTTTATTCGAACGTTCAAACCCCTGTGCACGAAAAATTTTAATACGCAAATAAATTTAAAGTATATTTTATTAAGTTTCCGACAAAGGGGAAAAAAATGCAAAAAACCGCAATTTTAATCCCGGGCCCCAAAAAAAAAGAGTTATTAGCCCCCTTTTTTTTTTTTAAAAAGCCACCTGCGGGAAAACAAGACAAAAAAGAAATTTTTTTCAAAGTGGGGTCAAATTCGGGCTGGAAAAAAGGTAAAAAAATAGAAAGTGACTTTTTTCTATTGGGGAAAATTTCCCTTTTACGAAAAAAATTAGAAAAATAATTAAAAAAAATTTAATCGCAAACAAATTTCGATATCATTTGGTTTTTCGCAATTCAATCATTTTTTTGCAAAAGTAAATTTTTAAAGTATCATATTAGATCGTTTTTTTTTTGGGGTTTTTTGTGCAAAAAAAAAAAGACAATAATTTGTAAAGCCTTTTCTATTATGCTTTTTTTTTTTCTATGATTTTATTTTTTTTATAAAAAAAAAATAAACGTGAAATAATGATGAAGTTGAACAAAAAAAAAAAATCAGGGGCCAAAAAAAGGAAACATATAGTATACAATTTTTTTGATAAAAGGACAAAATTTTTCCGATCTTAAAAAATAAACACCAAAGGGGAAAAAAATTTTTCCAAAGACTAAAAAAAATTTTTTCATAAAAATTTTTATAAAAAATTTTTAGATTTTGGGGCTATTTTATGCGAAAAAATAAAAAAACTTTTATATGACCTTGACCTTTGCATATTATGCTTTATTTTCTTTCTAGATTTTATTTTTTTTAAAAAAGCTAAACCCTGAAAAAATTTTTTAAAATTGAAAAAAAAAAAAAGTCAGGGGCAAACAAAAAAGGAAAATATGGATAAACAATTGTTTGATAAAGGAACAAAATTTGGGTGTGGTCTTTTAAAAAACAAAAGAAGTCCCATTTCAAACCTAAAAACCAAAGGAAAAATTTTCACACCCAAAACTTTTGTTCTATACTTTTTTTTAAAAAAATTTTTGAATTTTGGGATTTTTTAGGGCCCATAAAATAATACTTTTAAATTTTGGGGGATTTACCCCTTTTTCCCTTTTAAAATCAGGGGAAAAAATTTTTTTTTGGTTTTATTTTCCCTTTTTTAAAAATGTTTTAAAATGAAAAAGATGAAATTTAAAAAAAAAAAAAGTCAGGGCTGCAAAAAAAACCTTTAAAAATCTGCTTTTTTTTAAAAGTTGATTTTTCGAAAATATTGGGGTTTTGTTTGACCGCGTACTGTGGAAAAAAAAAGCATTTCTCAAAAAAGCCACACCAATATTTTTTTGCGTATAATTTTTGCGAAACATATGCAACAAAAAAAAAATTTCCTATCCATTTCCCGAAAAACGTGGGTTTTTTTTTTTTGGGAACCCCCCCCCATTTTTTGTTTTTTCGAGATTCGAACATTTTTTTTAAGTAACTGACAAGGAAAGCAATGCAAAAACCCCATTTCAAACGGGCTTCAAAAACAGGTTTTAGCCCCTTTGCATTTTTCAAAACGCCCCCTAGCGGCAAAATTAAGACAAAAAATAAAAATTTTTTCCCATTAGGATCAAAATTTTGATCCCAGGACAAAACTGGTAAAAAAAAAAGAACTGTGACTGTTTCCCTTTTTGTTGATTGCCGTTTCCCAAAAAAAGAGAGGAAAAAAAAAAAAAAAAAAAAAAAAAAATAAAACAAAGAAGAACAAAAAGGTTTTCGCAAGCGATGCGAAAAATAACAGAACGCAAAAAGAATTGCGATTCACGGTTTTTGCAATTCAAAACCATTTTTTAAAAAATAGAAATTGAAAAGTATCTATTTGATTAGGTTTGCAAACAACAAACGCAAAAAAAAACCCTAATTGAATCAACCTCAAATAAAAGGTTTTTAGCCCCTAGTGACTTTTACAAAACGCCCCCTAGGGGGTAATTAATCAAGGGGAATAAAAACAAAAAGTGCACAAAGGGGAAAATATGGGCCTTGGCATGCACTTCGCGTCAGCAAGAACATCAAATGAAATTTTAAGTCATTCAAAAATTTTGGGGACCCAAATTTTGCTTCGGACAAGAATTCTATCAAAGGGAAATAACTAAAAAAAGGGGCACAAGTTGGTTAGGTTCTTATGCACTGCTTTGCGTCATTTTTAAAGGAACTACATGTGAAGTTTAAGTCATTCAAATTATTGTGACAAAGTTACCCTCCGGGGAAAAATTTATCAAAGGGAATAACTCAAAAGTGCACAAGGTTTCAGTTTTGAATCTTGCGCACTGCATCCTTGTCATTTCAAGGAACATAATAGAAGTTTTCAAGTCATTCAAAATTTTGAGACAAAGTTGCCCGGAAAAAAAAACTTCAAAGGGAATAAACAAAAAATGCCAAGGGAAAAGTTTGGTTTCTGCGACACCCGGGGTCCTGAAAAAAAACATCTTTGAAGTTTAAGTCATTCAAACTTATGGGGACAAAGTTAGCTTTGGCAAGAAAATTTATCAAGGGAATAACTCAAAAGTGCCCAAGGGAGAGTTTGGTTTTTACGCACTGCACATTTCGTCATTAAAGGAACATACTATGAAGTTTCAAGTCATTCAAATTTTTTTTTACAAAGTTAGCTCCGGACAAGAAAATTTTTCAAAGGGGAAAACTCAAAAAGTGCAGATGGTAGAGTTATGGGTTTTTGCGCACTGCCCTCCGTATCATTGCAAAGGAACATACAATGAAGTTTCAAGTCATTAAACTTAGGTGACAAAGTTATGCTCCCGGGAAAGAATTCATCAAAGGGGAATAACACAAAAAGTCACAAGGTAGAGTTATGGTTCTTGTCACTGCACTTTGCGTATTGCAAGGGAAAATACATATGAAAATTTTTTGTCATTCAAACTTATGGTGACAAAGTTTGTCCCGGGCAAAAAATTTTACAAAGGGGATAACACAAAAAGTGCACAAGGTAGAGTTATGGGGCTTGTGCACGCCCCTTTGGGGCATTGCAAAGAACAAATATGAAGTTTAAGATTCAAACTTATTGTGCAAAGTTATGCTCTGGACAAAAAATTCTACAAAGGGGGAAAACCAAAAAGTGCACGGTAGGTTATGGTTTTTGCGCACCGACTCCGTTTCATTGAAAGGAACAAACAAAGTAACCCCCTATACTAAGTCAGGCTACTAAAATGATATTTGCAAAATCTCCAATGCAGCAAAACATAAACAAAATTTTTTAATATTACATTTTAGTTTTTAGAAATGCAGTAATTAGGGTTTCTGCAGTTTTGTGTGTTCTTGTCTTCATCTGAAAGGGGAAAGGTGAAATTACAAAACATGCCTATTGCGTTGGAAAAAATTAAATATGCCAGGGAAAATAACAAAATTTTAACGGCGAAGAAAAAAATATGTCTTTGAATGTTTCTTGTTAGCATACGAACCTTTTATGTCAGAAACATTTATCTGTCTTAATTTTATCTTGACCCCAATAGGGAAAGAATGAAAAGATCCCTATTTTCATTATTCCCCTTTTTCTTTTTGGGTCAAAGACACAACATATGCCCGGGAAAAAAACAAAATTTTAATAGGTGAAGGAAGAAAAGTTTATTTTTAATGTTTCTGCCGGTTTTAAAAAACTCGAATAGCAATTTCCTGTTTTAGTGGTTTTTTGACTAACAAAAAAAATCGAAAGGGAAAAAAATGCAACCTTCTGGTTTTGCCATCCGTGGTTTTTCTTAATCACTGAAAAATCTGTGACATTAAAAACAAATAAATAATTATATGAAAAAATTAATTTTGAAAAAATTATATGGAAAAATTCAATTTATAATGATATAAGCAAGTTCTTTTGTAAGACATGCTGGAACTGCTGACTTATGCACAAAGCAGGAAAAAATGGTGACCCTAAGGATGAGAATTGGAGGGGGAAACTCAAAGCTTCAAAGACGAAACATTTTTTCCTTTCGCCTTTAAAAAATGTATATTTCATTGAATGTTTCGTGTTGCGGTCTTGCCCCCAAAGGCAAAAAAGACTTGTGCATTTTTTGTTATTTGCCCTTTTCGGGCAAAATGGGGGAAAAAATCAGCCAACACGTCCCGATCATATTACAAATAGAAACCGGGGGGCGAAACCATAGGCTTTCTTTTATTTCGACTTTCCTTTTTATGCGCAAAAAACGACAAAAACAAATCTGCTACAGTTGTGTCTTGCCTTTTAGGTTTGGGGGCGAAACAAGAACACGACACAAAAAGGGGGGGCCCAAAAAGAAAATGGTTTCACCCGCAAACATAAAATTCAAAAAGGAAGTTTTTATTAATTAGGGTCTTTTTTTGCTTTGCCTGTTAAAAAATTTATTATTTTCGCCTGGGAAAATTTGGTTTTCGTGTTTTTTCACCGAAAAACAAAAGGTAAAATAAAGCTTTGGCTGTTTTTTTTATTTCGCCTTTGCTTTCGGAATGAAGACAGAACACCAAATGTCTAAAAAATCCACCATTGAAGAAAGTTCGTAAGATACAAAAGCACAAGTGAATACTTTTCTTTATACATACAATTTGAGCAAAAAAAAATGTAACCAAAAAAAAATCAAATTTTACCAATATTACTCACCAAATTTTTTTTTTTTTTGGGGCAATTTGGTGCCCAATAAGAATCAATATTATAAAATTACTTCTATCGATCCTTTTCCCAGATATTGTAATAAAGGGTAGTGTTACTGGTTGGGGAAATCACCTTTAAGATGTTTTCATTAGATTATAAACAATCATTTATAGAAGAAACCATGCCAAAACATATAATCTTTCCCATTAAACTTTTAAAACTTTGTAAAAATCCCTAACACAGTTTTTTGATTTCTTTTATGAGCACCCCGGGCCCCATTTTTCTACACGAACTTTACTTGTTATTAGATGCAAGTTTTTTGTTTATTTCACTATGCTATCTATGTATCGGCGTTTTCCCATTTTTCTCATGGTACTTCACTGTCCTCTCTCCCTGTCTGTTTCTCTCTTTTTTTTTTATCTCACACTTAAATTTAGGTTGATTTTTAAAACTTTTAGTGATTAACCCGTACATCAATGAGATTTTTTTTTGCCTGTAATGCTAATGTTTCCAACCTATGTAAGCTTAGCAATGTTTTTAATTTAAAAAAACCCCTTTAAAATTTAAAAAATTTTATTTCCAAGGGGCTATATACGCGTGAAACTAGCCCGTAGTTTTCAACTTTTTGTTATGATTACGTAAGTGTCCCCGTTTTCAATACAATACTGAAGATTTCAATACAACTGCTTTTTAAATTTTAAATCCATTTTTTAAAAATTTTCTCCTAATCAATTGATTACAGCATATTATTAAATATGTGTGTTGTATTTTGATTTATATTACATCTAGACAGAGAGAGGGGGGGGGGGGGGGGGGGGGGGGGGGGGGGGGGGGGGGGGGGGGGGGGGGGGGGGGGGGGGGGGGGGAAAAAGGGGGAAGAAAAAAGACGCTCTAACCACACTCATTGATTTTTTATACTTTTTGTAAAATCATCATGGATGGTTGTTTTTTCGTCTCCCAAAATGAGGGGTCATTTAGCTTTCTCCTTTTAAAAGACGCGTAAAGAAGTCAATGCACGAAAACCAATTAACCGAATAAAAGGGGCGTTGTATCGTGCATGGAAACGTATCGTGTTAAACCAAAAGTGTAACGTGCCGACCGTTTTACCCTGCGTTCCCGGGCCGTTTTGGGAAAGTGCGTTCCCTTGCCGACTTGCACACAAGCCCCACTGTATATACACATAATAAGTTATTATATATGAAATTATAAAATTCGTAAAAAATTGTTATGATGCAGATATTTTTTAACGCTGAGATGATTCAGAAACAAATAAACCCTTTCAAACATAATACACTTTTTAAAAAATTGTGTAGAAAGGTTTAAAGCAAAGGTACACATTCTTATTGTTTGCAAAATGACTCTAGCATAAAAATAATGTTGAGATTTTCATAGCTATATTATCATTATCCCCAAATTAAAACTTGTTTAGAGGAGGAAGACGAAAGATAGGAGTAAAGGGTGAGAGCAGAAACTTAAGTGTTTTTCGCTTCAATAACAGTGACTGCATTGGTGGCAAGATAAGTCAGTCTGCTTTTAAAAATAGCCCAAATTTCCAAAGGCGACTACAAATTGATCGCGGTACTCATTCTACTTGGATAAGACATCTGCTCTTTAGCTTTGATTACAGGTAAACCTCGTCAGGATAAGAAGTTTTTTTTTCTCCAGAAACCCTTAACTTTGTCATTCTAGATACTACATTTACAACCGATTTTGATCAAAATTATTTTACTTAAATTTTAAGATTTTTAAATTTAGGTAATCACACAAAAAAAACTAAATTCAAACTTAAAACAAATTTACAATTTTTCCCAAAAAGGGTAAACTTGAATGCATAAAAAGACCAAATCAAGCCCCACTTCAAAAACTAAACAAATTTTTAAAGGTCTCTTAAGACCTAAATCTTTCCGCACATGATACAAAGAAAATTTTTAGTTTTTGAGCTATTTGAGGGCCCTTTAAAAATCAAAATCATGATTGACCCCTTTCCTTTGCAATATTTTTTTTAATTTTTTTTTTTCTAAAATTCAGGGCATTAAACTACATAAAGTGTGAAAAATTTTATGGAAAAAGGAAAAAAAAAAAAAAATAGGAGCAACACAAATGTGTTCAAGAAAAGTTTAAATTTTTCCCCAAAATTTTGTAAATTTGACCGTTTTTCTAGAAGACAAAAAAATGCATTTTTTAAATCGCCAACCAATATTTTGTGCGTATTGTCTTGCAAAAATATGCAACAAAAAGAACCTTCTATCTCATCCTTTAAAAAACGGGTAGGTTTTTTTAGACCTACCCCCTTTTTACCATTTTTTGTAAGGTTTGAACTTTAACCTTCTAGCTCAAAAGATTTTGTACGCCAATCATTGAAAATCTATCATATTTATTAGGCTATCATCAGTGAACAAATGCAAAAAACCCCCATTTTAATTTGGACCCCAATAACAGAGTTATCCTCTTTTTTTGATTTTATAAAAGCGCCCCCCACGGGGAAAAAAAAAGCAAAAATGAAAATTTCTAACGTAAGGATTGTTCATTAGTAGAAAAAAACTGATAGAAAATTTTTAATGGCCCTTTTTTCTATCATGGCGATATCCGTTTACAAAAAACCGGAAAAAAAAATAAAAAAAAAAAAAAAAAACAGAAGAGAACTAGTTTCGCCCCGCGATGCAAAAACCCAAAAAAAAAATAAAAAAGAAGAAGAAACAATAGGTTTGCACTGCGAGGTGCGAAACCTAAAAAAAAAACAGAAAAAGAAAAATGTTTCCCCACTGCGAGGGGCAAAACCTAATAATAAAAGTTTGGAGAAAACCCCCTAATACAAAGGCAATTTTATCGGTCCCGGTGTCCAATTTCATCCTAAAACCCTCATTCTCTCAAAAACGATCGCAATTACCTTTCAAAAGGCCTATTTCCTGCGTAGGAAAAGCCGGATAAGGGTAACCAAACCCCCCCAAAACCGCCTTCTTTTTTTACTTCAACTTGCTAGATTTTCGTGTACAAACCCCTTTTCCGAAAAACATGAATATTCCCTGTTTGTTGAAGGAATCATCGAAATTTTTAGGATTTTTGCACAGTAGGTAGGCAAACCTGCAAAATTTTAACTTCATACCCAAATTGCCGATTTTTATGATTTTTTAATAATTTTTGCTTAAATATCTGACGTCTAAACACGTGACCAAACAAAAATTCCTTGTAGTATACATCACTTCACTTTTCAGTGTCTTAATCTGAAGAAATCATAATTTTTGACTCAAAATTCATGAAACTACAGCGTTTCAATTTCGTTAAAAGTACACTTTTCGCCTTTCTGCCATAACTCAACCAATTCAACCCCGATCTTCAAAAACTTAACATCACTGCCGAATAAAAACACAAAAATTTTTAATATGCCCTTTGACCTTTTCATTTTTTTTTTAAAACCCTTTTAAAGGTGAGGCCCCTTTAAAAACATAACTTTAAAATTAAAATGTGAAAATATCTAAAAGAAGGGAATTTAAAAAATTAAGTCAGGAGCGCAAAAAATATGTTTTTAAAAATTTTAATTTTTCCAAAAAATTTAGTGAATTTTGGGACCGTTTCTAGGGAAAAAAACCATGCATTTCTTAAATTTGCCCCCCCCATTTGGGTTTGTGCGTTTATGTCTTTCAAATCATTTGCAGAAAACAAAATTCTTTTTTTTTTTTTGTCAAACAAAAATGGATAGGTTTTGGGAGCCCCTCCCCAAAATTCTGCACTTTTTTTTTTTTTTTTTTTGCGGGGGGTTTCGAACTTTAAACCTTCCCGTTATTGCTCAAATTTTTAAACCCAACTCATCCCTAGAAATATCTTTTTTTTTTTAGGTTTTAACAAGGAACCCCAATGCAACAAACCCCATTTGGACAGACTTCAACTTTTTGAGTTATAAATAGAA
>CM037788.1:14272511-14309286 GCA_021229015.1 Solen grandis | reverse complement strand
TAATTATGATTTTGAATATGATGTATATTTAATATTGTTGTGTGATTATAAAAATTCTCCCAAAGGTTTTTTATACCAAAGTATACCAAAGGTACAATTTGTGTATATATATATATATAGAATACATTACCTGTCAGTATCAGGACAGTATATACATCTTAGGAATATTTGATAAATATAAATCAGATCTTATTATGTTATGTATAGTGCACATTCAAAGAGGGCAAACCCGATAAGCCCTGTCTACTGGTGTGGCTAGCATCAATGCACGAAGCCCTCGCACGCTAGAATGTCAGTTCACAGGGCTACATTCCAGTGCACAAGTAATGTATTATCACGTTTGCTGTGTATATATTACTTGTGTATAATAAATGTAAAATAACCATCTCATTTTTGATCAATACACTGATCTATATTATCTGGGTCTAATGTAGCTTTATGGTTTAAGATTTATTCCTTTAAACTAGGATCTGAGTTAAGCCAAAATGTGAAGTGCATATTTACATCAATGCCATTTTTTTTTGTAAAGACCGGCGTTTGGCGGCAGCTCATCCAATTTATTTGGCAGAAACAGTCTGATGCATTCTGGGGAAATGTCAAAGCAGAGTATAGTTATATTTAATGTTTATATAACATACATACACCATACATGCCATTGTTGTGGGATTGTAATTTCAAGAATTTGACATGCTGAACCCCCCCCCCCCACCCCAAAAAAACAACAACAACAACAAAAAAAACAACATTTTTAGCCATTGTAACATTTGAGGCACGCAAACTGAATTTGGTTTTACATTACAAATGGAAACTTGTAATAATTATGATGAAGCGGCTCGTTCAAAACTAGTCGATTGAGATAAAAACAGTCGTTTTCTACCCTCATTCTTTAATACCAGTAAAGTCATGGTAAAGTATAATAAGTGCTGCAATATAGGTTATATTACACGGGAAAACACTATTTTTAGTTAAAACACTTCGGGGAAATCGGTTGAATATAGAAACCAGTATCCCTAAAGCAGGTGCTTGATGTACTACGTGACACATTCTGCATAAGTGACGTCTTCACCAGTCCCGTTAAGCGAATTCGTAATTTAGCCTGTGAAGTGAGCGCATGCGCGAAAAGTGACGGCATGTGGAAATAGAAATTCCAAATATAGGCTTCATGATTCTTAAAATAGGTTTTATTCTGTTCGCAATGCTATGTTCTATGATATAGAAGCCACCACTTTTTACAACCATGGAATGCTACATCAGGTGACCATTGTATGGATAGAGGTACTACACAAAGATAGTTTTACTTAAATCAAATTCTTAGTTAGTGACCATCTGTGAGTGATTTTATGAATCCATCAACCAATCTTAGCGTTAAAGAATCTTAGATACTCCTATGATAATACTACTTAGCTCTGAATACTACCTTAGATACTAATAAAAATACTTAGAGCTAAAATTATTTGAAATATTCCACTGCCAATTCTAAATTCAGGTATGTATATAATATAAAATGTCTTACAACAATTTTTAAAAAACTTAATTTCCGGTTTTCAAACTTGAAATTAATAATAGATATTTCGCAAATAGTCTTCAAGTCTGACTTAGCATTAGTTACAGATATCTCGCAAATAATACATATATTTAAGGGTTATTCGACAAGCCTTATGATACAATTTACCCCAGGAGCCATACTTAGTGCTTGTTACAATTAATCCACAAGAAATACTTGTCTGTAGTTACAGTGATCCTATCAGTCATACTTAGTGCTTGTTACAATTAATCAACAAGAAATACTTGTCTGTAGTTACAGTGCCCCTTACTTAGCGTTAGTTATATATATCCAATTTAATAATTAATAAGTTAACAAGATCTAGGTGCAAGCCTGATACCTCTTTTTATATCAGACAAATATTTTGTATCTTTTTTTTTTATGGCAAAGACCCAGTAACCTAACAGAGATCCGCAACTCTGATATACATAAAGAACAAGCCAAGAGAAGCTCTTGTTACGTAACTTGTACGATCGTGTGACCGCGTGAAAACGTGGGATGTATGAAATAGTGTAGACGATCAAACTAAATAAGTGTGTCTCTCATCAGATATGAAGATATGAGTGACACTGTAAAACGTCTGTCTGCAATGCAAGATGTTTAGTGTCTCAGCGAGATCTCGTTCGCCTGTTTTTTCGCCTGTTTTATTATTATTATTTTTTTTTTCGGGACGAAAAAAAAACAACAACGTCATTTCGGGCCGTTTCACATCTATGTCTTTGGTGATAGCATAATTCTGCCAGCCACTTATCCACTTAGCTTTATATATATTACAAAACATTGGGGAAAAAATGACATGTTCAGTTATTATCTGGCAAGTAGAAAACATATTTTATCCACTTAGGTCTTTAAACAGAACAAAACTGCCTGTTAGTGCACACCACTGCCAACTTAGTTTAACTGGATATTATGATTTTTTTCCTATGGTGTGTTGTGATTTTATGATATTATAATGTTTGCAAGATCTTTTATTTTAAAGTAAACAAAGTATTCGATAATGTTATAATAACTTTAAGAGTTAAGATTTAATTAGTAAACAGCTCTTTAATCTGTTGATGCTAACGTTAGCATTGTGTTAGCATACCAATTACAGATTAAGCAAAGAGACAGGCTGCAGTTTATGGCATTTTGTTAGCCTGTTTGTAGGCATCTAAAAATAGGTTAGACAAAAAAAAATATATTTTAGGGTTTGGGTCATGCCTATGGAACAGAATTCGGGCAAAAAATACATTTTGCCTTTTGACATGTTTATTGTTTCATTTGTCTAAGTGACTAGCATCATTTTGACTAGTACAATACGGTGTAATCGTCGTCTGCGTTATTTTTTTTTTTTTTTTACATTAAACATTCATTACTCACTCACGTCAATTACCGGCTTACAACGCCTTTTGAACATCTGTCATGCATATGCATTCCGTTGGAGATTTCAATATAATTCTTCTAAATGCGCAATTTTAGTATCTAATGAAAGTAAACATGCGGCAGCTCGGTCCGTCCGATGCTGGAAAATTGGGGAGGACATTATTTCTGAAGTGTCAAGTTATACACATCTCGGTGTTCAGTGCAACACTCGTCATGCACAGTCTAAACGTGCAATTGAATTGAGTTCTAAACTGAGACGTACTTTCTTTGGTATAGCCGCGTGTGTCTTCCATAAAAATGGGCTCAATCCAATCACCTGTAAACGCATTTATGACCATGTCATTCTCCCCAAAGCGTTATTTGGAGTAGAATGTTTATTCGAGTTAACGCAAAGCGAACTACTTATAATTGAGCGGGCACACAGGTTGTGCGTAAAGAATATGCAACATTTGGGAATACGAACGAGTACCAATATTGCATTGAGTCTATTAAAGGCATTACCTGTAATGGCTGAAATAGAAAGAAAAAAACCCATATTTCTTGGTCAACTGTGCCGTTTGAACAGGAATTGTGCGGTCAAATATATTTTCTTACTTAGACTGAGTTCATATAAGCTTCATCTTAGAGACAAAGGTTTCTTTTCTGATATATACAGCATTCTACAGAAGTTTAATCTGAGTTTTTATTTGGATAACTTCTTAAGTGAAGGTGTATTTCCAAACAAATATCAATGGAAACAAATAATAAATAAAACAATATGGCACTTTTATGTTTCGGCTTGGGAAAAAGGTACCAGCTCTGAAATGTATGGCCGTTTCCGTTCATTACACTCGCAGTACCATTACAGTGATATTTGGTCGTATGCTCTAAGTAGCCCGTGGCAACTTGAGCACTGTAGATCAGCGGTAAAACTTGTTGCATACTCTACTCGTTTTGACGAATGTTGTCCGAAATGCAACATACAGCTGTTTGACAATAGTATGACTGATCATATACTGTTAGACTGTCCGGCATTGTTAGATGAAAGGGCGAACTTTTTACAAATTATAGAGCAGGTGTATGGCGTGCGTGTTAAAAATATTGTGGTGAAAATGAGTCGGAACACCTAATCAACACTGTTCTTGGTGTGACTTGTCCAGTCTTACTTGATATTTTGCAAGAAAATTATAGCAAGTTTCTGGGCACAATGTACAAATTCTGTCATGTCTTGCTTAAACAACACAAAACTAATTAAAATGTTTTTTTTTTTTTTTTTTTTTTTTTTTTTTAACTATGCAATTTTCTACTCTTGTGCTGTGTGCATGTTGGATTTGCTTAAATGCATGTAATTTTGTGATTTATTTATAGTGCTGCGATTACATGTGTTTTGTTTATATGTATTTGCTTAGTTATTATGATTTCTATGCCATTACTTGCTTCAACACAAAAAGAATAAGAGTAGGTTGCTGCTGCTTCTTCTTTTATTGGCTATGCTGTTTTGTATCCGTCTGTTGTGCATGCTGAGTTTGATTATTCATAATTAAGTTTGCGATATATTCATAGTTTTGTGATTACATGTGTTTTGTATATTTGTGTTTGTCTATATGCTTTCTATGTTTTGTTTCTAACTCCATAACATAAGCCTTGTATTTCGTTTCGACAAGGTTTATCTCAAATGTGGTGTTTAGCAATATACATTTACACTTACATTTACATTTTAGTAAATTCACGTTTCATGGCCCGGGGATTAAATGGATTTATGCCCAATTGCCTAAATACATCTGCCTTCCCCCTCTTCAAAACTTAAGCCATTCATATAATATTTTGAATAGTTTCTCTATCTTCGTCCCTTATTTTTATCAATTTTAGTCTGAGTATTTTTCTATTATCCCTTTAATTGTGTCACAATTAACGTTATAAACGTATATAAATATTATTCTTATCTTATATTGGATGGTATATAATAATTCATGTAAGCAAGTAGTATTGTAGTAACTAGTTGTATGTCAGTTAGCTGTATATACATGTACATATCAATATATAGGTAGTTTTTCGATTTGTTTGTGCTTGATGTTTGTATCACATGTTTGTGCTTCATGTTTATATCAATGTTTATAATCTTCAATATTGGAGGAAATAAAGATATATATATATATACCAATTACAGATTAAGCAAAGAGACAGGCTGCAGTTTATGGCATTTTGTTAGCCTGTTTGTAGGCATCTAAAAATAGGTTAGACAAAAAAAAAAAAATATTTTAGGGTTTGGGTCATGCCTATGGAACAGAATTCGGGCAAAAAATACATTTTGCCTTTTGACATGTTTATTGTTTCATTTGTCTAAGTGACTAGCATCATTTTGACTAGTACAATACGGTGTAATCGTCGTCTGCGTTATTTGTTTTTTTTTTTTACATTAAACATTCATTACTCACTCACATCATAATTAACTACTGAAAATACATCTGCTTTTATTTCCATTTCATCACCGTATAGCACTGTGTATAGCTGGACAGTCCAGTTTCGTATTAAAATGGAATTAATTTCGTCGGTTTAACGAATCGATGAATGACACGTGTAGCTAAGCAAAATAACACATGTACGCAAGCAGAATGACAAATGTCAAAATGTGCACCTAGCATCATGACGTTGGAGGGCGCTCTGCCGGTTTGACTTGGAGCGATTTCAGTTTACTTACTAGAGTTAACTAGAGTTACCAGAGTTGCAAATAAAACTGTCAACTTTATTCAAGCCCAAGCTTTTAAAAAACTGGCAGCTACTTTATTCAAGCCCAAGCTCGAAAAAAGTCATAAATAAAAGATCTATTGTTTTAATCATATGTCTATTTACAAATTACGTCACAAGGGGTAAGCCTCATACGTTCAGTTGATTGCTAACTAGAGTATATTTATTACGTCATCAATACGAGTTTACTCGAGTAGTGTTTGTTTGTTGGGTTTAACGTCCCACCGACAGTATTTTTAAGTCATTTGGAGACGATGTTTACTTGAGATAGATATAGTGCTGCCACATAGCAGTATCACGCCGTGGACATGTGGCATTATACCACACCCAGTCACATTATCCTGACACCGGGACAGCCAGTCCTGCATCTACCCTTAAATGGTGAGCGCCAAGCAAGGGAGCTTTAACAGTACCTTTTTTTTTTTTTTTTTTTTTTTTTTTTTGCGACTTTGGTATGTTGCGACCAGGGATCGAACCCACGACCTCCCGCACCCGAGGCGTACGCTCTATAACTCGAGTAGAACTATAGTTGGTCACCTGAACTCGCTGTCGGTAGTTCGGAGTAGTATATACAGAAATTTCGTCCTCCACAGAAAAGGTGGCGTGCCTATAATAAGTCACTTTATACTACTGTTCGGGAAGAATTGGCAAAATGAAGTACGAAACTGTGGCTGTTTCCATATTCGTAAAAGTCATTTCTTTTAAATTGAAAGTAGATCCCCTGCTTAAAGACATAATTGCATTTTACATAATACTTCCCATTGCTTTTCTAATTGCAGGCCAAACATTTCAGATATAAATTATATGAGCTCAGGTTTACAAAGATGAATATTTAAAAATAATGAACGTCACGCAAAATTTTATATACGAGCACATCTCGTCGATCTACATACTGTTCGTAGTTTCGTAATTAAGTCCCAGAGTCACCGGGCCGTGGCCGAGCGGTAACAGTCGTGGACTGTAAATCTCTCAGCCCCCCACGCTGTAGGGCTGTAGCCCCGGTAGGGACTTCGGATTTTTCATGTGAGGAAGCCTTCCAGCTGGCTTGCGGTAGGTCGGTGGTTCTACCCGGGTACCTCTGTGTACTCGGGGTCTTCCTCCACCTGCAATTAGCTGGACGTCGCTATATGATTGAAATACTATCGCAGCGACGCTAAACCCCAATACAACTACAACAACAACGGAATTGTGTCTGCTTTAATCTGAATTAGGCAAACGCCTTTAGTATTGCTGAACATACATTTTATTTTCATTTTTTTAAATTACTAACAAGTTTTTAATACAAATCACAGAAACGTCCCCAAGCTGGATTAGAACTTGCAACCTAGCTTTGCAGCCAGTGCCATAAAGTTCGTATTAATGTCACTATAAATCATGTAGAAAAATATTTTCACGATCTATATATTGAATAAGCGGGTTGTGAGTTCAAGCCCGGCGGCTACCTACCATGGTTTTGTATGTGAGATTTTTACGGAGGATATGAGTCTAGTACTGGTCCTTCCTAAGAGCAATAATAGGTTAACTGCCCGCCTACTGCAACAACCTCCAAGCGTTGTCATTCGCCCCCATTACAATAACAAGAGGGTCGTGGGACAGGAATCTTGTCAAAACTGAAAAAAGAATCTACCAAATTTCCCTCAGATGCCCCTCAGAATGCATCTCCGTCCTCCTAGAAAAAATATTTCCCAAGGGGCTATGCCCCCCCCCCCCCACACACACACCTAAAAACCAAGGGACTATGCCCCCCATCCCTCCTAAAAATTACCCTAAGTGAAAATAAAACTATTTAAAAAGTCAAACTGTTATACCTTTATTTTAGTTCAACTCCTGTTATGATCATATTACTTTCCCAGAGTTCCGAGTATTCAGTTTCCTCCCTGAGTAAAAACAAAACGCAGGATTTTGATTCTACGAATTAACTTCTCTTTGATTATTCTGCCCCAAAAGAGGCAGTTTAGACAGTTTAACGTAAAACAAATGTCACATTGATAGTTGCTTAACAAAACTTTAAAATATAACAGCATCAAATTATGACACATGAAAGCCAAATCATTAACTAATGCAAGATACACAAGAGCATTAGTCAGTTGACAGCATTGATAAACGCACTTAACATAATACAGCATATCACTTGTCAGTATGGCAAAGGCAGAATGTCACGTGTAAACATGGACTTGTAAGACGGTGAGATGCAATTTTTGCCCTAATTCTGTTCCATACATGCCCCCTTATCCCTTAGAATTTGGTCTACACATTAATTTAAACCAAGCTACGCCCTGTGAATGTAAAGAATCCCTTCAACTGCTGTAACCAATAGCATGACCTTTGATACACACCATGCATGGTCACGTGGTAACCATTTCCTCAATCTGACTAAAGTACACAACCTTCCTTGTGGCGTAGCGTATATAGAGGAAGTGTACTATAGCCAGACAGCGTTTTCCTATGGAAGCATATTTGTGCCACAACTTAACCACATAATTTAACGTGAAAATAATGATGGATTTCGCAAAAAAGTTTTTTTTCTCGAAAACAGATAACTTTTCACGAAACCTTAAAAATTTCACGAAAGATAAGTTTTCATGAAACCTTAAAAATTTCACGAAAGATGCCAGTTATCTAAAAATAGATGCACTTCATTCGGCGAGCAGTGTTTTTGTCGCAATGTTTTTGTAAGGGTGTAAGGCTGTTCCCGACAAACTAGCTACAAGTAAGTGGTTTGTTTTGAGTTTTATCGTTGATACCGGTTTCCCATATGATAAAGGCCCTGAAGATTGTTTTTCGGGGAATAGTGCATGATACAGTACTGACACCCCGTTCCAGAGGCGATCCTGGTTCTTTTATATGCCCAGTGTGTAGCACCTAGGCATGGGACCTCTGTTTTAGTCTCATCCAAAAGAATGTTAGTGTTTTTTTTTTTTTTTTTGAGGTTCTATATAGAAACCCCGTTTATTTTCCCGTAATAGAGTACACAGGGTCGGGGCCATCCCCATGTACCCTTACAAATCATGTCAAGTGTTATTATAGAAAGTGTTACAGCAACACAAAGCAAATATCATTTTAAATAAATTACAAAATATAAGTACACTATATATGCAATAAAAAAAATGCTATTTATTTTTTTTCCTTATTGTCCATGAATATCTAAATAATCTTTCAGAAAGTTACATATATTAAAAAAAAGCAAGAAATGTTTGTGAAACATATGCCCCCCTCATATGCCATAATATGTATATAGCTATATTACATGCAAGGAGTTTGCCTTCATAATGTTGGCTTGTCACAAAAAATTCTCAAACTTCAAAAATTTGAGTGAAAATATAATGTGTTAAAATGTGGAACTAAACATTTATTGAAATAAAACCAGACACATTGAGATTTTGAGTTATTAGTCAGACAGTGCTTAAATCGTACAAAATATTTATAAGGATCCAACTTATTAATTTGAAAACAGGGTTTTCTACTTTTATAAGCAGCAACTACATAAGGTTAGGACCTTAAGAGTAAAACTAAAATAGAAGTTATCACTTGGGCAAGACATTTATATAATGAAAATATATCAACATGTGACATTGTGAACTTGACCTTTGGATGTTGACACCCAAATCAATAGAGGTCATCTACTCATTATAAGGAACAACCACATATAGTCTGAAATAGGACTAAAATTTTATTTGGACAAGGCCAAGTCATCAAACATATATACAAATGCAACCTTGTGACCTTGACCTTTGAGGTAATGACACCAAAATCGATAGGGGTCATCTACTCATCATAAGCAACAACCACATAAAGTTTGAGACTTAAAGGTCAAATAGAACTTAAGTTATCACTTGGACAATGTCTGGTATTATACATACACAACATGTGACCTTGTGACCTTGACCTTTGAGGTAATGACACCAAAATCAATAGGGGTCATCTACTAATCATGAGCAACAACCACAAGAAGATTGAGACTTAAAGGTCAAATAGAACTTAAGTTATCACTCTGACAAGGTCTGGTATTATACATACACAACATGTGACCTTGTGACCTTGACCTTTGAGGTAATGGCACCAAAATCAATAGGGGTCATCTACTAATCATGAGCAACAACCACAAGAAGATTGAGACTTAAAGTCAAATAGAACTTAAGTTATCACTCGGACAAGTCTGTATTATACATACACAACATGTGACCTTGTGACCTTGACCTTTGAGGTAATGACACCAAAATTGATAGGGGTCATCTACTAATCGTGAACAACAACCACAAGAAGATTGAGACTTAAATGTCAAATAGAACTTAAGTTATCACTCGGACAAGGTCTAGTATTATACATACACAACATGTGACCTTGTGACCTTGACCTTTGAGGTAATAACACCTAAATCAATAGGGGTCATCTACTAATCATGAGCAACAACCACATGAAGTTTGAGACTTAAAGGTCAAATAGAACTTCAAGTCTGGTATTATACATACACAACATGTGACCTTGTGACCTTGACCTTTGAGGTAATGACACCAAAATCAATAGGGGTCATCTACTAATCATAAGCAACAACCACATGAAGTTTGAGACTTAAAGGTCAAATAGAACTTAAGTTATCACTCGGAAAAGGTCTGGTATTATACATACACAACATGTGACCTTGTGACCTTGACCTTTGAGGTAATGACACCAAAATCAATAGGGGTCATCTACTAATCATGAGCAACAACCACAAGAAGTTTGAGACTTAAAGGTCAAATAGAACTTAAGTTATCACTCGGACAATGTCTGGTATTATACATACACAACATGTGACCTTGTGACCAAGAGTAGATTTTGTACAAATTATGCCCTTTTTGTACTGAAGACTATGTATTAAGTTGTTACCTTACTTTTTTCATTGAGCCCTTTTAGGTATTGCTTTGAAAGTAAGTATTGTTGTTTTAGACCATTTACTCCACCTGTAATCAATATATAACTCATGTATTTATGTCCCTTTGACTTAAATTCACCTTACTTTTTTCACTAAACACTTTCAGGTATTGCTTTGAAACTAAAACACTTGTGTATGACCATTATCCCCACCTGTAGGCAATAATACATGACTCTGTTATAGACTTTTACCAAATTATGCCCCTTTTTTAGACTTCGAATCTGGTTTACAATTTTGTACCAGCTCATGTTTTCACTGAACCCTTTCAGATATTGCTTTGAAACTCGGAATAGATATTTTTACTGTTGTTTATTTATAGCTTGACTTTTAAAAAAAATGAAAGCTATTGCTGTCACCTATGCGTCAGCGTTGGTGTTGCAGCGTTTTGGATAACGTTTTGCATACAAGTAACTATCCAGCTTACATCTTAATATCCTACATGTATATTGACTTGAAAGTTTATGAATATGTTCAGGGGTATTAGACAACCAAGGTAGGTAACTCTTGCCTGAATTTAATACAAACTATAGCCCCTTTTTAAACTTATATAGTTCAGTTAACGTTGTGCATGAAATCTACTAACTAATTCGGGCAGGATCATCAGAAAGCCAAGGTAGATAACTCTTGACTGAATTTAATTCAAATTATTGCTCCTTTTTAGCTCACCTGAACACAACGTGTTCATGATGAGCTATTAGGATCACCCCGCGTCCGTCGTCGTGCGGCGTCCATCGTCAAGAATTTGCTTTAAATGACATCATGTCTGAAACCGCTGGATAGAATTTGATCAAACTTGACAGAGACGATCTTGGTTGAAACCTTCACAAAAGTTGTTAAATCAATATTTTGATCTTTAAATTAGAAAAAAAAAATGCATTCTATCATTCCTGCTTACGAAATATTTAAGCAAAGGACTTAGTTGATATATAAATAATTTCCTTAGAAACAAGTGTAATGAACAAGTGTAATGAAATTATTAAATATTTCAGTATTGTTTAGCGGAAGGTATAGTTAGAATTTGAGCCAGGTTAAACCCAGATAAACGTGTAATTATGCAATGATACTCACTACACAGTGATACATGTGATATAGTTATGCGAAAAATTTCACCTGTCCATACTTATACTTTTTTTTCCAGTTGTGTCTACCATTGCAATTGCAAAATAAACCTATTTTAAATATGTTTATTAAGATCGAGTAGTTCTTGCATTTTCTCGCCCCATAACAATGCTCAAACTGTTGAATTTGTTCTTGTGTGTTTATTTCGTAAGTGTTTCCAAAACCTGACCATCTTCATAGGAGCAGTCTTCATCACCAATAAATTGCACACAAACCCATTGCGTGATTTGTGACACTGCTTTGTTTCATAATCATAACAAGTCACGTCTTCAAGATGTTGGAACTTTACATTACCGACGGCTGCTGCTACCAATCCATACATATAAACATCATCAATCCAGAAAAATGGCACCTTTTTTGACACCATATACATTTCTTTAACAAGGTCTGCTGTGATGACGACAAAAAATCCACTGCAATATGTGAAACGGGTAATGTGTTAAGTTTTTGAAATCTTCATCCGCAACCCGCATTACTGCCTTCCGACCTCTGGATAGGGCTCGTACCATTAGACTGTACTTGGCATGATATTTCCCTATTACTCTTATTAAAACGATTGTCATATTCCTCCATGAACATATAAATATCCAATAAAACATCATCATCTACTTTAATCACATGGTTTATGTTTTGACAGTGTTCCGTCAACCAACGGAACACAAAAACAGCCTTAACAGTAAGATTGTGATACGTATCGACAAAATGTCCCTGAATGATATCAGTGTGCTCCAAATTTTCACTAACAATCCCTTTTTGAACATTTTTGTCAGATGTTATTCCGAGAAAGAAAACTAGTTTTGAATTAAACTCTCTCAATAATGATGCGTTTGCCCATGTTGTCCGAATAGCATGCCTTTGCTTGAAGTGGTCTGTTGAAGAATGGACTACGATGATGCTAGTCAGTTTCTTAGTGTCTCTGCAGAAATTCTTCTGGTTAATGACGTAGATGTTGTCTCCACTGATTAGCTGGTAAGGTTTATTATGTAATAATGAACTAAACGCCGAAGTATTAAGTTGCTTATTGTCCCCGGTTGTCTGTAAACGGTAGTTCTTTAAGGATTGCACCATCATAAAGTTTGTAGAAGAATACCTATTTAGATTGGTTGTCAAGGAAGTGATTATGAAAAGGATAATCATCAGTGTAAAGCTTAGAATGACAAATTCATAAAACAACATGGCATGCTTAAGGTAGTTATTGGTGCGTTTCGGTAGCCCCCTCATCATGTTGATCTGAAATAATTAAGAAAAAAGTAGTAAAAAAAAAAACACCGAAATTCTTATCATGGTCATCATTTTTTTCATAATCATTTTTTTCATAATCATTATTTTCATCATCTTGATTAACATTAGTCTGACCTATCTGTCTATGAATTAAGTTGCAATATCCCATAAAGGTAATATAATTTCGTTTCGAGTGCTTTATCCCGGAATAATGCACGGTAAAAAGTTCACATGCGCTGTAATCTAATTACGAAGCTCTAGCTCCTGAACGCAACAACATGAAATGTTCCGCGATATTGCAAAAAACATGAAACTTCATTTCAATTATAACACGTTTACTAGATGCTATGCTTTTAAACTGGAAAAATTAGTTCGGTTTACTTTATTACGCTTTATTTTGACTGTCACATCAATATGACGCCATCTTTGAAACGTGCATATATAAGAAAATAATGCACGCAAGCCATGTGTGTTTATATGTTTTGCTAATTTTGTTAGAATATAATTTAGATACTGAGGTATGATGTTTATCACAGGAAAATCCAGACTGACAAATACATATGGAGAGAGGAGAGAAAATGCTGCAGTTTGTTTCAAGATCGTGTTTCGTGCAGATTTGTGGCTTTCCGTTCTTGTGAAAATAATATCAGAATCAAAAGCTGAATTATGTTGATTTATCCATTTTATGAGATGATTTTCTTCCATTGGTTCCTATTAGATCAACTAATGACTAGCCCTATTACCGATTGAAGAAAAAAAAGATTTCTATAAATATATCTATAATTTTTAATTAGAAATAATAAGAAGCCTGAAACATTGATATAAAATGGAATGTTATCTAAAGCTATAAATTTAAATGTACTAGAGTATTTTATATGCCATTTTTGCAACTTAGGGTTACACATCGAATAATAACAAATACTGTCTTATTTAAAATAAGCATACAAAAAGCAAACCATGTTCGTTTTGTACTGAAGAGACTATTACATATTATGGAATAATTGTAAAGTTGTAAAGTTAATTGTTCAATAAAAATTCTTACAATTATATCTATATATCTGAAAGGTTTCTGCTTTACCCTTTTACTAAAAAGCATCATACTTTCATTTCGAATGTTTTTATAATAAACATGAATGTAAGATATTTAGAACGTGTATGTCAAAGACGAATAAAATGTATAAGGACTTTACACTCTTATTCTATGCCCGCTAGACCGCTTGAATTCTAGGGGTTTTTCAGCATCAAAACATGATAACAAATGATTTAATGAACGATACGGCTCTGTGCTTATATTGAAGGGATCTGATATATCAAAAAAATTTTTAAACAGTCGTCTAGATCATATACACACGGAATAATTTTAATAAACATACGTTATGTAAATGTTTTAACTACCTTGACCATTCTAGAATTGAAATAACAAACGCAAAAGAATAAATAATAAAATGAATAAAGATAAACTTAAATGTTAAAGCCAAGTAATTCAAAAACAGAAAAAGAAAATAATAAAATCATAAGGACATCAATATCCATTGTGTACCGTGACGTACTCATTTGAATTTCAAAGAGTTTGGGCAATTAATTCTATTGTGCTTAGTTGCAAACAAAATTTTATAGCCATATTTTAAAATAGTTTTGTGAATTTTCTTAAATGGTTTAACATTATGACCATCGACTTCAAAAATACGGGAGGGGAACAAATAATTATTCAGCACAATTTTAGATCGTAACTCTATTAAGCCCGAAACTATGATGTTGATTACATAAATATTGGCAGGGCGAACAAACTATTGCAGCAAAAACACAGATACATGTGAAACATCTTTTTTGAAATGCATTTGTATATTTTGCTTGAGAAAATATGTCGATGCATTCACCATTCAACACGGACACTTTCCGGCGTAACAACATCCATCCACATCTTGTTAAACTAACCGAAAAGCCGTTTATTTTAAAATATCAGTAAAACATGAATATCCGCCAATACTTGATGACGTAGTCAGTTGAAATTATGTAGAATCTTTGCAGATTTCATGATTATATCTTAGGAATTACTACGCGAAATACCTTCAATGAAATTTTATTCGAATATTGAGACCGATAAGAATAAGTATAACAAACCTGCAAATGTTCTGCTGGAAAGGCGTAATTTACACCTGGTGTAAAGTTGCTATTCCCTGAGTGGATTTTTCAAATTCGGAATTTTATTTTCTTCGTATAAAGTTTCTATATCGTAATTGATAAAAACATTGTTGGGAGTTACATTTAAGCATTTTACTTATTGAAAAGAAAAGAGTATTTGAATAAATAAAGAAGAAATAAAACTTACTCAGTGAGTTTTATTGCCTTTTACCTTTAGCTTTCCTCGACATCCAGTGTTAGATATAGGTTTTATCCATGTGGAATATATTTTGATTAATAAAGTACGTGTCGTGACAGCTTGTGATTGTATAATACAATCTCGAATTAATAGTAACTATGTAATATTAATTACTTTCAAACGGCTGTTTTCATATTTTTTGTTTGTGAAATTGTGTTTTTGTCTTAGATTTTCATGCAATATAAAAACCATAAATTATATTATTCAGTGACCTTTGAAAAACCAGTTCTCGAATAGGCAAACTAATGAATGGATGTGTGAAAAGAGTGAAAGTAGAAGAGCTTTAATAATGGTAACTTTTCATATTGTGGATAACTTCCATTTTTATCCAGTGACTGATATCCCTTTTTACTTTTGAAATTTAGAAGTGAAGCTTAAAATTTCCATTTAAGACAAATCAATATAAAATATAAGTCCTAATGATTTGAATTGTGTAATTTTACAAAATATTATCAATACTGATTGCAATAAAATGCATTTTTGCGTTTGAAACCCAATTTCTATACCTTAAAGAGTGAAATAATCCAAACTTTTCATTACTATTTTTAACATAACGATGTTCAAACATCAGTTATATAGTCAGGCTTTATAACTGATATTCATTTAGATGTAAATATATAAAAAACTATCAGGCTCACACTCATATGACATTGATAAATTTACTGCGTGTAACGGTGCAAATATAAAACGTTTATGTATAAATCGTATTTGTCGTAACGCTTTATGATTGCGTTTGAAATACGATGCCATTTCAACAGGAGTGGATTTCGGAGGCCATTTAGGGTACGATTGGATGATCTGACACAATTCAGCCAATGTGTGTTTCATGGGGTTCATGCCCGGGGATACAGCAGGCCAAAGCAAGGCGTTTACATGATTTTGATCCAGGAATTTCTGATTATACATGCAGTATGGGGCATTACATTGTTATGCTGAAGAGTTCTATTCTGTATGAATGGTATCAAGGTATGGTTTATTTTCTGTTGATAAAGCCTTGGACATTTACATTACCTTGGATGATAAAAAAAAAACTATAAATGTGTATATCATTTACCAAAAAAAAAAAAAAAAAAAAAAAGACCAAACATTCTATAATTTGTACAGAATGACTGAGAAGAAGAGATACATTTGTTTTATCTGCCAGTTTTGTTTTAAATTTAATTTATATACTCATAGCTCAAAGTGTTAAAGCTTTGTTTGTTTTTAAGCAAAATTGAATGTCTGTAGCATATCTACCGTATATATGTACACTGTAAATAATGCATGTTTTTGAACAGAAGCAATGTAAAATAAATAATGAAAAGTGCATTTTGCAACGGCCTTTGCGAAGAAAGTATGTTAATCAATATATCATTTATATAGCCCGAAATACAAACATATCAACGGTTAATTATCAACTATATCTATTATCAATTCAATGGCACTTTTTTCTTTAGCAAGTGGCCCAATTAACTACCTATGCTTCTGCGAATATTGTTAACAAAGAAATGCAAATACATGACTGTACATTGAAAACTATACAGGCATTACGTCAATCAACCCTTCTTTTACCTTAATGAAATGGTCCAACGGGCAAAGATCATGCGCACTGACGGTGATAAAGGGATTAGTTTTCCCCTATTTCGTAATTAACTGAACCTAGGTCTCTTCGCAGTTGATGTGTTCTCATTTTCCCCAACATTAATTGCATGAAACAAAAATTCCATAAAGCACATTTTCATTAAAAGCACGTGTTCTGAAGGTATATTGTTGATTTTACCGGATTATGGTAGAAATGTTGTATTTTAGTTTTGGTCTATTTTGTATTTTTATGAGTCAAATTTTTTATGCAACCCCGTAGTGTTTGTTATGATCTGGAGGAGGGGCCCCCATATTTTTAAATGTTGCTAAATAAATACATAGACATTAAATAGATTTTAGTGTTGGTTTACAGTATTATCAATCACAAAATGGTGGCAGAGTGATGTTTACAGAGTCCTGATACGTCAGGAAACAGATAACAGTGAACAACGTGAACCCAAAAATGAGTTTAATACGAATATCGAGAGCAAAATCAACATTCATCAAATATACAAATTTAAAAACATAGTCGGAGTTGAAAAATTGGACAGTAATCAGTATGAGGAACAGTAAAGTAAAGTTTAATATACATTTGAGAATTCATAAAAAGACAATTAGAGAGGTTGTGTTGTTCCATAACCCACCGGCAGCCAATTGTATAAACCTTGGTTAAAAAAATTTTTTGGTTTTAAAATCGTGGTTTAAATCATGGTTAGCGATTGTATAAAAATAAGTTCAAATTTAAAACCCAAATCTATTTTTGGTTAAATTAACCAACCTCCATAAGGCTGGTTAAGTTTTTAATCAGAATCAATATGGACGCTCTGATTTTGACACAGACTCGACGACCTAGGCAATTTCGACGGACAAATGGACAAATGGAAGACTACGGCGACGAAGAACTAAGACGCCGATACAGATTCTCAGCCCAGAACATTGACATACTTACTGGGCTTTTTGGTCACCGACTGGAACGACCGACGAAGAGGAATAATCCTCTGACACCTCGAAAGCAGATCATGACCGCCCTGCGATTCTATGCATTTGGAAATTATCTAAAGGTTATTGGTGATACCTTTGGGGTTGACATTGCGACTGTCTCTCGAGATATTACCGACGTGACAGACGCTCTTTTTGACATGAATACCGAATTTATCAAATTTATTTACCTGATATAGACTAAAGTTTACTCAAAAGTGTTGATCATTATAGGCGTGGTGCAGACTGAATATTCAAGTCTATGTTTAATATATAAGACATAAACCTAGTGCATTTTATTGGATTTATAACCTCAGTGGTTTGTTTGTTTATGAATATATTAGCAATTAAGTGTCAGTTTTGTATGTAAGAACATATTATATATTCATTAGGTTTTTATTTTCATGTAGTGTGAAGCATATGTGCATATGCAAATTAATGTCAGATTTGCTATTATACTTAACAGACATAACAAAAACTACTGTTATAGCATCTTATCTGAAACATAGCTGTTCTTTGGATATTACATTTGATGCTTAAGATTGGTAGGGACCAGGTCCCTGGATATGGGTATGTTCACCATGGTCAGTTGGATTAAAGATTTCCATTGTGTTTTGCTTTCCATGTGTACATGAATACTCTTTGTATCAAAGGCATATTATGAATAACATTTGGTGTTATCATATATTTAATCAAGTGTACAACAGAGTTGTAAAATGTTTTTGTATTTTCTCTTTGCAGAGTTTTACTACATGTCACGACGTCAATGAATAAAGAGTGAAAAATACATATTGGCGTTACAGTGTGCTTTGCATAAAAATGCAGAAGAAGAAAAAGATGCCTGAAAATATGCTTACGCGTTACAATCGGTGGCTGAATGAATAAGAAAGACAGAATGTGTAGTCTCTGGTTAATTCGAGAAAATGAATACAGGTCTGTTGCTCAAGAAGAGCACATGGATTTGACGGGCCAAAAATAAGAAACTTTGAGAAGCAGAGAACAACACATGTGACATATCTTGCTCAATTAAAAAGGAATAGGAACTCACAACCCTTAATGGAGTTGACTATAATTTAGCCTATTTATGGTTGCTTATCTATAAGTAATACATTAGAGACCCAGAACCTGAAGATTAAAGAACACGAATGAACATAGTGTAATTATCTCGTTTCACTTATTGATTATTAATCAAGGGATCAGCATTATCACTTTCTATATTTGTGAATGATTGGTGATGTTTTGATGTACTGCTTATCATTTATATGCGCGTTGACTGTTATATTTTCCGTAGAGGTAATTTAGATATGATTGTTGAGCGCATAAAGTATTGCTTAAACCATCATTCCATCTCATTTAGTTTCAGGTAAAGAATCTTTGGGGCTTATAACACAATGAAAAGAACACTTTGTTCATTCATGTGATTCTATAGAAAATAAGAACGTAATCAGTAACAGACAAGCCTTGGTGGGCGTGAAATAAATGTCATGGTCGTCATGTAATTAAAGAATATGCACACCTGTGACTTTGCGCAAATTTAATAGTCTGGTGCGTGAGTTTAACATGTAAGATCTAAGGAGACCCGGCCCGTGTTTACAACTTGAACATAGTCAAAATCACCAGCAGAATATTTACTACATCAATTAGAGAAAACCTAGATGTAGGATATGAAACCCCTTTTTTAAGGTGGTGAAAAAAGTGTGATGTTTATAACATTCCACTTTTTCTCAATCCGATTTTCATGCAGTATTTACAGTATACAATCAATTAGGAACAAAATCGAACCTATAAGGTTTCACATGAAACCATATTTACATGCTCGTAGCATTGATCTTCCTTTTTCTGAACAGTCACAGTCCGGTTTATACTTGCGCGCTGTATATGTCACCCGTAACTTTTACCTGTAAATATGTAACACCCCATTTTAGTTGGTGTGACGTCGCTTTCAACCCCCGTCTCCTAGATTTAAAACCGAATAACCTCTCAATAGTGTAAATATGATCGAAACTATTGTATACATTTCAACAGCATAAATATGCTAGAATTAAGCAAAAATTGCTGAAAAATTAATTGCTGTGTCAAGAATGAATACTTACAGGCTACAAAAATCGTCTGTGACAAGAAAACATTATAGGACTTATTTTCTATGCTGATGCGTAACTGTTTTGATCGCGTGAAAGCCGATTACTCGCTCCATTGGAGCATAATAGCAGGTGTGTAAACTGATTTGTGGAATTACTGACAACCCTTGCAGTTTTGATGATCAAAATGTGTTCTTATTATACCTATCCTGAGTTTCCCATGTTATTTTTATTTTACATTAATTTGTTTTTGAAAATTGCACGTGGGCTTAATACATACTTATCCGAATTCCCCATCTTGATTAAAAATGTGTTGCTTCTGTATCGGTTTCTTAATTAGATTTGTTGACTCTTCTATGTGGAAAACAAAATATATACTGAAGAAGAGAACATTTCTTAATAATGGCGCTGTATAGATTACTCAACGAAATAGAGAGCTTCGCTGTACAGAACGTACAGTGGGGCCGCCGTGGCCGAGCGGTTTAAAGTCGTGGACTACAAATCTCTCAGCCCCTCACCGCTGTGGGTTCGAATCCCAGTAGGGACTTCGGATTTTTCATGTGAGGAAGCCTTCCAGCTGGCTTGCGGTAGGTCGGTGGTTCTAGCCGGGTACCTCTGTGTACTCGGGGTCTTCCTCCACCTATCATTAGCTGGACGTCGCTATATGATTGAAATACTATCGCAGCGGCGGTTAACTCCAATACAACAACAACAACATCAGAACGTACTGTATACTGTATGTACATAGAAACAAAGGACGAATCGGCATAGCGACACACGAACATATATTTGAAAGACAAACGGAAATCGTGATAAAAAAAAGATGTCATTGCAGACTGATTTACAGAAACAAACGTGGCTTCAGCACTGACACACATTGTCGATTACAAAATAAGGTTAGACATATCTCTTTGTTTTTCAGAAATGTACAAGCATTGATAATATTAATTTTTATCACAAAGGGGTTTGGAATTTTGTCGATAAATAGTATAATATTATAATAGTAAAAAAAAATGCCCCGTACATAAAAAAAGAAATAAAATCATTTTTTTATATGTACTTGGGAATCTTTATCATTACTATCATCTATATCATACTTCTTTATTGACAGAACTTCAAAATAAGTGGTTTTATGAAACCCCTAGATCTAGGTGAATTTTTTTTTGAAGAAATGAAAGCCTGTTAAACCAAAGGGGTCTGGCAAGAAAAGTGGTCAGATTCACTATATATATAATACAAGGGATATACTCCCGTTTGACTAAGATTCACACCCTCGTTGAAAAATTGCCAGTATCTCAGGCATTTATGATGGTATATTCAAATTCTCTGCACCTTTCGCAAGCATATACATTTATGTAACAGAAATTTACAACTGTTTCACCCATGCAAACGCATTTATCAAGTAACGAAACCCGCTTTGAGAATCTAACCTCAAGTTTTAAATCTCGAACACCCCTTCGTACAGCCGGTCTCCCAGTGTAAAAGTCATTTCTGCGAGAGGACGGGTTAAACCGATGCAATAATACCACTAAACAAAATTAATTATCATATTGGAATGCATAATGTTCATTCTGTAGATATCGCCAATTTCGTCCGTTAGCGATCTTTCATTCTATCATGAGTCATTTTGTAAATCACGTAACTACAGTACAAAATTGCTGCAAAGGCAGCAAATGGAAAGCTCCGCGCAAATGTTTCAGCCAATAACCAAGTGTGTTGTGTTTTGTTTAATGTACCGCTGTTATCAATTTTTGTTTATATAAAAAACAGTTTGTAAACAAGTTCAATCAGCTTTTCGATGGTTTTCTTGTAAGATGACGTCAGGATCTGGTGAAATATTGCGTTAGTGTACAAGTCACAAAAATACCAATGGCAAGAAATGAAAACTTGATGAATATAAGTGTTTCATATACAAATATAAAACACTGATCCAATTTTGAGTTGTAGAATGTACAGAATCAAAAGGTGATTGGTTTGATCCCGGATGCAACAAAAGGACTTGCAAAATGGTTCTGTGTATATCTTTTGTTTAAAGGGAGTATTTCTTATTGGTTCGGTGTCTGGATAATGTGACTAAGTTCATACAATATTTTCAGTCTGAATAGCTGTGTGACATTAAAACATCTGTCTCAAGGAACATACTGCGAGTGACACTTTTAAATTAATAATAGAAATATACGGAAGATAAGTGCAAAAAACATATAGTGGAGAAAACTTTTTTTTTATTGAAATCTTGCTCTATAGCATGAGGAATGCAGTGATTTGATAAATAAACAAAAGATGAGGATACTTTAAACTATTTTAATAAAAATAAAAACAAGTAAAAAGTAAAGTTCCAACATTTGTACAAAACAACTGAGGACACCTTTGGTCACATTGTTCAAGTATAAACTAAGAATGATAAAATGAGCAAGAGAAGAGAATGTTTTTTTAAAACTTTGTATAATTTTTAGAGAATCTCACTATTAAAAAAATTTTTGTAAAATAGGGGCCCCTATTAAATTGGGGTCCCTATGCTATCCAAAAACATATTTTTGTGTGATTAACAAGGGCACATTACTCAAATGTTATTTCACATTATTTTTGCTTCATTGTGAGTAATTTCAGTAAGTTTGCACAGTTTTTAAAAAAGATGTATCCAATACAACTTTCACTAAATTTCAACAAGTTAACCTATTGCCCTTTTTTAAAAGGAATTAAAATGATAAATAAATAGAATCATATTTGTGATTATATTATGTTATCTATTTTCCAAAGTTTCTAAAACACTGGTGTTGAAATAAAGTGAAAAAACTGACCTATATGCCCTTGGAAATGACTAAGAATGGAGGAAAGTAGTTATTTTAAAAGGATGTTTTGTGTATCTTGTTAAATTTATCAATGTATGGAGGAAATAAAGTTTATCCACATGATGCATATTTGGAGAACTTCAATCAACTTCAGAAAAAATGCAAACCTTATTTTTGTCTGGATGTCAATTATATGCAAGTAAGTTGTTAATGATTTAAAGAAATTGAGTTTGCCAAAGATCACTTAAATGTTACTAATTAAGGTGTCTAAATAAAAAAAGATATTACACAAATATCAAGGTTAACTTTAAAAGAATTTTAGAAAAATGTAGGTTAAAAAAAGGCCCTTAATCCACTTTACTAATATACATATATACATGCATAAACTTTATGAAAAGTAGATAATGTGAATGTTGTATGGGGTGTTCACAAAATTTCTGAAAAAATGAAGTTTTCAATGGTAAACATGGAATAAAGGAGAAGAACAAATTTATCATGTAACATGCTAAATGTGCCAAAAAAAAAATGAAAATCATTGGTATGTATATTGTGGTTTGGGTACACAACGAAGAAAAATGCTGGTTGTTATTTGAGATTTCAAAAATTTTAATGGTATGGTATTTTTGTACTGCAAATTGTTGTTATTGCAAGACTTTGAATTGTTTTCAAAAAGTAGTTGACGCTAAAGTTGTGTTTGAGTTGATTTTTCATGCAAAACATACGCACAATGTTCCCTTTTTTATGATCAGATTGCCCATGCAAGGTACCAGAAGAATGTTTTTCCCTTTCAATTAATGATATCTGAAAAGAGTGATGTTGAATATCTCACCAAAATACATATCATACAGATATGAAACAAGATTGCTATTACTTTCAAACATTAAAAGTACACATGAGCCATTTGGATCAACAAAACCAGTTCATTCCTTGCATGTGAATCAAACACATAATATTGGCCATTGCTTTGTATTAAACCGATGGTAACACTAACAAAAGTGCCTAACAAAGCACTGTTTTCATGAAAGCCTAAATGTAATGCATCATCTAATGTCATAGCACCACATTAACTTCGCAGAAAAATCTATTTACAGCACCAAAAAAAGTTGGACCATGCACTTGATGGTAATCACCTGAGAACGCTCTCCCATTTTCGGTATATCATATGACTTAGTAACATCTGTGTGTCTGCATCAAACCTTGCCTGCACAATACTGCGATACAATGCATCCCTTCAAAGACAATTGTATCTAAAATTTTGCGGTTCCCAAAACTCTGGACCAATATTCAAGCTACCAAACAAAATTGTATAAAAGCAATTTTCTGTACACTGGGTTCCAAAAAGATGAACTCAAACCATATAATCCCAACAAACCTTGGTGAATAAGACCCCCTAACGCAAAAAATTGGATGAACCATTTTTTCAGAGGACACTGCCTTCACAATGCAACGAAAATTAGCAAAAAAGTTAAAAAGAAAATAAATAACCCGACAATTTATATCAGTTAATAACAATGCGTATATTCTTAGGAATTTAAATTAAAAAAAAGCAATAATGAAAGGGGAAATACCAATTTTCAGGGCTGATTTACACTCTTTAGGTCGTTCGTTTTTTTTTTCGTCACCGGGTCATTTGAGTTTCGATTGGGTTTATTACCGTTCAGAAAACACCGTTGAAAACAACGAAAAAAGAAAATCTAGGAAAAAAAAATAAATTACCCAGGCATTTAATATCATTTCATAAAAAATGCATCATATTCTTAGAATAAAGCTTTATAAAACCCCCCCCCCGAAAAAATACCAAGTTTTTGTCAAGTTGTTTTACACGTTCTTTCGTATCCGGGTCATTCTGTTTGACGGGTTTTGTATCCGATCTGTAATTGAGGTTCCCAGTTTCCCCATCGAAAAGGGTTTTTACTATAAAAATCGTATCCAAAAAAAGTTTGTGACTAAATTTGTAAATAAGAATGTGTCTTAAGATTATGAAATTGCTAAACAAAAGGTTTTAAACCAATAGTTTATTTATATTAATATAAAGTACATTATTTAAATGTCATTTAGGATTTTATCTGAAAACCCGAAAGGAAAAAAAAATTTCAAAACCGACCCATGAACCAAACAAATCTAAAACAAATGGCCCCGCGCGTTGGCGGAGCAATGAATTCGTTGGTTGTAGAGGCTGAAACAGCCAATCAAAACATTCTTCTTCTGATTCACTTAATTCAAAGAATTCTAAATGAAAAGGGGAAAGTAGACAATCATTTAAAAGGGCGGTTCTCTGTATTTCTTGCCCCGAGAAAATATTTGCATGCCGATGTGAGCAATCATTTTTTTAAACGTGATTATTGCGTCGGTTTTCCCCCCTTTCACATCAACCATGTTTCACTGGGAGAGGTGTACGAACGCTTTGTCGGGGATTTGAAATTGAGGTTTTTTCTAAAAGCGGGTTTCCTTGCTTGAAATTGCTTTGCATGGGTGAAACAGTTTTGATTTTCTGTTACATAAATTAATATGCTTGCGATAGATGAAAATAATATGAATATCCCATCATAAATGACTGAGATATTGGCATTTTCTCAACAAAAGGGGATCAAATTTGGTCAATCGCGGTTGTACCCCTTTTATTTTATAGAAAATATGATCGGCCTGACCCTTTGTGTTAAACTGGACGAAAAAATTTTTCAAAATGCCTATATTTTTTTACATCCCCCTGCCAATTGGAATTCAGCGTTGATTTACGGGAAATCAATTTGGGGTTACCAAATTAAAACCACAAAGACGTCATACTTAAAAAAACTTGCTGCCTGGTCCCCGTCGGGCACCAAATGTTCCAGATGGGGTTTCTCACGTTCCATTTATTCTTTATCATTCCATTATGTGAAAAACGATGGGGAAAAAATATGCAGACAAACCAGGACTAGAACCCGGGCCCCCGCCTTGTGACGGGGTAAAGGATTTGAACCCATCCCCGCCTTGCGACAGGGAAAAGGGGCTAAAACCCCAGGGCCCCCCCGCCTTGCTGACAGGGCAAGTGTTTTACCGCTTGAGGGGACCACTTCACAAATCTCTCACCGATTTATTTTTCAATAAAAAATTACCCAGAGGTAAACGCCCCCCCGGACGCGACCCCAAAGGGTTTAATGACATTGGGGTCACTTTTTAGAAAATAAGGTGAGCTAAAGGTTGATTAACTTAATTTTTGTTTTTAAATTTCATAATATTTTCATTTTGAAAACAGGTTTTTCAAAATCGTTGCTTTAAATTTTGGGTTGACATGCGTTACATGTCAAACGATGATGGCTGATTTGATTCAGGGTCAAAGTTTTATTAAAAACTATTGAATATAAACATAGACAAAACTTTTTTAAAAGGGTAAACCTCTCTGAAGGGTTTGAAAGGGGGCCCTTTTTGTTTTTATTTGGGTATTTTTTCTTTTTGGGGAAACACTCGTATTCAAAAAAAAGCAATGTTTTTTTCGTTTGATTCCAATTAAGTATGCGGGTTCATACAGTTGTCTTTAAATTTTTTAAATCTCAGTATTTTTAAAAAATAAAAAGATTTTGTTGTAATTGGAATAAAAATTTGGAAAATTTTCTTTCTACAAATATATGTATTTTTTTTAAAAAACCCATATTTTATATATACTAATCTAAGTTTTTGGGGACGTTGTTACCTTTTTTTTCATCAATTAAAGGGGCCCCATTACTTCAGAATGTTTAGGACAATCTGGGGGGTTTTTAAAAAAACCCTTTGTCCCATATAAAATTGCGAAGTTCGTTTCGGTTCCCCTTTTGGTTTGAGTTGGGAGACCCCCCCAAAATAATTTGGAGTGTCTGCGACAAGGGGGCTTGTTATCGAGCTTGGTCGTAGTGTGCCCATATACATTTTTGACTTAGTAAAGAAAAGATCCTTTAAAAGTTTGTTCGAGTAAGTGAACGCCCCCTGACCAGCCCTGCAGGTGAACCATAGTACGTCCCGTCATTCGACTGACTTTATAGATGGGGGCATATTTTTGGTAAAAAATACTCTTGCCTACAGGTGGAGGTGATGGTTATAAACAAGAATTATAATTTCCCGAAGCTATTCCTTAAAAAGAAAATAAAAAAAAAAAATTCCGTAAATTTAAGGGGGAAAATTTTTGGTTTACAAAATCGACCAATATTGAGGGCCCCTTTAAATTTGGTAATGTAGCCTTGTGAGTTTTAAATTTTGGTATGTGAAATTTGGGGGGCAGAAGGTTTAATAGTCAGAATGGCCAAGGGTAAAGTTTTTCACTTTATATTCAAACGAGCGCTTTTTTTTGGTTTAAAATATTTTAGTAAAAAAATTTTATAATTCAAGGGCCCCCAACTCTGGAGTGTCTAGGACATTCAGATGGTTATAAATTGGTCAAAACATTGGGGGACCATTCACAAAGTTACAAGGTTTAGTAAAAATTGGTTTAAGCTTTTTAAAAAATTAGAGAGCTGGCGTCGTTTATTTTGCATTTTTCCCCATTTAAGGACAGAAAAACTCAGGAGTGTCTGAAAACATTTTGGCTGGTTATCAAAACTGGATGAATATTAGCAGAAAAAAGGTAACTTTTGGGGAAAGGCCACCCAATAATTTTTCATGCAAAGTTTCATAAATTTCTCCCCTGTTGTTAGGGAAAAGCGTTTAAGGCAAATTGTTTTCAAAGGACAATGACAAAGCACGCGGACAATGAAGGACGGGCGAATGGAGGAAAATCACAATAGCTCACCTTTAGCATGTTTTGCTTTGTGAGCTAAAAAAAAAAAAGGGCCCTTTGAGTTATGGCCCTTTACAGAAAAGAAGCCCCTGTGGTAAATAAAAAGTATGTGGAGCTTTTCTAGTATAGACGTTATGGCTTTAAAGTTAAAGTTTTTTAGGATGACAGCATCATCAACAATAAAAGATCTCAATGACGAGACACAAGAGTGGGTGACCTCCCGAGTTCCCCCTTATTTGAAGATTATAATCAGAAAAAAAGACCTTTAAATTGTGTAGTTTTTGGTAATGGGAAATTAATGGTTTTTGACATTGAAGTTTTGTTTGATAATTATATTAGGCAAAAAATCTTGACCTAATTTTGGGCCCATATCGAATTTTTAATGGTCTTGGGCCTTTAGAGATTATGGTTTTTTAACATTTCATAAAGTTTTATAAAATGATGGAGTTTTAAACAAACTAAAATTTTGGATAACGGAAAAATGACAGACGAATTATGGACGACAGAAAAATGACAGAAGAACGGCTGAAGAAAAAATTTTTGATCTTTAAAAGCTCATCCTGAGAACATGTGCCCGGTTAGTGAAAAGGGAAAAAAAGATTAATGTTAATGTAGGTTGCTATTGGCATCAAGGGAACTTACTCCATCAGTCTTATTAATTTAAAAGGAAAAAAAACTTTGAAAATTGTCTTTTAATTTTTAAAGTTTTAAAGCATAAAAGTTGCATGTTAAATTAAAAGGTAATATATTATTTTTTTAATGTTTAGTGCGTATAAAATTTTTATTTGCTTTTATAGATTGGTTTTAAAAAAAAATAAAATATGTTTGAATTTTAATCAAGCATTAAAATTTTGCATAGAAATCTTGTTTATATAAAGGACTTTGGGATTAGTTTTGGGTATTTCCCTTTGGGTTTTTCAAGTATTTTTTGGGAGTTTTTAAACTGTTAGCCGGGGAACGGTTTTTTTAAAAGCAACTTGCAATTTATTCAGGCACCAAATACATGAGTGGGGCAGCTATACCCCTACGTATAATGATGGAATCATATTTGAAAAAAAAAAAAAACCCCATCTTTAAAATTTTTTTCACATTATTAGCTTAAAAAAAACGGTTTAAAAAATTTGAAATATTATAAAAAAGATTTGACTTCATTTCATTTGTTGAACATTTGAATTTTTGTTGATAATCAATAAAGTAAAAAGAAAATGGATTTTATGTTCCCTTAATGAAAGCCCTTTTGTTATAATTTTAATGTTCATCTTTAAAAAAATTTAAGAATTATTATTCACCCCACGTTTTTTATTAACAAAAATGAAATGATTAAAATGTACAAGGTAATATTGTTTTACAAACGTAGTATGTTTTGTGTTTTATCCCACGGCTGACAGATATAATAGTTAGTCGTGGGTCTCTGACGCTGATGAAATGTTGACAAAATCAAAAATCATATATGAAGCGTTGCTTCAATCATTTCCTACAGACTTAACATTTAATAGTGACAAAATAATCGTGGATACAAAGATTTTCCATATTACAATGTATGAGAATGGTGAAATACTTTATTCAAAATAAGATGAATGTAGCCAAAGGATGCGTTTAACCGGATTCAGTTTAAGCGGGTACATCTTAAGCATGGCGGAAGAAACAAACGGGAGACCGAGACGGATAGTGGCGAAACTTCATGAATACAAAGTGATAAAAATATGTTAGGGAACATCTTGAATGTACTGACTATTATTGTGCTGACTATTATTGCTATAATCTTGGGCAAAAGGGAAAGTTTCACTCGAAAACTGAGAGCAGCGAAATAGGAAGGTAATAACGCTTGGCATGCTTAAGATGTGACGGACTTTGATTTTCCGAGAATGAAATTTAAAAAATTTTCCCCCTGTACTGCCCATGGAAAGAGCATTTGGGGATTTTTTTCAAAATTTATACGCAAATGATTTCATTTCTTTTTTTTTAAACCCCCTTGAAAAAAGTAGAAAATCGTATTCCGATTATACAAAGAAAAATTTTTTTACTTTGCTTTTTTTTCAAATAGACTTTTAAAAGGGGAAATAGTGGAGGTAGTCGGGAAAATCTTTTAAGAATGGTAAAAAAAAGTATAATACCTCGGGGCCCTTCATTTTTTCTATGTTGAACGTGCTTTTCTGTTTGTTTTTGTTGTTTGTTTGTTTTTTGTGTTTTTTTGTTTTGATTGTTTGTTGTTGTTGTTTTGTTTTTGTTTTTTTGTTTTTTTTTTAACAAACATTTACTCACCCGGGTTCTGATTAAAAACCCAAAAAAACAAAAAACTTACCCTTCCCCTTGTTTTGTTTAAACATGTATTTGCCCAAGTAAGATGAAACAACATTTTAAAATTTTTAAAAAAAAAGTAAGAGGGTTTTACCCCAAGTTCTAACAACATTAGACGGGCATCGCTTTAAAGACATTGTGTAATTTCAAGTCACACGTTAAAAACAGAATGGGAATATATACTAATTTCTTAACCAAGCGATTAAGTAAAAATTTCCCATTAAAAAATTCAAATTGAAAAAATGTATAAAATAATGAAAGAGAAAAAAAAAAAACAATTACAACAAGGGTTATTAAAAAAAAAAAAAAATAAAATAATGTCCAAAACACAACATAAAAGTGCGAAAATGAATTTTTTAAAAACATATCTTTTATTCAAATTTCAATCCCCCATTTTTTGCAAAGGGAATCAAAGTCGGTTTCCGGTTTCATGTCTTTTGGGGAGGTAGATCTACACAGATATACACAGCTAGAGCGACGCATGACCTTTGACAAAACATGTTACTGTACTGATGTAATTCACGCCGGGAAAGGGTTTGTAGGGCGGAGTAAAAAAAATAAAAACTATATTTGAATGTGCGCTGCTTTAAAATTTTTAAAAAACAAAATTTTAAAAACCAAAGTGGGTTTAAATTTTTTATTTAGTAAGCATTAAGTCCATTAAATGGGTCGCGGGGGTTTGCCGTGCCACACCGTTTTAATGGTTTAATGCTTTAAAAAAAACATAACCATATTTAATTAACACTGATAATTTAGATTTTTCCCCGCCCTATTACTAAGTTATGTGCTATTTTTGAAGTGGCCCCAATAAATTTTACGTCGCGTGTTTTAAAAGTTTAAAACACGTGCACGTGTTTTTCCAAATATGGATAAAACAATAATTTTTCGCGCTTTTTTTTGACGTCGGTCATTTTTTTTAAGATTTCAATCAATTTATGTGAGGCTGTTTTTTTTTTTTTAAACTTGTTTGAATTAGTTGAGAAATGGGAAAATATAAAAATGACTGACATTAAGGAAAAAAACAAAAATTAAAAAAAATCTTTTAAAAAAGCGGGTCAGGGGAAGATATAAGGCTAGGAAAACCCCGGAAAATCCCAAATAAACGAGATAAAAAATGATCTGTAAGTTTTTAAAAATTATATAAATTTTATTCAATTCTTGTATTACCAATTCGTAAACAAGGTACGGGTATAGCCCCTTTGGTTGGCGCTCAGCTTAAAAAGGGAAATTTTAGGACTGGGGGCCGGTGCCCCGGAAATTACGGGTGGGTTCATCCCCAACGTTACGACGTGATACTGGCAGTGTGACAACATACTTTTGTTCAAGTGACATTGTCTCCAAAAAGACTTAATATGTCGAGGGGCGTTAAACCTAATAATTATTTGTATTTTAGTTTTTAAATTTAGCATCTTTTTTTTTCCCTTAGGGTCCCTTTGCAAAAAATATTTCCGAAACTCCTCATTCTTTGTAAATGTTTACTAAAAACAGATTATTTAAGCAACTTTAAAAATTTTACAAAAGACTAAAAAGCGACAGTGTGCCCCCTCGTGTGTGGGGAGGGTGTAGTAAACACTGTTTTATATGATATCAGTTTTTTTGTTGGGTTTAACGTCCCCCCGACAGAATTCAGCCAGTCCGATGTCTATTCATGCGGGTATAGGATACCCACTGCGTATCACGCCGTAGACATGGGGAATTTTTCCACACCCAGTCACATATCCTGATACCGCGCTAACCAGTCCTCAAATTCCCTATATGCTGAGCGCCAAGAAAGGGGGCTATAAAGTACCATTTTTACGACTTTGGTATGTGGGGTCGGGGATCGAACCCACGCCCTTTCCCGCTCCGGGGCGGACCTTAACCCACTCGGCCCCCGGGAAAGGGTCGTTGTTTAGTAGTAAATAAATTTTAATAAAATAAAATGTTTGCAATTTATAATAAACATAGCTGTAAACTTACTATTTTCCGAAAACTTCAATTAACGGAAAAGCGAAATAGGATTTTTCTCGAAAATTCTTACATTTGGGTTTATATTCGTTTTTTTGAGTAACTTCCTATATTTTCGATAAATTTAAAAACTTTAGGTCCCAAAAAAAATGTCTTAAATTCCTACAACCATTCGTTTAAAAGTGTTGATTTATTAATTTTGATCTTAAGATTAACCCGGGGAAACCCTTTTCTAACGGAAAAAACGCTGAAATTCTACATGTTTAAATTTTATTTTTGTGGTAACTCTTTTTATTTTGATCATTTAAAAACTTAAGGTACCAAAATATTGTCTAAAAATTTCTCTACTTTTTCCACGCTTTTTTTAGGAATATTTTTATACTTTTTGAGATAAAAACTTTTAAACCTAAAGAAGAAGAAAAATCCCCAAAAGCTATATGCACGAATTTCGTTTTTTCCCTTAACTCCAAAAATTTAGGCCCCAATCACTAAATTTTAAGCATAAAAAAAAACGGTAAAACATTGTTACAAATAATATTCATCTCTTTTTCAAAAATCAAAGATGTTCGGTTAAAGTTAAACCCCCCCCCACGGGGGGTTCCCAAAATTTTTTTGTTTTTTCCGCCATAACTAAAATTCAACCCGATCACAAAAACAAAATTCATCTAAAAGCTTTTAACATAAAAAATTTATACGCATATGTCTCGATAGAAATTTACCTTTTTTTTGAGATATTTAAGGCCGAAAAAAAACCCGAAATTGATATATGACCTTGCCCTTGGGTTTTTCCGGAAACGGAAGTGACATGGTCCATAAACTAAACTGCATTTTCAGACAAAATTTAAAGCAAATCTAAAAAAAAAAATAAAGCCTACAGGGCTTAAAACCGTTTGGTTTTAATACAAGTTTTAAAAAGTATTTGAGCATTGACGATATGGCTTCATCTTTTTTAGAAAGTAAAGAAGCCAGAGACTAATTTCAGCCCCAAAAATCCTTTCTAGCTTTTCTCGAAGCGATTTTATACGCATTTGAAATTTGACGTCATGGGGTTTGAAACTTGGATCCCCCATAAAAATTTTCCTTTTCGAATTTGGAAAAAAAAAGGACTCGGGGGCAAACAAGAGCCCAAAAACACATTCTTTAAAATTTGATGAAAATCGGTCAAGAAAAAGGCTGGACCCCGTAAAACTTTTTTACCTGACGTAAATCTGACGTTATTGACGCATTGTTGAAAAACATTTCATCGGAAAGATCATGGGCTGAAATATTTGCCTAAAAATTTTCATTGTTTTGGCAAAGGGAAACCTCGAAAATTTTAAAAAATATAAGAGGAAGAAAAAAAGAAAAATAATAATAAGAAGAAAAAGAATAAGAAATAACTAGATTTCATGTTGGGTACGAATTTAGGGCTTTCTGCACATTTGTCAAATACTTAAAAACAAAAAAAGAAAGGAAAAATTGCAGCCCTTTACTTGCTTTTGTTGGCCAAACTTAAAAAACTTTGAAAATAAACCTTTAAAACCCGCAAAAGTAACTGAAACTTTTTTTATACGATTTTTTTTAACTTGGACATTTTTTTAATCTATTTACAAATCAAATTTATTTTTAAAAGTTACAAACGAATTCATCCTGTAAAAATGGCTGTAGGCCGCGTAAAAAGAGTGTGTAGACAACGTCAAGTTTGATGTCACATTTAAAAGGATAAGAAAGTCAATGAAAAGAAACAATAGAAAAAAAACGCGTTATATTAAAATTCTTTTTTACCTTATGACGTAAATAAAGTTAAACCCACGTAAAATAAGTCTTAAAGGGGCTAATATTTTCAAAAATCAAATTTCTAAATCATCTCGAAGCGATTTTTTTTTGTTTTTGAAATTTTGACGTAATGTTTGAACTTGGATTGCCATAGAACCATTTCCCTTTTTCGTTTTTCGAATTTTGTAAAACAGGACCCGGGATACACAACTAAGCTTTCATTAACTTCTTTTAAATTTGCTGAAAAATTTGGGCAAAAATAAAAGGCTGTAACCCCGTAAAAATTTTTGTCCTGATGTCAAATTTGATGTGATATAAGTCAAATTAATATGAATTTCATTGCATTCTAAAGCATTTCTAAAGAAAATACCATAAGTTTTAGGCCTGGGAAGTTAAAAATATCAAATTTTCGCGCATAAATTTGAAAAAATTTTTACCTTTTAGGCATATGACGCAAATGACGTTCTCTTCACGAAAATAAAAACTTTTTGAGATTATTTCTTTCCAAATTTAGATTTTTAACTCTTTGGAAAAGATTTTTTATGTATTTAAAATTTGCGCAATAGTTTTGAAAATTTGGATCCGCCATAAAACCTTTTCATTTTTGAATTTTGGAAGAACGGATACCGGGATGCTCAACTAAACCTAAAATTACACTTTCTGTGGAATTTTTTTGAAAACGGTTCATAAACAATGGCTGTAGACCGGTACAAAATTTTTTTGGATTGGATTTTAACGTCAAATGAGTCATAGGGATTGAAAACTGTTTTAATTTAAAAATTAAAGTTTTTAAGCAAAATGCTATAATTTCCCCCTTTCAAGGACCTTTTAACATAAGAAATTTTCTTGTAAATATTAGAAATGTTTTCATGTAATGAGTTCTGACGTCACATAACGTTCATTTTTACAAAACGTTTTTACCATAAACCTACATAAGTTAAATATCAATTCATTCATATGGGACGATTTTATAAGCATTTTAAATTTAAAGACCTCGGTTCGAATCTTTGGTTACCCTAGAACCGGGCTTTTAGAATTTGAAAAAAGGGTAGCGGGTGCACAACTACCTAAAAAACATTTTGTGAAAATTTGATGAACTCGGTTATAAGTATGGTGTGACCCGTAAAACTTTTTTAGAATATGTCAATGCCCATAAAAATGATTTTAAATAGAAAATTTTATCGCTGAAAATATGCCATTTTAAATTTTTTGCCTTCGAACTTTCAAAATAAAAATAATCTTTTTAAGTTAGTAATATATTTTATTAAAGACGCAGGGAGTCATATGATGCAAAAAATTTTTAAAAAAACTTTTAAGCTCCGAGAGACTACAAACTGACCAAAATATCAACTTTCATCTCAAAAAGGGCGATTTTATAAACATTTTAAAATTAACGCCTTGGTTCGAATCTTGGATTCGCTATAGAACCTTGGCAATTTCGAATTTTGAGAACGGGGCACTGGATGCACAACTAGAACTTAATATACACATTCTGTGAAAATTTGATGAAATCGGTTTTCAATAATGGCCTGGACCGCGTACAAACTTTTGTAAACTTATTTCACGTGTGACGTCATATGACGTCATAGAGAAATGAAAATCATAGAAATCAAAATTTCAGCGTTTGAAAACATTGTTCATTCAATTTTCATTGCCTTTCGACAATTTCAACATATAGAAATAATCTGTTAATATAGAAATACATTATCATATAATGACATCACGTGACGTCATATGACATTTATTTTCACAAAATGTTTAAAACTTCTCGAGACCTATAAACTGATTAAATATCAAAATTTCTATCTTAAAAAGGACAGATTTTATAAGCATTAAAAATTTACGACCTTGGATCGAATCTTGGATTCTCTATAGAACCATGGACTTTTCGAATTTTGAAAAACGGACACCGGGTTTCACAACTAGAACTTAATAAAACACAAGCGTGAAAATTGATGAAAATCGGTTTACAAACAAAGGCTGTAGACCGCGTACAAACTTTTTGAAACATATTTCAAATATGACGTCTAATGACGTCATAGGCATATGAAAATCATAGAATCCCAAAAATTTTCCCCACGTGACTAAAAAAGTCATAAAATTTCATCGTCCTAGGATTATTGCAAAATAAAAATAAGCGTTTAGTTAGGAAGAAAAAAATAATAAATAATAACTAGATTTATCTTGATACGAAGATAGGATTTTCTGCTACCATTTGTTCAACTTAAAAAAAAAAAGGTAAAAGGATATGAAATTCCCCTTTAACTTGCTTTGTAATGGTCAACTTAAATACAACATTTGAAAAATAAACCGTTTAACTTGGGGGATATGGGAAAAGTAACTGAAAATCTTTTTTATATCAATTTATTAACCGGGGCATTTTTATAATCATGGTATAAATCAATTATTTAAATTACAATTTAATTCCTCCTGAATAATGGATGTAGACCGCGTAAAAAATATTTTAAGACGACGTCAAGTTTGACTCAAAACACGCATAGTCAAATTGAAATTATTGAAATGCAAATTGTTCTATGAAGCATTGCTATTAATTTCAAGGTGCTCGAACGTGTCAACATATAAAAATTAAACACGTTAAAATTAGAATATTCTTTCACCTCATGACGTCATTGACGTTATATGCGTTCATCTAAATGAAACTAAAAAAACCTTGGGATTTATCTCTGTCCAAAATTCACTTTCTAGCTAATTTGTAAGCGATTTTTATACGCATTTGAAAATTTGACGTCAATGGTTCGAATCTTGGATTCGCCATAAAACTTTGCCTTTCCGAATTGGAAACGGCACGGATGCACAAATAGAGCGTAACATACACAAATTTTGTGAAATTTTTTGAAAATTGGGGCCCCGAAAATGGCTGTAGACGCGTACAAACTTTTTAGACGACGTCAAGTTTGACGTCAAAGCACGTCATAGGCAAATGGGAAAACACAGAAAGCAAAATTTAAAAGGAACATAAACTATTAAATTTTCATTGTGCTCGTACGTTTGCAACATGTAGAATTTAACACGTAAAATTAGAAATTTATTTTCACCTCATTTACGTCATATGAAAGTCATATGGGCGTTCTTCTAGAATATGAAGAAGACGTAGAGACTTATTTTGTCCAAAAACCAGCGTTCTATCTTATCTGAAAGCGATTTTATACGCATTTGAAATTTGACGTCAAAGGTTCGAATCTTTGATTTGCCATAGAACCATTACCATTTCGAATTTTGAAAAACGGAACCGGGAGGCACAACTAGGCCAAAATACAATCCTTAAATTTTGTGAAAACGGCCCAAAAAAAAGGGTGTAGACAGTACAAATTTCACCGACGTCAAAATCTGCAAATGGGAAAAAGAAATGAAATTTATTGCAT
>CM037788.1:14222411-14272411 GCA_021229015.1 Solen grandis | reverse complement strand
TAACGACAATTTTGCGTTGAGCCCTCGATCTATATCTATGTCGCTATATAAGGAATGTAAAATGAAGATAATGCCATTAGACTTATGTGTCGCTAAGATAGACATAGTTAAAACGCTTAATATTAACCTATTTTGTTTCATCTAAAAAGTTTATATTCATATATTTCCAATTAGTTAAATTAAGCAAGATATTTTAGGAACGCTGTGCAAGAGTTTGCACTTATTGGAATCCTTCCGCATATTTAAACGGTCACTTCGACTATTTTCATTTTAGACTTAACCTTGTCTTAAATATATAAAGTTTCAAGTTAAATTTAGAATTAATTTGGTCCAGCCCACACTTAAATATATTGTTTTGTGCCATTTACGATTTACATGTTAGTAGATATATATTAATTTAATGTTACTGAATGATAAGAGCTTCGTTTCTGACGTCAGTTTTGACACGTCACAGGTTAATAATCCTATCACTTTGCCTATTTTGTGTTATTGTACATGTATATGCAGTTTTATTGATTAAATATGTCTATGTCGTCATTTTAATCTATCACAAGCAACATCTTTTGCTTCGATTCGGAAGAAAAAACTACCATATTTTATTTCTTTATCAATTTTGATGGGATACAACATGCGTAGCAGAAAATTGCACGCTACACATAGGTCCTGGTGATGTTTATACCAAATGTAAAGTATTTCCGGTCATTCGGGAAAACCTTTAGAATTCATCGCGAAAAGCACATGACTAATAATGTTTTCCAAAAAGTTAGGAAATACTGTGACTAAAGAATCATTAAGGCCACTTTGTAGGGCACAATTTCCGTTTTGCTTGCCCTATGTTCCTTAAAGATACTTACAGCAGATTTTTTGTCGAGGCAATTGGTGCTGCTTTCGATTGCTCAAGATGACGTCACTCACCATATGGTATGTTTCATACTGAATTCATAATCTGCATCAGTTCTGATTTGTTTATTCTAAATAATTAATTTATGATTTTCTTATTTCAAAAGTCGTATTGATTATGGATTGTAGGAAAAAAAAATGAGAACATTAATGACATAAATTTTAACCAGTGCTGATAACATATTTCCTAGACAGTACATAATTCTATCTAATACTTTATTCAATGTCATGGCAGAACAACCGATTAATTAATTCCGTAGAGAACTAGAGCTTTTAATATCTCCTCTACACTACCTTACTTTAAAAATGTAAAGGCAAACAGCCGTATATCTAAAATAAAAAGAGGTTAAAACGCTCTTAAAATTTATAGAGAGGGAGGTACCGTTTGCTAGTAATTGTGATTTCCATAAAGATCCTTTATATTTACAGTTTGCAAAACCAAGTTAACAAAACATTCTAATTGCAAGGGATGGGCATTATAACACCCTAAAATATATCAAGAGAGATTTCAAGAGAGAGGGGAAATATAGGTTCTCTAATCCTTTACAAAATACATGTATGGGTATTCGCTTGATCTAGATAGTCCTTGAGAAGAAGAGTGATGCATTTATCTTCTTCGTGTGAAATTGAACGCATGTCCTAAAATCTATCACGATCAGGATGGTATAGGTCGAGGTGGAAAGATGAATGTGATTCCGTTATAGCCTGAAATTCTTTTTACTGAACGAAGGAATAATGAATTCTTCAACAATTTAGAGATAAAAAGTTATTACGCAAGATAGTTAAATTATTTTTACAAATATCGATGAATTGACTGTATTAATATTGGCGGTATACAGACTGGGGATTCTGGCTCACTTTTGCACCGAATGACCTTTGCGATCTTTTTAAGCGTTTTTCTTGCAAATAGAGCCCTCTATACTTTTTCGATTTTCCAAATGTGTACCCCCGCTGTAGTCTAGCCAATTTGCTGGTGGTTATACCATTTTTGTTCCCTTACTAGAGTGTATTTTTCGTTGGGCCGCCCGCCCCCTATTCCATGTAGTGGGGGTCTATAGGATTTGCGCTTGTTGGTGCAGATGCGCTATAGTAACGATAAAAGGTTGTTGGCGTTGTTTTTGTCACCTCCTGCTTTGTTGTGGGCACCTTCTGTTTTTGCGGCGGAGCCTGTTTTGACGGATCTTGCTTTGGTGCCCAGGGTGCTATTTTCCAGATTACTATTGCGGCGAGAGAAACGTAGGTCCACCTCTCAACCGTTGACAAGATATTTGGCTGCTTCTCTGCTAGTTCTTCCTTAGTCTGTTCGACTTCGTCTTTTGTCTGTTCGAGTTTGTCTTCAGTTTGTTCGAGTTTGTCCTTGGTCTGTTCGTCCCTGTTCGGCAATCAGATCGTCTATAAAAGCTTGGTCATCGCGGATTCGCGCTCCTGCCAACATATTTGAAACTTGTTCTATCATATATTTTATCTGCCCTAGCCGTCCGTAGAAGTCTTCTACAGAGGGACCAGGAACAATACCGAAGACTGGGGCTGAGCCTACTATACGGATTCTGTAGGCAAAATAGCAGGTGCTGTGGGCACAATAGCAGAGTTTGAAGGCGCAGAGTTTTCGGGGTCTCTCCATATTTTGTATACTCTCGAGCTCCCGATACCAAATCGCCTTTTCGCCTTTTCTTATGGCTTGTCTCGAAGGGTGCGTATTTCTTGGATTTGGTCTTGCGTTAAATCTCGTTTCATTTTTTTATATATTCTCTTTCCTCAAAAAGAGAACTCGGGAGACCCCCCCCCCCCCAGGAACCCTAAGAGAACCCGTTAAGAGCCTCGGAACCCGAGAGACCCCGAGGAATCCTAAAAGATCCCGGGAAAAGCCTCGGAAACCCGGGAGGAGCCTAGATTCCGCCTTAGATCTCATCTATATACGAATCCATTACAGACGCCGCATCCTTATGGCCATAGGCCAGCGAATCAACGCTATTTTTGTCAATCCAACGCTTGGAGTCAAATGAGGATAGTGAAATCTTTTCCAAATGTTGTCCATATATTTGGTGCTACTCCGATCGCAGGACATCCATACCGTGGCGAAATGTCTTCTTTCCGAATAGGGCCTCTTTGTGCTGCTCGTGTCGGATTTGCTTTTTCACGACATTCTTTTTTACGCCTTTGGACTTCTTGATGTTTTTTTTTCCATTGGATTCCAGTATCGAGTAAACTTGTGGTGCAAGTCGACGTATTCGGCGATAGGCAGCCCAGCACATTCGTCTTTTACCTAGCACTTTTTTTAGTCGCCGTACTGTATAGGGGGTTGTTCTCGGGAAGTGGGACGTGTCGTAAAGATCTACATGCTCCGCCATGTCCTTGTAGATGTCCTCCGTTTGTATATAGAGTAGCAAGCTGTCAGTGTCGGTGTTTAGGAGTTGACAACGGTCGCCATACCTCGCGGCGAGATGGTTTTAGTAGAAGTCGTACATAAGATGTTTCGAGAGGTCAAGTACGCTCATCCCATCATAAACGGGGCGGTTTAGCAGTAGTCGACTTTTACGGACCTGAATTGCTGCCAGATTATTGTCAAATATATTTGCTCGGTCAAATGCTGGGCTTGCAATGAGCCATCAGAGCTTATCCTCCTCGTGTGATCGTACTAGTTTCACATCCACCCTCTTACGCAGGTTTTCCATCGTTTTACCGAATACGCTGTTGTTCATGAGTATTTTTTAGAATGTAGGCTCCATCCAAGGACTTTGGTTGAAACGCAGCGCGCGGTGAATCTTTTTCAGGCTGCAGATTCCGGTAGTGGAGCACGTATCGGGCCTTGTTTCGGAAGTTGGGTACCATTTTTTCAACCTCGGTACCCCTAGAAAGGCTATACTGGTATTCGGACATGCACTCTTTTTGTACTACCATGAGCTCTGGTGCCAGAGGATATGCGTTGTGTGCATCGTGCAGCTCTTGAGGGTACTCCAGGTTCACCTCTAGGATATAGCCCAAAGGATGGTCGGCAGGGTGGTTTACTATAAATAAATTTTCGCAATTTTCCACCCAGTGAAAGCCGCTTGTTGACAGAGGCTGGGACATGGCCCATTCATAGAGGTTATTCTCGTCGAGGTACAGTATGTGGCTATTTGGCTTTTCTAGGTCATAGCCTTCCACTGTTTGGTTGTTGGCTTTGGCGTGGCGCTTGGACACAATGGAGATACCCCCTCGCATTCCCTTCTCGATAAATAGGTGTTGGTCGTAATCCGCTAGCATCTTAGCATCTCTTTTTGAGTAGGGCGTCCCATGAAAGACCGGGGCGTGTATAGCAGTGTGCCGGATCCAAACCATATTGTTGGAGGCACGTCTTTCGGAATGTTTCAAAGACATCAGCCAGTAGGAGGACATTTGTGCGGTTGTACAGATCACTGCAGTCCCCCATGGTTCGACAACCGAAAGTGTCCCACACCTTTTTAGCGTGGGCGTAGTCCTCGTCGGAAATGTGCTCGTCGTTGAGTTTGCTATAGAAGTCCTCCTTTACCGGAAGTTGGGTATCTGCGAAGCGCTCCCAGGAGTCCATGTACTCATATGGGTACAAGCCCTTGCGCATGAGCAGCCTCCTCTCCGTGCCACTGGCTGTATAGCGCGTTGTAACCAGGAAAGCCTCTGGCTTGTTGGCCGCCACAAGTCTGTCCAGATGGGCGAGTAAGAATTGGACGCTGTCGATAAAGCGTAGTCGGCCAAGTTCGAATGCATTTTTTTTTAAATATGTTTCTGTATTGTTGGGGATGCAGTTGTTTTTTTCCCTCGACCTTTTAGATGGCCTGCATAAGCAGGTGGGAGTCGTAGCCCCGCAGGTTGTGGAAGACAACTGGTATAGTGGTTCCTCAAAGTCGCAGCTTACAGGCTTTTTGGACTACTCCTCTGTTTTTCCCTGTGATATGGCAGTGGTAACGTATGGCGTCTCCCCAAAGCGGCTTTTCGCATATGTAACATGTAGTAGCAGTATTGTAGGTTTGCCAGTCCCCCTGTGTCATCCTCGCGTATGTGGGGTTGGCTTCTTCTATTTACGCTCATCTTCCTGAAGAGCCTTCAAGAAATGTTCCACAGCATTGGGACAACGGTATTCAACCGGAGGCTCTGTGTGGCCATCGTACAGCACCACGATGTAACAGTAGCTACAAGCCTCGTGCCGTTGTGTAGTAGTAATATTGCTCTTTTTCAGACCCTCAACCCTGGTGGTGAGCGCCTCAAAGTCGGCGTAGATGACATAGAGGGCTGGGATTTTTTTGTGGTGGTTCTGGAAGGTCACAAGATTTTTACCCTCCTCAGGCATATGGACTCTCACAGCTGTTTGGCCGATTCCTTGGCACTCTGTCTTGTGGGCCTCCAGCAGATCTCCACTATAATAGCAATGAAGACAGCGTTCGCAGAAATATTTACGTCCTTTGTGTCTAGTCTGATCATATAGGAGGGGTGTAGTTTTGGGACGGCGACATAGTGGTTCTTGGTCAAAAGTAGGTGTAACCTTCGCATATCTTGTGGCTATTTTCTTAGTTGGTGGACAACGATTCTCCTTTTTTCCCATCCAAAGACGTTTATTGCGAGTCCGTTGGCCAACTCAAACTTCGGGATCTGCGAGATCGGAACCGGAAGCTCGAGGCCTGTTTTGTCTAAACCGTCTTCGGTTGGGTAGCTAGAGGGTCTGTTCGAGTTGCGGGCGGCTGGAAACAATAGAGCACGCATCGCCCAAATAAAGCAGTAGTCTTCCAGATTGCTTTCCACGTTGACGGCGGCCTTCTTTTTCTTCAACTTCGGAGGTAGTTTGAACTTCTTCGTCCCGCCTTTCAGAAGTTGATATCTAGCCAAAGGGTTTGCACCTGCTCTACAACCCATCCAGACCCTCTATTGGTCAACTTCACTAGAAGTGCTTGTATCCTGGGAAAAGCACGTTTGAGTGCCTCATCTATTTCACTCTTCTGTAGAATAGCCTCCTGCTTGTGACGTAGCACGGGGTCAGTGTACTCTTCACTGCCGTCTGGGTTGTCCTTTCTAAGATTGAACTTGAAAGCAAGCTGGAACTTTACACCTTTCAGAGCCTCCAACTCTTCTACCAACTTTTTTCGGATGCTAGGTTCCGCTTTGGAAAGAAAGGCTCTGGGGTCTGCACCATACCCTCGTGGTACGTCTATTTGCCAACCTCTTAAGAAACTACCAAGGACCCATGGAGTCCTACGAAACAGTGGCCTACGTGGAGCAGTTGTTGGCCTACGTGGAATAGGTGTTGGGGCGGGTTGGGTAGTACGTGGAGCAGGTATTGGCCTACGTGGAGTAGGTTGGATAGTTCGTGGAGCAGGTATTGGGGCAGGTTGGGTAGTACGTGGAGTAGGTATTGGGGCAGGTTGGGTAAATCGTGGAGCAGGTATTGGGGCAGGTTGGGTAGTACGTGGGGTAGGTATTGGCCTACGTGGGGCTGGAGTAGGTTGGGTAGTACGTGGAGCAGGTATTGGTCTACGTGGGACTGGAGTAGGTTGGGCAGTACTTGGAGCAGGTGTTGGTCTACGTGGGGCAGGAATAAGTTGAGTAGTACGTGGAGCGGGTGTTGGCCTACGGTGGAGTAGTGTTAGCCTATTCTGGTCCGCCTCATTTGACAATTCTTCAAGTATCTCTTCGATATACTCTTCGAGTAACTTGTTCGTAGTAGCCATGTCGTTGCATATACCATGCGCAGAATTAATCTCTAAATGAATGAAAATTTATCTGATATTTATACCAATGCGCAGATTAAATCTCTAATGAAATATATCTGATATAATACCATACGCAGAATAAATATCTTACTGAAAAATTTGAATAGGCGGCCTTACTAGAGGCCAATAAAGGGCAGCCGCTGAATCCTTTCTAGTTATCGAGCTCGCGTTTGACTAGAGAGAATAATTTCTTGCTCTGGGCCTCCGCGCGGAAGAGGACGTACGTCACATGGCTCTTGCCGCACTCGACCCCACACCGATAGGTTTCCGATGTTGTACCTTGCTCACAAGTACGGCAGGGGTGTGGCTCAGAATCGGGCTTACGGCGTAGTTGTGCCGCCCTAAACACCGCCGCCCGCATTGATCGACGCATCCAACTACCAGCCACTCGTAGTGACTATGTCCGATCATTTTATATTTATACTATGCGTAAACAAATATCTAATATAAATTATGCTAAACGGGTGGACCTACGTTTCTCTCGCCGCGGTAGTAATCTGGAAAATAGCACCCTGGGCACCAAAGCAAGATCCGCCAAAACAGGTTTAGCCGCAAAATCAGGAGGTGCCCACAACTAAGCAGGAGTTGACCAAAACAACGCAAACAACCTTTTATCGTAACTATAGCGCATCTGCACCACCAAGCGCAAACCCTGTAGACCCCCACTACATGGAATAGGGGGCGGGCGGCCCGACGAAAAATACACTCTATTAAGGGAACAAAAATGGTAGAACCACCAGCCCCTAAGTGGCTGCAGATTGGCTAGACTACAGCGGGGGTACACATTTGGAAAATCGAAAAAGTATAGAGGGCTCTATTTGCAAGAAAAACGCTTAAAAAAAGATCGCTAAGGTCAGTCGGTGCAAAAGTGAGCCAGAACCCTTAGTTTGTATACTACTAGATTAGACCTCCGGTGAAAGAAAACACAATCGAACAAAATAAGATTAACAACTGTCTTCAACAACATAGAATAACCAAATCTGACAATTGTAATATTTTACCTTAGCGAAAGCGATCGGAACAAAATGTGGAGGAGTACCATGGAAATCCAAAGGTATATTGTTTCGAACCGCTATATTAGAGAGGTTAATACCAATATTTAATAAGCCACTGCAGTCGGTGGCTGCTGCAGATTGGGTGTCTTTATAGCCTCCTGTGTTAGGGAGATAGTTTTTGGCTACCTCCCAGTGGTTTACCGACCATTTTGACTGATCTGAGTTCTTCCATGATGGATTGCCAAACCTGTGAGCTGACACTATTTCCTTTCTCAGGTCTTGTGTCAAGTTTGTTGAGTGTTTCAATTTCTTTATTAGGGATTTGTGGAATTCTAGCGCCTCACTGTCTATAAAGCATTCCAGACCTTCCTTTGTGTATTTGAGACCAATGCTTGCCCGAACCCAGTTACGGAAGCTTTGCTCTCTGAGTGTAGCCTTGTGGGATGGTGAAGCCATCTGTATCAGACAATACGTCTCTTTTCGTGTGTGTGTGCGTGTTTATAACTTCTTAGACCTAAACAAAATAAAAAAGAATACATATTTGGCCAGTACTTCATGAAACATCCCGTCAAAGTAAACTGCAAAGCTAGATTACTTTTCTTCGGGTTTAACGTCTCACCACAATATTAAAGTAATTTAAAGAACATTGTCTAAATGGGACAGATATAGAGTTGCCTCACTGCGATTTCGCACCGGCATAATGCCATATTCTGTCACATATGTTACATTTCCTGGATACTTGTCCAATCAGTTCTAGAACAGCCATTTAGCTTATAATTATGCTTGACAATCAAGGGAGATATAACAATAAGGTTTTAACAACTTAAGTATGTCAAAACCACGACATTTTCCGGGACAAGTATCACCGTGTAAGGATAAAACCATAAAGTAATGTTTTCATTAAGGTAAGCATACAGGAAACACGTCAATTTATCAAACATGTTTTAAACATGACATAGTATACAGGCATATTTGAATAAAGTACATGCATTATATCATTTTTTTTTAATTTCCGCCAAGAAATATTAGGATATATATACATATATTTCGTACTTATGCATTTAATAGTGACACTGACCCTATGTGCAATCAACACACTTGCACCGTGACATGATATCGGTCACTTGAAAAATACTGTGACCTTATTTCACAAAACTCATATTGTATTTATTTTGGGATTCATGGCCGAACGTCTTACATATTATAAGAAATTATCTTGCGTCGACAAATTAAATTATCTGACGCTCGGCAGAGTGATATTCCATCAAAATCTGTTTAAGATTAAATCTCATAAATACTTTACTACGGTAAAATCTCAAAATAAACCACAAATTTACCAGTTGAAGACATATTCGCCTTTCGTAGACATTATTTCATAAAATCTTTAAAATGATGTAGCAAATAAAGTCCCTATGAAAAATGATTTATTTAAAGTAAATAATGACACTGATGCTCTATTAATATGCCCTCGCTTTCGAATCGAAATCGACCTTATTAAAATAATTGTGAAAAAGCATTGTTTTACTATCTATTTCCTCTAAAAATATAGCATCATTTCATGGAAAAATCCTGTATGCTCCATATCTAACTCACACAATTTATATAGTACAAATATTCCGTTTATCCGACTATTTAAGTGAGATAATTTAAATCACATACATTATACGAATAGACTAGAACCGCAAGCGGTATCTCGGTTTTCGCTTTTAACTTAATCAGCTTGAACACCTTATTTCAGCTTAGCCACAATTTTCAATATGAAACAAAACGCTAAAGAAAACGCCTTGAGAAAAGGACTTCAAGTTCTTGAGTTATAAGCAATTAAGCATGGAGCGCTCTCCCTAGCGAAATTATGACGTAATGATTTTAATACAGATCATGTGGTAATATGTTTAAAATTATAAGAATTTAGCGTTTCGCATCAATCTGCAATCATTTGCCGATTGTAGTCAAGAGGCGATAGCATAAAAAAGGTGGAGTTCATGTAACTCCTCATTTTGCACATAACCTTTGTTATGGAAATCTTAAAAGCTGTCAGGAAATTGGGGGTTTAAACTCTAGAAAACGGTACTTGTGTTCTGTGTATATATTACACTGTGAAGAAAACTTGAGTACCGTCGCTGTGAAAGTATAAATGACATAAATTGGATCGTTCAGCTAATTACAAGTGAGATCTTCTAGCGCCAATATTTTCCCATACCCGATACTTTGAAATCCATCATATTTATTTGTTCTGTCAATAAGGAACAGAATGCTGAAAACCGCATTTAAATCAGACTTCAACTGTTTGAGTCATAAGGAAAAGAGTGATTTTAAGCGAAGCGCTCACTAGCGGCGAAATTAGAAACAAAATTGATTAAATATTTTCTATTAGGTACCTAGAAATGCAGGAAAAAGTTTAATTAGGTATAGAATATGCAAGGGTCAAACATTCTGTTTCTTAAATTTCACAATTAGAAGAATACAAACTGATTTACCATTGTTCAAAAAAGGATCAAACTTTGGACAGCCGTTAAATGACGAAATCAAGTACGATCTTCAAAAACTAAACAGTACTGGAAAAAGCTCTTCAAGAACTAAAATTTCTGTACATATACTCTCGATAAAATATTTTTAGCTTTGTAGCTATTTGGGCCGAAGAAAAAAAAACAATTTTCGAATATGACCTTGACCTTTGTTTTTTTTTAATTGTGAGACCCTTTCAAACCTGACACCTCGTAAAATGTAACTCCTACCCTCGAAAATCATATTTTATTAGGATATCAAAAAGGAACATAAAGCTGAAAATCGCATTTAGTTCAGACCTCAACTGTTTGAGTTATAAGCAAAAGAGTGAATTCAAGCAAAGCACCCCTTATCGGCAAAATGAGAAATAAAATTGATTAAAATTTTACCTGGCAATGCAGCAAAAAGTTCAATCATGCATACAAGTCGCAGAAGTCAAACATTCTATTTCTTATAAATCACAAATTGAAGAATAAAATCTGATTTACAATTATTCCAAAAAAGGATCAAACTTTTGACTGCCGTCAAATGATCAAATCAAGTCCGTTCTTCAAAACTAAACAATACTGGAAAGAGCTCTTCAAGAACTTCAACTTTTGTTCATATGCTCTCAATGACATATTTTTAGTTTTGGAGCTATTTGGGGCCGAATAAAAACATAAAAATTGTAATATGACCTTGACTTTTTTATTTTTATAAACCTTTTTAATTGTGAGGCCCTTTCAAACATAACAATATATAACGTGTGAATTTTTTTAGAAGAATGTACAAAAAAGTCAGGTGCGACAAAAAAATGTTTTTGAATTTTTATTTTTTCCAATATTTTAGTGAAATTTGACCGCTTATAAAGGAGAAACCATGCATTTCTTAAATTCGCCACCCCATATAATTCGTGCGTATATGTCTTGCAAATCATTTCAGAAAAAAAAAATTCTATCTGATCTCTAACAAAAATGGATACGTTTTTTCGTACACCTACCCTCATTTGCACAGTTGTTTTTTTATGAGATTCGAACTTTCAATCTTCTGTACCTAAAAACTTTTCAGCGACACTACCTCGAAACTATCATATATTATTAGGCTATCAATAAGGAACAGAATACAAAAACCCGCATTTGAATTGGACCTCAAATAACTGAGTTATTAGCCATTAATAAATTTGATGAAAAACGCCCCCTAGAGGGAAAAGTAAGATATAAATGAAACTTTTCTCAACGTTCTGATCATCTTTAAATATGTGGTAATGACTGTTTAAAAATGTATACATGTGACTTTTCTGATCATGGAGCTATGCCGTTTACAAAAAAGAGTTAGAAAAAAATATAAAAAAAAACAGAAGAAGAAAAACAAGTTGTCGAACTGCGATGCGAAAACCTAATAAAAAAAACAATCAACAGAAGAAGGTTTACAATAGGTTTTTGCTCTTAGAATAACAACAACCTAAAATGTTTACTCAATTCCAAAATATATTTGTAATTGATAGAATTAATCCTGAACTTCACTGCACAGAAAGATAAACTATCAATACTATCAGGAACATTTGTTGTAATGTAAGTAAGAAAATAAATCATAAATTACGCTGTTTTTCCTAAGGTACTTGCACCTACATTTACGAAATTACGTAGAAGTCTTTCTCAATGAAGGACGACTCTATATAAATGTACAGGAATTTCCGGCGTTTTTTTATCATATAATAGTCAAAATTGAGCGACAAACAGTTCTGCGTGTTACAAATTACACTTCAAATATCGATTTATTATGAAATAAATTTAGTCTTGCTTTTTGAGTAAATGGGAATACTGTTTTTATATGACCTTTTTACTTTAAGCACGTCCTTAAATCTTTATTGTGTGGTAAAATATAAACATTCGTTAATATATTGAAGAAAAGACACCAATGACTCTAACCGCCCGGCTGTATAACAAAAAAGACGCAATACCACGCATAACGTCAAAACTATTTCAAAATTTTATGTGTTGAAATAATCATTTAATTCGTTTTAAATATCATTGCTTTTATGAGTATCATCTAACTACTAAATTTCCTTCTAAAATTCGAAATTGAAAATCGGACGAAAAATCAGGTTTATAACAAGGAATATATTCAAATACATATTCGGTGTATTTAAAAAAAATGCAAATCTTATCAAACACATTATAGATGTTAAATCTAAAATGTGCAACGAGTATTTAAACACACACACACACACACACACACATATATATATACCGATGTCCGTCATCTGCTAACACAGACACACACATATATACCTATTTCCGTCGTCTGCTAACACACACATGTATATATATATATATATATATATATATATATATATATATATATATATATATATATATATATATATAATCCTGCTAAAAGTACCATTGAATTTAGATAAACATAGGGGTTTATAGGCAGATCAGGAAGATACGAGTAAAACCGATATGAAAAACAGTAATCTGTGTTAAAACTACAATTTGGTCTGTGGTATAAAATAAATATAAAATACATATTTTTCGATCGTTTTGGAGCTGTAAATATGCTACGTTAGCCAGATGAAAAATATGTAATGGAAAAAAGTGGGATTCGAACCCGTAACCTTTGGCTTTATAGTCATACCATATACCAGAGAAATTGAGTTACACAAAGTGTAGTTTTATTTCACATTGCAATTAAAAGACAAACCCACGATGTTTAAAATCATATTATAGAGCATCGATCCCTGGTCCAGTCGAAAATGTTTACAACTGTGTGTATTTAATATTTAAATAGAACAATATGAGTATTATCTGCCAATTGATAATCATGTAGAAAGATTTCTACCCTGATAAAAATAAATGGACGTGACGGTAATAAAAAGCAAATGGTGGACTGTAATCAAAATATAGACTATGTTCCGAATTTACATATCGAATGAACGTCGTTTTAACTAGGAAAATAAAGAGTCGTGAATTCTCCATATACCGACTCGACACTCTGTCTAAAAGAAACGGTAAAATGTCTTTAATAAACTAGAAAATGGCTACACGTCCTTTCTTTGCAAAATAATTTGATTCGGTAAAATATACAGCCTTGGGCGAAAAAGTGTCAATTGCATACATGAGTATTGTGCAAACAACTGAAAGTGTAAGAGGCAATAAATATAAGCTGAAAAATATGTGGAATATATGTTGTCGGCAAAGTTGAGTGTATGGTTTAAGCGAGTATGAATATTAATAGGGACATAACAAATACAACGACACAATTCCTGTGAATGTGCGTAGTAATGCAGGTATTGTCCATTGGAATTCGCCCCACATGAGTAAAATATGAGATTCTAGTGTCAGTGCGAAATTGAGAATATTCTGGTTTGAGTGTAATTTTGTGTACTGTCCATCGGTTTTAACAGCTCAGCCCTCCTCCATGCAATCTGTATACGGTACAGATTAATTTTTGTGTCTGCCCAAAAGTAAAACCTCAGCTATGCAGCAAAGGTTGGACAGTTAGTTCATACGTTCGGGACTTCTCCATCTCTAGCGCGTGCCACTGCTCGTTTAAAACTTATAACCACTGTCAGTTATTGGTGGTATTCCTGCAAGTGAGAAGATAAATTGCGTTTGTATACCTCACGTTGTGAGGCAAAACTCTAGTACCGCGGTTTGTATTTTCCGGTGTATGGGTCAAGGTTAGGGTAAGGGTTATGGCTATTTTGGGGACTGAAAGAGTGGTAAGTTTCAAAGATAAATATACCTTGCTATCTTATCAATCTACATATGCAGTGTAGCCATACCAAGTGACTTTTTTTCAAGCAGCACTTGAAACCTTGGAATGCGAGCGGACTACAGTTCCAAGCTACTATTTTCCAAGGTACAACGCAGTGCATGAAAAACCCAACGGCTCACCAACTGATAGAAATCCTAATTAACATGGAAAGCCTATTTTAGTTGTCACAAGTGTAGAGCTATACCACCGTATACCTTGATGCAAATATATACCGATTGGAGGAAATCAGTCGGGCGTGGAAGATAATGGTTAGACTATGAAACCGGGAAGATATGATGCATGATAAACATAGTAAAAGAAAACAATTCAACAATAGATCGTTATTTTTTTTTTTAATTTCGAATAGCTGCGGGCATATCAATACCTTTCAGGCGACAGAGGCGAATTCTGGTTCAAATATATACAGTAATAAATGCGGTAAAAGTTTCGAAAGTGCCAATGACTTGGAATTGCACTCTTGCATCGACAATGAAAGCGGGAGGAAGTGGACTCGACGACAGAAGACAACCTACTGCATCAAAAAGATGTAGGGATCCTGACAAAGAAATTCCACAGCCGAGTCCAAAACGACGTGTGATTAATATAATTCGTTGTCGCCAGTGCGAATATTCAGCTTCATCCCACAGCGAGTTATACCATCACCGCTCAGTTAAACATTCTCAAGCAAATGCTACCGCGTTTCAACCATCATCGTGGAACGCCAATGAAAAAATACCTTGGGAAGAAGATGACGAAGATCTACACCGGAGTTACAGACAGCTCAAACATTTGATTTTATAGCAGAAAAAGACAGTATTGACAAATAGGATTCGTTATAATTTCCTGACTAAAAGGCTACGTTTGACTCAAATAGATGTTGTCTGGCACGCATTACTACAACGCCCGGATACGAAATACAAACTCGTTAACCGTGTTGGTTACTAATATCGTTTATTCAGTGTTTCGGACGTCATTCCCTCTGGGTGACGGTGTGCAACTTCCTGGATATATTATTCAAGAAAAAGTCAATCTTCGCTCTACATAAAAGCCCCGACTCTGGAAAGATATACGAAGATGATATGTGCATGTTCCGATGCCTAGCCTATCATGAGTTAAAGAAAGAGAGGGTAGAGACTCTGACCAAACGCCTTCATCGCACTTGGCTGCAGTATGTTGAGAAGACGAAATTACGCTCTTCAGAAATATCCACAAACAATATTCCTGAAGTAGAACAATGTTTCCAGGTTGATATTAACATCTATCAATTAAAGAAGGATAAATCAGTTAACATTATATACAAATCTCGCAATGTTTTCGAAAATAATGGCAAGCCAAACACAGTGTATATGAATTTATTCGAAAATCCTTTATCGTATGTTAAAAACTTCAAGACATACAGTAGCAAATTTAAGTGCGACGAATGCGGTAAAATGTTCGATAATTCATTTCAATTAAATCGCCACTTCAAATCATGTAAAAAATCGCGTAATATCATATTTCCTGGCGGGTTCTATAAAGAAAATAAAACTAATTTGATAGGTTAAATGAATTCGGGATAGGCGTGTCTCGAGAGTTACGATATTACCCGTGGTTCGTGGTGTTTGATATGGGGGCTATGGTGGTACCGACCGTTGCTACACAGACATACGGAGATGGGGAAAAAAGAACATTATTAGCGACGCACACTCCCGTTTCCGTATTTCTGTATAGCAACGTGCCGGGGTACGAAAAAAAGCAGTTTATACTTAACGAAGATCTCGACACATTAATACTTGAAATGATAAGTCGACTTAATGAAATGTCAGAAAAGTGTGAACGACTTTCGCGAGAAAGATGGGATAACGTTTTTAAAACATTATCAAAATTAAAAGCAGAATGGATTGATTCGAACACGCACACAACCGAGATTGATAATTTAGATTGCGCAGTTGACACGGATGAATATGAGCCCCTATTGGCGGAATTTGTGCACGCAATGGGTAGAGAAAATGTATGGCATAATGTATAACATAACTTTTCATATAATAACGAGCTACGCGTGGAAAAAAATGACTGGAGTGAATCCGATAGTGGTGGTGGTAGCAATGTTGATGCTGCTGATGATGACGATGATAATGATGAATTAATAGCTCGATTTCGCCCCCTAAACCAAAGTCACGATGTTGTTGTTGTTGTTGTTGTTGTTTATGATGATGATGATGATGATGATGATGATGATGATGAATTAAAAGCTAGATTTTCTCCCAAAATCCAAAGTCGCGAAAATGATGATGTTGATGATAATGATGATGATGATATTGATGTGATGATGATGATATTGATGATGATGATGTAACTAAAAGTGGAAAAAGTACAGATTTTACTCAAAAAATAATGAAAAACGTATATCCCAACTTCTTTCGGACTTTGAACGGTACTGCTAGCAAATACCTGTGATAGGTTTTAATTCTGGTAAATACGATATTAATTTGATAAAGGGGAAATTAATCACTTAGCTAGGACTTCACGAAGTAAAAAACAACACTTTATAATCAAGAAGAATAATAACTACGTTTGTGTTAGTAATGATGCGATTTGTCGATATGAGTAATTATCTCCCTACAGGTACATCGTACGATCAGTTTCTGATGGCTTTTGCTGTCCGATTACGAAAATTGTATTTTCCGTACGAATATTTTGATAACTTCGAAAAATTGAATGAGCCCTGTTTACCCCGGAAAGAGGCATTTTATTCGTCACTAAAAAGGTGTAATATTTTAGAAAATAAAACTAAATTCGGTATATTAGACCTAAAGCAAGCAAATTACCCGAAAAGGCGTTGAAAATCTTCGGAGGAACCAGTACTCCTTCTTCTTCTTTTTGATGAAACGTATGGTAAATTACAAAATATATGGGTAGAAAAAAAAACATGATAACTTTTCGCGACTATTTACAATATTACTCTGAATTCGATGTAGGTCCATTTGTACAAGGTGTCGCGACTTTCCAAGATTTTTTTTCGCAAAAGGTTTAGACGTTTTTAAAGAGTGCGTGTCCATTCAAGGTATTACTAAAAAATGCTCTACAGGTACGGATTGCGGGAGGGATCGTCCTTTTCCCTCTTTGATAAATATGACGCTGACCTGTATGATAGTTTCAAGAATAATCTAACAGGAGGTCCTTCTATCGTATATTGCAGACACCATCGCGTAGGAAGCACCTTTATTAGAGGTAGACAGAACCGACCTTGTCAATCCATATATGGTTACGACGCGAATAGTCTTTACCTATACGTTATATGTCAAGAAATGCCCGTTGGTCGTTACATTCGACGCAGTGCAGAAAATAAACTCAAACCAGTCAATAAAGTGAAGCGGTTGTATGCAATGTACGACTGGATGAATTGGCTTAACCAGGCAGAAGGAAAAAATATCCAACATAAAATTAATAAAGGGAGGGAATTCAGAGTCGGACCGTACTTTGTTGATTGATACGATCCGAATACGAGAGAAATATATAAATGTTTAGGTGATTATTACACCGGTGTCCGTGCAGGAATATGACCGATGATAAAAGTGTTGTTATATATAAGAGAACGATGGAATGACTGGAGTTTAGTACAAGTCAGGGCTATAAGATCAATACAATATGGGAATGTGAATACAGGGAGATGTTAAAATCGAACGAAGATATGAAGGCGTTCGTACAAAAAAGTTTACCTTCTTTTTATAGAAAACAACCTTCAGAAGTGGAGCAAACGGATATTATCAGGGGTGTAATGTATGAAAGCCTGTTCGGATTTATAGAATGTGATATACGCATCCCAGATACATGGGATGGAGTCGAAATAAAACCGTATTCTGATTTATCTCCTTATGAATACTTCGAAGAAATGAGTCCATTATATTTAACTCCAGATGCAACGTTTGAGAGTATCGGTCCTCACATGCAAGAATATGTTTAAACGCACGGCTTATCGAATTGGTTATTGGTTGGTGGGATGAGAGCGAAATAAATCCTGCTTTTTTCACCTCTGCTAAAATGGTATATATCGCAAGGCCTTCTAATAACGAATATTTACCAAGTAATTGAATATTCTAAAATGACATGTTTTCGAAACATGGAGAGGATGTGATGTAAGCGCACCGCTTAGGGGACATCAATCCATCAAAAGAAAATTAACTTTACTTTTTAAACTTGTAGGAAATTCTGGGTTCGGGGGTAGAATTATGAATAAGGAAAAGCACAGACAAGTCAAATACGCGAAAGGCTTTATAAAGTCTTGCATGTTTGTCAAAAACAACAGATTTTTAAATATGACCGTATTAGATACTGATGTGTTTGAGGCCGATTAAAAAAAAAAGGCTCGTATAAATATCGATCACCCGTTGTCACTCGGTATCGTGATACTGAACTACACAAAACTGCACATATTACGATTTTATTATGATTTTATGGATCGCTATATAGACAGGATCGATTTTCAATATATCGAAATGGACACGGACTCAGCCTATTTTGCTCTTTCTAAACCCACTTTGAGAGGGGTAGTGAAAGAAAACATGCTGTCTGAATATTATGCGAACTTTTTCTGACGATGCGAAACCGATCGCGAAATTCAGCCTGGTGAAGGTGATGCTTGGTTTCCGAGACAGTGCTGCGCGAAAAATATCAATTATGACAACCGCACCCCCGGTCTGATGAAGGTGGAATTTAAAGCAACCAGCATGACGGGGTTATGTTAAAAAAATACGCAGCTAAATGTGAAAATAGTGGGAAGATTAAATAAAGACTTAAGGGTTAAATAAAAACCTTGTCGACCCGACTGTTGAATTTTTAAAAACCCAATCAACCGTGTATGGTACTAACAGGGACATATCCACCTTAAGAACTGCAATGCTTTCGTACACTCAAGCGAAAAAGTCTATATATTTGTGTATGTGTGAAAGTATGAACGCGTGTGCGAGATTGATTAAAATACTGATCTAATAGCCTGCAAAATTAGTTGGGACGTCGAGGTCCTATTATTTATTATTTTATTTTATTTTAGTTTATTTTGTAAATGAAATATATAGATTCTAGTTATAAAGAATAAAAAAGGATGAACGAAATTAAGATCTCTGACGTAATATTGCAGTTGGCAACTGTAAACCAGTCTGAACCTTTCTGCACGCTCTAATTATTATGGTAATAATGATAAATATATAATTACATGCAACAACATAATGTTCAACATAAGATTTTTCTATGCGGTGTAGATTGCAATGGCGCAAACTCACCTTTCTATGTCAAATATCGACACTTTCGATGTTTCCGATTTATCCGTTAAAAAGATAGACGAAAAGTAAGCTTGTGTTTGGAAAACCATTGCCATGTATCTGTTTATAAAAATACGGATGGGCAAATCGTAGTAACGATAAAGAAGGGAACGAGATCTTTCACTGTATCTAGGGAAATATTTAAAGAAATGTTCGATCTGAAAGAAACAATATTATTTTGTTCAGCGTTTTTGAAAGGATGTCAGTAAACGAATACCTACAAGAAACTTATTTTGACCCTTCACATACCGCTGCATTCTCGGGACCTGAAAAACTTTATCAAACAGTGAAAAGAGATGGGAAATATGAAATAGGTAGAAGCAAATTCGCCGATGGTTGTATAACAGGGAGGAATATTCACTGCAACGGGAAGTTAAAAAAAAATCTAGAAGACGGATTATTACATCTGGTGTGGATTAGGAATGGGGGGCCTTACCTGGCGGATGTGGGGAATTTAGCGAAATGGAACTCGGCGTTTCCTTCTTGTTGATATGTATAGATCTTTTTTCGCGTTATCTTTTCGTTGAACCGCTTAAAAATAAGTCGGCTATGTCAATTCAAGACGAACTTGATAAAATTTTAACTCGATCTGGAAGGAGGCCTCAGATAATTCTGTTAAAATCTGTTCAAAGATTACCTAAAAAAAGTAACATCAAATATTTCACTACTCAAAATGAAGACATTAAAGTATCTACCGCAGAGCGCGTTATTCGTACTTTAGGAAAAAAATGTTTAGGATGTTTCAAAGGAACAGGACTTATCAGTATCTCAATAATTTACAGAAAACTAGTGGATAGTTATAACACCACTCCACATTCCGGTTTGGGGCGCGGTATATCCCCTAAACACGTTATATAAGGACATTGAGGCTCAGATATTCGATCGCCTGTATAATATACAAGGCAATAAGACGAGAGACATATCTCAATTTAAATCCGTATTCAATATAAATTGGGAGACACTGTTAGGCTAGTATATACAAAGGACATTTTCCGGAGGGATTATCAGCAAAAGTGGACTCCGGAATTTTTTAAGATCTCGGACAGAATGATTAATCAAGGACGAACAGTTTACAAAGTAGACGATTTTGAAAATGAAGCGATAGAAGGAACATTTTACGAACATGAACTAAGCAGATTCGATGTCGATAAAAGTACAGCTTACAAGATCGAAAAAATAATCGGAACGCGACGTAGGTGCGGTGTGACTGACTATTTAGTAAAGTATGATAGTTGGCACGATAAGTTAAATTCATACGTCACAAAGGATATGATTGAACAATTAGTAAAGTAAAATCAATTTAAAAAATGTCGTTTTACTTGATCGTTAATAGTGATAAACACGGAACGTATTTTCCGGGTAACATTCCGTGTCATTTTAGGTGTAAATTAAATCGCACGCTAAACTTGATGGGTTATTTGCAAGTAGCTTTGACCGAATTAGCTTTAAACGAAAATGGTACCGGTTTAGAAAGATTGTATATATATTCGGATGTGTGCGGAAAAATGTTAGCCGACGGAGATAACGTACCATTACTCAGACGCGCGATTATTCCGAGGAACAAAAACAGCTCATTTAACACTCTCTAACCTACCTGTGATAAAAAGTGAGACGATTGAAATTGAATTTTGGTTGAAAACTGAACGAGGGACGAAAGCTGAACATTTGATTCAAGAGGTATCGTTAGTTCTACACTTCTTTCGGAATTCTTAAAATCGCGATCGGATTTACAACATGGATAGTCAAAATCTGTACATTTCAAACTACGAAACGTGTGTGCGATATTTCGAAAACGGAATAAAAGATTCAGTTCAAATTAAAACGAAATATTATTTGCAAACAAATGAAAGTGCGCCTGAATTACGAGTAATTCCTATCGATTAATAGGAGGGGCAGAATAACGACAGCTATTCACCAGTCGGAAATATAACACTAACGTCACCCAGTCAACAAACAGTTGAACAAGTGGAGACCTAATTAGCGAGAATGATTAAAAAAAGGTATAAAACGTAAGTCTGGAAGCAGACGCGGATCAAATAGCAAACGTCCGAGGAAAGGTAGACATTATCGTTCTAAAGTAAAAACTTCTTGTCGAACCAAAAGTGCGCAGTCGAAACGGTTAAACGAGAAAACAATATTTTCGTGTAAGATGGCTACTCTTAATCCCGAATTTTTCAGCGAGGTCTTACCAAGCGAACTATCGTTATTCGACTTGGACGCGACGCAAACTGCCATTGAAAAGATATACTATCACCAAATACAACCTATCAGATCAATGATTCATCACTTATCCAGTTTTCAGTGCGCGGACAAAATGGGATGGAATTTATAGATACGAAACATAGTTTTATGAGCATAAAGGCGAAAATCTTTCACTCAGATGGAAGTTCCTTAAACACACAGAGTATGCAGGACCCGTAAATCTTCTCGCTCACGCGCTTTTCGATCATTTGGATGTAAATTTGCAGGGAAAGTTCGTTACTTTGGCGAGCGGGCACTATCCTTGTAAAGCTATGAAACAAGCTTTACTTCGCTATGGAACTGATTCTGAATCGAAGCTGGCTTCTCAGCTGTTTTACAAAGACACGCCCGGGCATCTGGACGATGATGACGCAAAATACGGTCTTAACGACGGATTTAAAAAAACGCGCCTCCTGTTTGTGACAGGTAAATCAGTTCAAATGGTAGCGTCAATAGCCCATGGTTTGTTTAGTTTAATTCGATATATTTGAAACAACGTATTGTTAGATATCAAATTTTATCGAACCAAGCCAGAATTTTATTTAATGAGTGATGTGCTCCACCCAGAATTAAAAATCGTGATTGAGGACATGACAAAATCGTGATTGAAGACATGATAGTATTCATATGTAAGATGCTAATCAACCCTGTTGTCATTTTCGCTCAAAACAAAGCGCTGGAAAGAGCAAACGCCAAATATCGATACACCAAGGCGGAAGTTCGCATGTCCGCCATTTCGCAAGGCCAGGTAAATTTTACCAAAGACAACGTGTGCCAAGGACTAAAACCTAACAAAATCGTGATCGGATTTGTCAACGGACAATCTCTCGCAGGCACTTACAACGCATCACCGTGGAATTTTCAATCTTTTGATCTATCAGAGATAAATGTTACTGTGGACGGAGTCTCAGCCCTCGGGAATGCTATTATATTGAATTTTGATTCAAATAGCGGTGTTGATTGTACAGAGGCTGACCATTGGCCAATTAAAACCGCGGGTAAATGGACGAATGACCAGGGAATTCAGTTTGGTTGGGACGATATTACTTAAGGCTACGCGTTTTACGCATTCGATCTTGAGCCGACATTTGCTGGCAGAGACTACCTGACGTTGGTTAGACAAGGGATCGTGAGAATATCGGGGAATTTCGCCCATCCACTACCTACCCCAGTAACCTGCGTTATATACACGGAAGGTGTTAGTTATTTCGAACTAACCCAATCGAAAGATGTTATTGTATACCAGTAATTAATGTTAAGTTATTTATTGTTTTATCGAATATCATCTCAAGTGTGAAAATTATCATATTATATCATTATTATTATTATGATTTATAGTAATGTAATTATCACGATTATTATATATTGATAGTACATGTATTGTTATTGTTATTAATAATTCATTATTAGGTTTTCGCCTCTGCAGGGCGAAAACCTATTGTTCTTCTTCTGTTGATTTGTTAGGTTTTCGCCTCTGCTGGGCGAAAACCTATTGTTCTTCTTCTGTTGATTTTTTTTTTTTTTATTATTTTTCCAATTCCACCCATTTTTGTGTCCAGCCTAGCGGCCAGATGAGAAAAGCTACAGCTATGAAATTTTGGGCATGGAGTCATCTTTATCTGAATATGTGTCTAATTGGTCAAACTTTTCACATTTATTTCTGATTTAGCCACTAGGGGGCGCAATGCATGTAATCACTGTTTTGCTAATAACTCAAAAATTTAAAACCTGATTTAGATGCGGTTTTTTACTTAATGTTCCTTGTTGACAGCCCAATCAAATATGATGGAAATCTCATCATCGAGTACGGAAAAAAAATTGTTCTAGGAGAGGTTGAATGTTCGAACCTTGGAAAAAAGTGGAAAAATGAGGGTAGGTCTACGAAAAACCTACCCACTTTTGTTAGAGATCAGATAGAATAATTCTGTTTGCTGCATACGATTTGCAAGACATATACACACAAAATATATGGGGTGGCGAATTAAGGAAATGCGTGGTTTGTCCTCTAGAAACGGTCAAACTTCACTAAATTTTAGGAAATTTTAAAAATTGTCGCTCCTGACTTTATTTTCTGTTCATTCTTCATGAAATTTTCACACGAAAACTAAAAATATTTCATTGAGAGTATATGAACAAAAGTTTTAATTCTTAAAGAGCTCTTTCCAGTGATGTTTAGTTTTTGAAGATCGGACTTGATTTGGTCATTATACGGCAGTAAAAAGTTTGATCCTTTTTTGGAATAATTGTAAATCAGGTTTTTTGCTTCAAATTCTGATACATAAGAATAAAAAGTTTGACTTGTGCGACTAACGTTAGTATACTTGATTGAACTATTTGCTGCTTTGCTAGGTACCTAACATTAAAATTTTAATCAATTTTCTTTCTCATTTTGCCGCTAGGGGGCGCTTTTCTTGAAATCATTCTTTTGCTTATAACTCAAAAAGTTGAAGTCCGATTCGAATGCGGTTTTTTTGCATTCTGTCCCCTGTTGATAGCCTAATAAAATATGATAGGATTCGAGGGTCCGTGTGTCTGAAAGCTTTTGAGCTACAGAAGGTTGATTGTTCGAACCTTGCAAGAAAACAAAAACAAAACAAAAACTGTGCAAATGAGGGTAGGTCTACGAAAAACCTATCCGTTTTTGTTAGAGATCAGATAGAAGAATTCCGTCTCCGGCATACCATTTAAAAGACGTATACACACAAAATATATGGGATGGCGAATTAAGGAAATGCGTGGTTTGTCCTCTAGAAACAGTCAAACTTCACTAAATTTTAGGAAAAATTAAAATTTCAAAAACATGTTTTTGTTGCTCCTGACTTTATTTTCTGTTCATTCTTCATGAAATTTTCAGACGGTACGTATTGTTATGTTTGAAAGGGCCTTATAATTCAAAAAATAAAAAAAAAATGAAAAGGTCAAGTTCAGGTTACGATTATTGTGTTTTTATTCGGCCACAAATAGCTCCAAAACTAAAAATATTTCATTGAGAGTATATGAACAAAAATTTTAGTTCTTAAACAGCTCTTTCCAGTGATGTTTAGTTTTTGAAGACCGGACTTGATTTGGTCATTATACGGCAGTCCAAAGTTTGATCCTTTTTTGGAATAATTGTAAATCAGGTTTTATGCTTCAAATTCTGATACATAAGAATAAAAAGTTTGATTAGTGCGACTTATATACTTGTTTGAACTATTTGCTGTTTTTGCAATTTTGTTTCTAATTTTGCCGCTAGAGGGCGTTTTCCTTAAAATCACTCTTTTGCTTAAAACACAAAATGTTAAAGTCTGATTGAAATGCGGTTTTCAGCATTTTGTTCCTTGTTGACTGCACCACAGAATGTGATGGATTTCAAGGGACAGAGTATGGGAAAATATTTCGCTAAATTTAATGTTCTAAAAAAAAAAAAAAAAAAATGTGCAAATGAGAGTAGGTCTTCAAAAAACTTTTCGTTCTGTTTCATATTGAAAATTGTGGCTGAGTTGAAATAAAGTGTTCAAATTGATTTGGTTAAAAGCGAAAACCGAGATACCGCTTGCGGTTCTAGTTTTTATTTTTATTATTTTTCCAATTCCACCCATTTTTGTGTCCAGCCTAGCGGCCAGATGAAAAAAGCAACAGCTATGAAATTTTGGGCATGGAGTCATCTTTATCTGAACATGTGCATAAATAGTCAAATTTTCACTTTTGTTTCTGATTTAGCCACTAGGGGGCGCAATGCATGTAATCACTGTTTTGCTAATAACTCAAAAATTTAAAACCTGATTTAGATGCGGTTTTTTACTTAATGTTCCTTGTTGACAGCCCAATCAAATATGATGGAAATCTCATCATCGAGTACGGAAAAAAAATTGTTCTAGGAGAGGTTGAATGTTCGAACCTTGGAAAAAAAGTGAAATAATGAGGGTAGGTCTACAAAAAACCTTCCCACTTTTGTTGGAGATCAGATAGAAGAATTCTGTTTGCTGCATACGATTTGCAAGACAAATACGCATAAAATATATGGGGTGGCGAATTTAGGAATTGCGTGGTTTGTCCTCTAGAAAAGGTCAAACTTCACTAAATTTTAGGAAAAATTAAAATTTCAAAAACATGGTGTTTTTGTCGCTCCTGGCTTTATTTTCTGTTCATTCTTCATGAAATTTTCAGACGGTACGTATTGTTATGTTTGAAAGGGCCTTACAATTCAAAAAATAAAAAAAAATGAAAAGGTCAAGGTCAGGTTACGATTATTGTGTTTTTATTCGGCCACAAATAGCTCCAAAACTAAAAATATTTCATTGAGAGTATATGAACAAAAATTTTAGTTCTTAAACAGCTCTTTCCAGTGATGTTTAGTTTTTGAAGACCGGACTTGATTTGGTCATTATACGGCAGTCCAAAGTTTGATCCTTTTTTGGAATAATTGTAAATCAGGTTTTATGCTTTAAATTCTGATACATAAGAATAAAAAGTTTGACTTGTGCGACTAGTATACTTGATTGAACTATTTGCTGCTTTGCTAGGTACCAAACAGTAAAATTTTAATCAATTTTCTATCTCATTTTGCCGCTAGGGGGCACTTTTCTTGAAATCATTCTTTTGCTTATAACTCAAAAGGTTGAAGCCTGATCCAAATGCGGTTAATTGAATTATGTTCCTTGTTGATAGCCTAATAAAATATTATAGTTTCTAGGTATGAGTGGCTGAAACTTTTTGAGCTAGTAACGGAAGGTTGAAAGTTCGAATCTCGTAAAAAAACTGCAAATGAGGGTAGGTCTACGAAAAACCTATCCATTTTTGTTAGAAATCAGATAGAAGAATTATGTTTGCTGCAAATGATTTGCAAGCCATATACGCACAAAAAATATGGGGTGGCGAATTTAAAAAATGCATGGTTTGTCCTCTAGAAAAGGGTCAAACTTCACTAAATTTTAGGAAAAATTAAAATTTCAAAAACATGTTGTTGTTTTTTTCGCTCCTGACTTTATTTTCTGTTCATTCTTAATGAAATTTTCACAAGTTATGTATTGTTATGTTTGAAAGGGCTTCACAATTAAAAAGTTAAAAAACATTGAAAAGGTCAGGGTCATATTACGAAAATTGTGTTTTTATTCGGCCCCAAAGTGCTCCAAATCTAAACATATTTCATTGAGAGTATATGAACAAAAGTTTTAGTTCTAAATAGTTCTTTCGTATAATGTTTAGTTTTTGAAGGTCAGACTTGATCTTTTCATTTTACGGCAATCAAAAGTTTGACCCTTTTTCTGAATAATTGTTATTCAGTTTTTCTGCTTAAAATTGTGATATATAAGAAAAAGAATGTTCGATTAGTGCGACTTATATACTTGTTTGAACTATTTGCTGCATTTCTAGGTACCTAATTGTAAAATTTTTATCATTTTTTTTCTCATTTTGCCGCTAGACGGCGCTTTGCTTAAAATCACTCTTTTGCCTATAACTCAAAACGTTAAAGTCTAATTGAAATGCGGTTTTCAGCATTTTGTTCCTTGTTGACAGCACCACAAAATGTGATGTGATGTGATGATAGGGTATGGGAAAATATTTGCGCTAGAGGAGTTTGAATGTTCTAACATTAAAAAACAAAACAAAAACAAAAACAAAAAAAAAAAAACAAAAAAAAAAAACAAACAAAAAAATGTGCAAATGAGATTAGGTCTTCAAAAAACCTTTGCGTTCTGTTTCATATTAAAAATTGTGGCTGAGTTGAAATAAAGTGTTCAAGTTGATTAGGTTAAAAGCGAAAACCAAGATACCGCTTGCGGTTCTAGTTATCATTGTTCTTCTAATCTTTATTATAGTAATGTTATTGTTATATTAATTGATTAATAGTATGGAATGTTGCAAAAAAGAGTCTTTAATTAAATATGAAACTCCTTGCACGATAACCCTTGTTTTACCAACTGGAGGTGGAAAAACGTCTTTCGTTTATCGTTTGCTTAAAAACTCAACCGGTATTTTTAAAGACACATTTTCATTCTTGTTATATTGTTATTCCGCCTGGCAACAGATTTATGAGGAAATGCTTAAATCGATATCCAATATATCGTTTAAAGGAGGATTTCCTTCTGGAGAAGAATTACAAATGTTAACTAAAAACAAGAAAGCTAAGTGTTCGATATTAGACGACTTAGCTGATTCAATAAACGTTTCAGCTAAATCGGAACAACTGTGGACTATTTATTCTCATCACGGAAATATGACTATTCTGTACTTAGTTCATAATATATTTCCGAAATCAAAACCAGCAAGAACCATAAGTTTAAATACTAAATATGTTATCCTGTTTAAAAATCATAGGGACACTGCACAAATACAACATTTCGCGAGACAGCTTTACCCGGGCAAGAGTAAATATTTTATGGAAGCGTTTCTATCAGCTACTAAAGACGTGTGGATGTATCTCCTCGTAGATCTTCACAATTTATCCGACGATAGTTTTCGGTTAAGAACTCGACTATTTCCGGGTGAGGATACAATTATGTACTAGTTTCCGCAAAAATGAGGGATTTACTAAGAAAGGAATCTTTATTTATATATAATTAAACTAATTGATCGGGATTTGAAACTTGTTCTTAAATCTTGGACAAAATCCCAGATTCGCGCGTTGTGTGGAATACTATATAACGCTATACGCCAGTCCTTCCCAATTATAAGGAAAGACACAGGGACACTAAAAAGGTACAATTTCAGCTGGAGGATATTGATTAGTAAGTCAATCAGTGATAACGAGAAAAATAAATTATCGAAACGTAGAAAAGAAGTTACACTTATTCTAAAAGCCGCCGTGATAGTGCTACAAAATAATAAGTGAATAAAGCTTACGAAGGAATCAATTCTCATATCGAAAGATAAATATCATTCGCTGTTGGAAAAATCATCTATTAATACCGAAAACGAAGCTCTGAAACTGAATTCGAAATGGAGTTCCATCCTACAACCGCAGAATCTCAACAATATCCACAAATTAAACCCGAGGAAAATATCTTAAAATTCGTGCTAGCTACAGAAACATCCGTACCTGGAAGGCGGATAAGAAAATGCGTTGTTAGGGAAAGTTTCAAGTGAACTGGTTACCATATTAAGGTGCTTGGATATAAACGTTTCGAATTGCACAATTTAAGCATATACAGCCAAGCCTCGTTATAATGGTATTGTGTGGCTGTTCAAACGAAGTTGCTGTTATAACACATGGAGACATTAGGGGGTTCATGTACATTTGTTTCCTATATCGCTACTGTTAGAAAGAGATTGCTGTTATAATGAATGTCGTTGTAATGCGGTTCATTTGTACATAAATATATGTCGTTGGGTTTATTTTCATATAAAGTTTATAACGATGTTCTTGTTTGCTTTATAATATGTATACAATTTATCCCCATATGTATATCATTTACAAATCTATAATCTTTATATACTTCTGTTACTGGGAAATAAATCAATACAATGAATTTAACGTTTTCAATTTATAATATGTTTTTATTATGACCGATGTAATGTTCTAGTTAAATGCATGTATTAACTTACTAAAAGAAAGAAATATTAACATAATTCGAATCATATTTGTCTCTTATCTTGATATATTAATAACTTCGAATAAATAAATAAATAAATAAATAAATAAATAAATAAATAAATAAATAAATAAATAAATAAAAATACATACGTACATACATACATGCATACATACATACATGCATTCATACATACATACATACAATGATACAGCAATATATTTTATTATTTACAAATTTCATTAAAAACATTGAAAAAATAAATGATACATATTTCAAATCATACATGTATTTATATTAAGGTAGTCCTACTATAATGGTTCCGCAATGTCTTGCACTATTTAAAATTGTATCATTATAACCAAGCTTTCCTAATATATATTAGGAAACCTTGGTTATAATGGTAAAATTTAAATGATTCAAGACATTGCGAAACCATTACAGCAGGACTGCCTTAAACAAGATATGTAGTATTGCAAAGGCTTTACATAGCAGTTGAACACGTGGCCATGTGGTGTAAGAGTCATTGTCATATACTTTCATTTAATATGTTTAGATGATGTTTAGATGAATATTGTATAATACATAAAGGTTATAGGTCACATCAGCATAAATATTTATAAATGTCACTTTGTACAAAAACAAAGTCAGCGACAAGTACAAACACCATAATAAATATAATGTATATGTAATATATATATAGAATTGCATTTATTAATAACAAATATTGTCCTTGAGACGGTATAAGAATCATATAGCGACGACCGACTTATGCCGGTGTGTACAGAGTAGAACCACCGTCCTACCAGAAATAAGCTGGAAAACTTTCTCACATGTAAAATTCGGGACTCGGTGAGTGGGAGCTGTGCGACTTTAGTTAGTCGTCCCCAACCCCACTCTAACGCAATATCTCTTTATTTTACTGATATATTTATATATTCAAATAAAACGGACTATTTTCGCTGAACCACGTGTTAAACATATATCTAGCAGTTCTGTATTAAGTCCCTCTTGGTAAAATTACCGTTCAAGTGAAAATAATATATAGACTTTGTCGCTTGAGTATACGAAAACATTGCGTTACTAAAGGTGGATCTTCCCCTGGTAGTACCATACACGGTTGATTGGGTTTGTAAAACGTGCTTAAAATCAACAGTCGGGTCGACAAGGTCTTTATTTACCCCCTTGAGACTGTATTTAATCTTCCCACTATTTTCACATTTAGCTGCGTAAGATTTTGAACATAAGAACGTCATACGGGTTGCTTTAAATTCCACCTTCATCAAACCGGGGGTGCGGTTGTCATAACTGATATGTTTCGCGCAGCACTGTCTCGGGAACCAAGCATCACTTTAACCAGGCTGAATTTCGCGATCGGTTTCGCATCGTCGGAAAACGTTCGCATAATATTCAGACAGCATGTTCTCTTTCACTACCCCTCTCAAAGTGGGTTAAGAAAGAGCAATAAAGGAAGAGTCCGTGTCTATTTTGATATTTTTAAAATCGCTCCTGTCTATATAGCGATCCATAAAATCATAGTAAAATCTTAACTTGTGCAGTCATGTGTAGTTCAGTATCGCGATACCAAGTGACAACGGGTGATCGATCTTTATACGAGCCTTTTTTAATACGGCCTCAAACACGTCAGTATCTAATACGGTCATATTTAAAAATCTTTTATTATTGGTAAACATGCAAGACTTTCTAAAGCCTTTCGCGTATTTGACTTGTCTGTGCTTTTTCTTATTCATAATTCTACCCCCGAACCCAGAATTGCCTACAAGTTTAAAAATTAAAGCTAATTTGTTTGATGGATCGGTGTCCCCTAATCGGCGCACTAACGTCACATCCTCTCCAAAGTTACGAAAACATGTCATTTTAGAGTATTCAATAACTTGGTAAATATTCGTTATAAGTAGGCCGTGCGATATATACCATTTTAGCAGAGGTGAAAAAAGCATCATTTTGTCGCTCTCATCCCACCAACCAATAACAGCCGCGGCTTTTTTCGATAAGCCCTACGTTTTAACGTATTCTTGCATGTGAGGACCGATACTCTCAAACGGTGCATCTGTAGTTATACATAATGGACTCATTTCTTCGAAGTATTCATAAGGAGATAAATCCTTCTGCGGTTTTACGCCCCTGATAATATCCGTTTGCTCCACTTCTGAAGGATGTTTTCTATAAAAAGAAGGTAAGCTTTGTTGTATGAACGCCTTCATAACTTCGTTCGATTTTAACATCTCACTGTATTCACATTCCCATATTGTATTGATCTTATAGACCTGACTCGTAATTAACTCCTGTCTTTCCATCGTTCTCTTATATATAGCAACGCTTTTATCATCGGTCATATTCATGCACGGACACCGGTGTAATAATCACCTAAACATTCATATATTTCTCTCAAATTCGGGTCGTATCCATCAACAAAGTACGGTCCGACTCTGAATCCCCCCCCCCCCCTTCATTAATTATATGTTGGATAGTTTTGCCTTCTGCATGGTTAAGCCAATTCATCCAGTCGTACATTGCATACAACCGCTTCACTTTATTGACTGAATTTATTTTCTGCACTGCGTCGAATGTAACGACTGACGGGCATTTCTTGACATATAGCGTATAGGTAAAGACTATTCGCGTCGTAACCATATATGGATTGACAAGGTCGGTTCTGTCTACCTCTAATAATGGTGCTTCCTACGCGATGGTGTCTGCAAAATACGATAGAAGGACCTCCTGTTATATTATTTTTGAAAGTATCATACAGATCAGCGTCCTGCAATCCGCACCTATAGAGCATTTTTCTAACAATACCTGGAATAGATGCGAAATCTTTAAAAACGTCTAAACCTTTTGCGAAAAAAATATCTTGGAAAGTCGCGACACCTTGTACAAATGGACCTACGTCGAGTTCAGAGTAATATTGTAAATAGTCGCAAAAAGTTGTAATATTTTGCTCTACCCATATATTTTGTAATTTACGTTTCATCGGTAGAAGAATAAGGAGTACTGTTTCAACGCCTCTTCGGGTAATTTGTTTTCAGATTCCAAAAAACCGAATGTAATCTTTATTTTCTAAAATATTACACCTTTTTAGTGGCAATTAAAATGCCTCTTTCGCGGGTAAACAGGGCTCATTCAATTTTTCGAATTAATCAAAATATTCGTACGGAAAATCCGATTTTCGTAAGGGGACATCTAAAGCCATCAGAAACTGATCGTACGATGTACCTGGAGGGAGATAATTACTCATATTGACAAATCGTATCATTACTAACACAAACGTAGTTATCGTCGCTGCTCTACGAAAACCGCGTATGTCAACTTTTCCGAAAAAACTTTTTTCCACCATTGACGGGTCCACGCCACGTTTTCTGCGAAAATCCTGGACCATTTAACCAATCGGAAAGTTGTTTATTGACAATGTGAAAAAATCCTGCATATTTATTTGTTGAATTTTTTTCTCGTCGAAAACCGCGTATAACTGTTTAGGTGTTTGTGTGGAACATTTTTAACGAATTTTAATGAGTTGTTTCTTTTGTTTATAAAATTAGTTTTATATAATTGTTTATGAGTTAGTGTTAAATCATAAATTTATATGCATGGCTTCTTTTAACAAGTTAATATTCGAAGGTTACAATATCAGTCGTGATTATGTGATTATGCAATTTTCCTCGGGAAAATATTATAGCATGCTAAATTCGATCAAAAATCATTGTAAAAACGTTAAATGGGTAAATCTAGTAGTAATTTAGTAATTTGTAAAATGATATTGATTGTATAAAAAGAAATGATATTTATTAAAATTTTAAAGTCTAATTTGCCGTACAATTTTATCACACATCCACAGTAATACAGTGCCTATTGGCTGCATGAAATTCTGTTTTTCTACGCATTGATTATCAGAAAAAAAAATAGGTGCATAGAACATTTATTTAAGGCGTTTCTGTTCTTTGCGTGTAACGTCATTTCCCAGAGGGAATGGAGCATCATTTACTTTCGTTGCCTACTGAAAATATGATTAAATTAAAATATCGCCAAATCTGTCTTAAGCGACAATCAAGGGAACAATAGAAAGTGACCGCTTAACATAGACGGTCGCTAAATGAAAGTTAAACATATACCAAAATATTAGTTTGGTAATATCAAACTGACCGCCAAATGCATTTTGGCCGCTTAATAAGGGTGAACGCTAACACAGGTTAAACTGTATTATTAAATGCACCAGCTACTCAGCTTCTTTTCTACTTCTATTGTAATGGCTAGCAATCTTTTTCCATTATGACCATACTTTTAGACTGGGCTATCAGAATAACCCACAAAAGGGGTCCTGTTTTTTTTTTATAAAGAGACAGCATCTGAAGAGACAGTGGTTGGATACAAAGGTGACCGGATGCGATGCCCTAGCTCATTTGCGAATAGACATTTTAGTGTTTTTATGTGCCCGGTGTAAAGCTCCGATACACGGGACACAAGTTAGAACCAGAGCTTAGTTCTCCGATTTCCCATAGCAACCCAATGTTGCCGAGTGCAAGGCAAGGGTGAATCTGGTACCAGTTTTATACATCTTTGGTTTGACGCGGTCACCGGATTTGAACCCCAGACCTTCTGAACGCAAAGCAAACTCTCTACCACTTAAGCTTTTGTGCCGGCAAGTCTCAAATATATCATTAGAACTTGTAAAGCATTGAATGATAAAGTGGAGCATGAAGGGACAGATTTTGAAGTCGAATTTATAGCTAACTTTATCGTTTTGAAACGAGTTTTTTTAACATTCCTTGTAGTTTGGAAAACACATCATACCGTATTCTCAAGTATCATCTGTAACATTTAAAATTGATCCCTATTTTTTACAGTTTTGTTCTTATGGTACTAGTTTCGAATTTCTCGATATGTAGATATGAAGAGATTTTTTATATATAAATAACAGTATTAGGGGTAAACAATATTGCAAGATTATATACCTGGTGGCTTGCATTGAATCTAAATTTGATACATAATTATGGTACATAGTAATTTAATTTAAATCAATTGTTTTTCTTACACATTAAAAAAAGAAAATGGTTCATTCTTGTAGGTTTAGATTTAGTTGTTTACTGACCAGAAAGTTGTCATTAATGTTCAATCACATCATAAACAGTTTTTAACTTACCTGAGCATATTTGCTCAGAGTGAGCTATTAGGATCGATGAATGTCTATCGTCCGTCCTTCATCCACATTAATTTATTTGCACGCAAACAATTTTATCTCATAAATATTTATCTTTTTCAAACTTTAAGACGAAGTTAATAGTCATAATTTCTCGGGAAAATCCGATTATGGCTGATAGCGGCAATTTAGGTCTTGACACATGGTCCTTTTAATTTGAAAAAAGGCCAGGTTTCATATCGTTTGCATTCTAGCAACGTCATTTCTAAAGAAGTCATAATCATAATCATAATCATAATCTCTCAGCCAACTTCGCTTGGTTGACTGATATCAACTGATTCTTTCAGGAGTCATCGTCCTTGAATTGTCATATATTTTGTTTAAACAATCATCATTAAATTGATGCACACTGTTAATGGCAACAATATCGATTTCGATTATGGCTAATAACGTTATTGGACTAAAATATCTACATTTAAGTCCCTTGTAATTTAAGAAAAAAAATACAGGTTTGCCGTTTTTACACTCTGGAATTCAGATGGTATGTGTGTGTCACTGTATAGAAGTCATTTTAGGTTGGTTCCAATCATTTCCATAGGAACAGAGCCATGTCCTATATAGATTTGTTTTATTTAGACTCACATGAGGTACCTATAACCTTCAATTTCGACCACTTGTAGTTTTTGTGTATGGAATTGAACTTTGAATTTTAAAACATTGATATTGTTTGATTTGTGGCATAGAACTTAGACCTTGGGTGACTTTCGGCTTTGACCCAACGACCTACTTAAGAATTTTTAAGCTACACCCTTCAAATTGGACGAAAAAATACTGGTTGGTTTGTGGAAATGAAATGATCATTGTGTCTCAGTGCAACTGTGCTATAAATAACGTAATATAGTAGCATGGGTAGACAATGAAGACAACATTTCTCAGGTGAGCGTCATCAAAGTCATCTCGGTCCTCTTGTTCTAATTATTGTCGTTTCAAACTTAATACTATGGAAAGTTATTGTTTACACACATTCGGGGTTCAAAGTCCGAATTATGAGTAAGATTTTTACAGATCAAGTGAAATAAAAACTACATAGACACGTAATACAGTTTTATTTTGTACATGAGCGTGTTACAATGCCTAAGACGTTCGTATTTGTTTAAGTTAATGTTCTTTTATTGATTTAATTCAGCTCAAAATCAATGATAAAATAGATCAAATTCAATAACATTGTGCACGCATTTTCAATATAAAACAGTCTGATAATTGATATTTGACATATTGTCAACGAGAAAAACTGAAAACGAATGAGCGGTATGCAGCTATAAGAGCCAGTGAACAAAAAACGCAGATATAAAGTATAAAGTATATAGTATCAATCCCACATTTTATATGATATACACATAGAATAAAAACATGTTTGCCTGCCTACCCAAACTTTTCAGAGCCGTTAACGGAAAAAAGTTTCTTTTTACTTTGTGACAAAACTTTTAAATGTTCAAAGATGATATTTGCTTGCACGAAAATATACAGAAAACAAACACACGCACTTAAAATACGGAAAAGCATCTGATTCATAGATATGAGCTTCATACAACACTCAACAAAGTGATCCAATAATTAAATACTGATACATTTTGTATCTGTATAACATAACAATTATCTAAGACAATTGTGCCACGTCTATGCAATTTAATAGACAGATGCCATTCAATTTTACAGAATTTAAAAACCGCGTAAGTAAATAATTTTATCAAAATGAATAAGAAAAACGCGTATGTTCGTGTTTCAAAAACCGCGTAAGTTAATTTTGTTGAAAAATTAATGAAAAAAAAGCGTAAGTGTCCGTATGGCTTAACTAATTAAGTCTCAGAATATCCCCGTATCACATCTTAAAGATGCACAAAAAACAAAATCAACCCACTTATAACGCGTCTAATATGACGTTTAATAACAGAAATATTAAGTTTTATTCGTCTCCTGAAAAGTTGCCAAAACTGTCTTACGCGATTTTCGTAGAGCAGCGACGTTATTATTCTTCTTGATTATAAAGTGTTGTTTTTTTACTTCGTGAAGTCCCAACTGAGTGATTAATTTACCCTTTATCAATAGAATATCGTATTTAACAGAATTAAAACCTACCACAGGTATTTGCTTGCAGTAACGTTCAAAGTATATACTTCTCTTTTTCGTACCCCGGCACGTTGCTACACAGACATACTGAAACGGGAGTATGCGTCGCTAGTAATGTTCTTTTCTCCCCATCTCCGTATGTCTGTGTAGCAACGGTCGGTACCACAATAGCCTCCATATCAAACACCGCGAACCACGGGTAATATCGTAACTCTAGAGACACGCCTATCTCATATTCATTTAACCTATCAAATATAGTTTTTTTTCTTTATAGAACCCGCCAGGAATTATGATATTACGCGACTTTTCACATAATTTGAGGTGGCGATTTAATTGAAAAAATTAACGAACATTTTACCGCATTGGTCGCATTTAAATTTTCTACTGTTTTGAAGTTTTTAACATACGATGAATGATTTTCGAATAAATTCACATACATTGTGTTTGGCTTGCCATTATTTTCGAAAACACTGCAAGATTTGTATATAATGTTAACTGATTTATCCTTATTTAATTGATAGATGTTAATAGTGACCTGGAAACATTGTTCTATATCAGGAATATTGTTTGTGGATATTTCTGAAGAGCGTATTTTCGTCTTCTCAACATACTGCAGCCAAGTGCGATGAAGGCGTTTGGTCAGAGTCTCTACACTTATTTTCTTTAACTCGTGATAGGCTAGGCATCGGAACATGCACATATCATCTTCGTATATCTTTTACAGTGTCTGGGCTTTTATGTAGAGCGATGATTGACTTTTTATTTAATATATATCCAGGAAGTTGCACACTGTGACCCAGAGGGAATGACGTCCAAAACAATGAATAAACACGGGTTTGTATTTCGTATCCGGGCGTTGTAGTAATGCGTGCCGGATAACATCTATTTGAGACAAACGTAGCTATTTAAATCATCCCTATTAGAGATAAACACCGTTGGTTCTAACAAAGTATCGAGATAGTACGGAGCAAAGTATCTATACTGCCCGGTCTCGATATGTCGGAGAATGATGCCGAACGATAAATTAATTTTAAATGCCTATTCATTATCCTGGTATATTTACTCAATCTGATCATGTACCTGGTCTAGAGTAATGTCTTGCGTTGTCAGAAAATTATAACGAATCGTATTTGCCAATGCCGTTTTATTTCTGCTTTAAAATCAAATGTTTGTGCTGTCTGTAACTCCGGTGTAGATCTTGGTCAATGGTACCGTCATCCTCTTCCCAGGGTAATTTTTCATTGGCGTTCCACGGTGATGGTTGAAACGCGGTAGCATTTGCCTGAGAATGTTTCACTGAGCAGTGATGGTATAACTCGCTGTGGGATGAAGCTGAAAATTCGCACTGGCGACAACGAATTATATTAATCACACGTCGTTTTGGACTCGGCAGTGGAAGTTCTTTGTCAGGAACCCTACATCTTTTTGATGCAGTAGGTTGTCTTCTGTCTTGGCGTCTTCTTCCTCTCGCTGTCGCGTGACCCGTTTCAGTCTGATGTTTTACTAATTGCGATGAAGAAGGGTAAGTTCCATTACACACTTGACAAGTGAATCCTGACACTGCGCGTACGCACTTTCGCTCATGTTTCAGTCTGCCCAAATAAGACGTGTATTCTTTCTCGCACGTATTACAGCGAGTTCTCGCCTTTTCGGGGATACGTTTGCCCTTAAACTTCGCTTCGTGACGCTGTTTAGATTTTTCTTTTAAGACCCATCGTAAAAACGAATATAAATAATTGATAAATTAATATACCTTTCATTGTCGATGCAAAAGTGTAATTCCAAGTCATTGGCACTTTCGAAAGTTTTACTGCATTTATTACATTTTCCCATGTTGTCTCAGTTAAACACAATTAAACTGCACGAGGGGTGTGGGTGGTAGGATTGTATGTATTTGAACCAGAATTCGCCTCTGTCGCCTGAATGGTATTGATATACCCGCAGCTATTCGACATTAAAAGAACTATTGTTAAATTGTTTTCATTTACTATGTTTATCATGCATCATATCTACCCGGTTTCATAGTGTAACCATTATCTTCCACGCCCGACTGATTTCCTCCAAACGGTATATTTTTGCATCAAGGTAAACGGGGGTATAGCGCTACACTTGTGACTACTTATATTTTCCTCCTTAAACTGTAACATGTCTCATAGAAATCTAGAAATCGATAAAGAAATGACATACCTACGGGTAATTTTCTTTTTTCAAGCGGATCCAATGTTGACAGATTTTGTCATGGTTTTGATACCTGTAGTGACGTTATGGTCACGTGGTTTTGCTACACTGATACAGACCGAGGAATAAGCAGTTATTGTGAGGTATGAGTCACACATTGGATACTTCGCTAAGATAGTAAAACAAGACTCTCTCTCTCTCTCTCTCTCTCTGGTTCATTGAATTCCAATCTGACAACCAGCACTCTAATGGAATTGATCCTGGGGACGGCTACAAAATGGCTCAACCATAAATCGAGGGCTCAGCGTACAACGGTCGTAACTTGTTCTTTAAAACATATAAGTTACGACCGTTTTGCGCTGAGCCCTCGAAATGGGTATACAGTGGTCCGATAACTCAATCAATAAGCGAGGGGTCCCCGGTTCGAGTCCCGGTTATACATTTTTCTCACCCTGTTAAAAATGACGCCCAACATGGGACCGTTACAGAAATGTTCTCCAACAACTCCTGTGTTCTGTGAATCTAGAGGCAAATTTTAAATTGCCAGGGAAGTATATAACGGTCAGTAATGTTTAAATTTCAAAAGTTTACCATTAACATCTGCAAAGGCTCATATTATCGAGTATATATTTACATAGAAAGGGAATGTTTAATTCACATAATTGATAATTAATAATTTAAATAAACGATTCATTCGCTGTTTAATATACTTATATAAAGATCAATTGCAAATAAATCTATACACAAACGTTATGAAATTTATTGACGATATCGTTCAGTGATATTGGTAAGGTGATATATTTACAAAGATTCATACCCCATACCCCCTACATTCCATTTGTCACGATTAGAGGACCATCACCCATAGATTCAAATCGATTGGATGCTGATAGATCAAAATTTAAATTAATTGATTGAAATTGACCTTTTGGAAGGTTTAGCGTCATGATAACTCATTTTTTAGGTATAATAGGCGCTATATGGAAGCATATTATTTAAATCGATTAGTTGCACATCTATTAAAAGTAAAATTGATAAGACATTAATAGAGTACTAGTGTCAATTACAATGAATAAAGACATTTACTTAAACACACACACATTTCAATATAGACTAAGGATTCATCCTAGCGAGGACGTATTTTAGTATATTTAACATCTTAAATTTAATAATTTACTGCATATTTTACACCTTATACTTAGTCATTCACTTCATATTTAATACCATAAATGCAATCAATGTTTCAAAAAATGGTAATCAATGGTAAAAAGCGTGATATATATACTGTACATTGATTGTACATGATTGATGAGTATCTCCGACATTTCGTCTAATGTGTATGGGTAAAGAAACGCCGAGGGTGTAAGATAAATAGACTAGTATTATTTCGCATATACGGTAAAAGGATTCAAACTATTACATTTCATATCTTATAGTCTTGCGGGTTAAAATAATCTTTAATCGTGATGTTTTCAGTATTTTAATAAACTACTTTTAATCAACTACGCATTAAGAAAATAAGCAATTTATAGTTTACTCGAAATAACGATAAAAAAGGCACCTAACATCGTACATCACGTAATACAGCTATACAAATACAAAGGATTAAGTTGGTATATTCTTTTTCCACTTTTAAGGTGGGTTCAAACTACAAACGTTGACCAGCGTTTGGAGAGTCACAGAAATGAACCACATAACACGGTGCTGAAAGTCCGGTTAAGTGCGTTAACTTCCTTTACCACTTCAAACTGCGCAGCCCGTAAATAGCGATGTATTATATCTGTATATACATAAGAATGTATATTCTTGGTTAAAATTAATCAAACGCATACAAGAACAGTTAAACTTTATTGTGCGTAGAATATTACCATTTTCATGTTCTCTCAACTCTAAAAGTTCATGTAATAGGCTTGTACGAATTATAACGGGGGCGATAACGAGCAACGGCAGTAAAGGGATTATCTCAAACGTGTGTGTGTATTAGGTTCAGGCAAAAGAACGTTGTTATTCGCGTCCTTTTCAAACATGATTCATTTGCTTTTTGTAACTGACTCCGAATTTGCTTAGGTATTTTTTTTTCTTTTGATAAATCGATTATATCACGGATGGATATACTTGATGTGATCTCAGCAAGATATCCCCTTTGTTCTGCCACCGGGTACAAGCGGCTAAGGCTATACAACTGGGAACTGGGATCCTTGTTCCTCGGTTAAGGTAAAGACCCTGTAATGGTTCCGCTACATTTCGGATCTCACGGAGATAACCAATGTTTCCTTTTGTTTCATTTTTGTACCTTGGTTATCTTGGAAGAGGTTAAGCGGTCCAAGACGGGGATTTGCAGCACCAAGATACACCCCCACCATTTCCCCACTTCTGTTTGTTAAATTGTTTACAGGAATTAACGTCCCACTGACTGTAGTTTAGTCATTTGGAGACGATGTCTACTTGAGACAGATATAGTGCTGTCACACTGTAGTATCATGTCGTAGACATGTGGCATGATACCACATCCAGTCACATTATCATACACCAAGCCAACCAGTCCTGGAACTACCCTTATATGCTGAGCGCCAGGCAAGGAAGCTATACCAGTACCATTTTTTCGACTTTGTGATGTCACGGCCGAGGACCGAACCCACGATCCCGATTCCGGGGCGAAGCTGTACCCGCTTCTATATAATTAAGTCGACTATGCCAGAGATGAATTTGGTAGAAGACTGACTTTTATTTTAATTATTGTTTTAAAGCATTTGAAATGCCGTCGTGATAATTTGCTTTTTTCTTTGTTCATTTATGTAGAGAAGTGTCAATGAACCTGTAAGCATTTGTGGTTTTGTGTCACGCGTGTCAACGTTATAAATATGTAACGTCTATTTTGTTTCGTAAACGCCTGTGTGGCTTATCTGTAATTTGTTTAAGATAATTGTAACTTATGCAGTAACGCCTGTGTGGCTTGCATTTGATAATTCCTGTGTGGCTTGCATATAATAATGCTTGTGTGACTTTTATTTAACTTTGATTGTGTGGCCTGCATTTATGTGCCTGTGTTGCTTGCAAATACATGTACCTTTGTGGTGTACCCGTGATTGTGGTGTGCTTCGGTAGTGTACCAGCAAATGTGTCGTGCCTGTCTGGTAGACATGTGTTTGTGACGTGTCAGAATCCCAGTGATGTTCATGTAGTTGAAGTGAGAAACTAGGCGAAATGCGGGGCAGTTTAGACTAAGTGGATGGGGCCTGTGTTTTAATTATATATTTTGCACATGTGATTTATCACGCATATCAAGCTGCAAGAATGGTTTATATATATATATGTTTTTGTTTCATTGGACGTATGATGGAAGCAGTATTTAACAATCTCGTATGTATGACTCTTAAAATGATATTATATTTGATTATATCTCACTTATAATTTAGTTGTGAATTTCTATTGTCATTAAATAAGGCTATAACATAAAACGAATACAGAGTTTCGTTGTTTTCTTTGTTTGTTCTAATAAAATATCGGAACACAATTTTTATACTGGTAAATATTTTTTTGCATTACAATCATTATCTGTCAGGATTTTTAGACGAATAATAACGCAGACTGCAGACTGTCTCCTTAGACTAATCTTTTTTTACATAATTTGAAAACAAATATTATGATGACAATGTTATTTGTATTTTGTTTGTATGATAAATTGAATCACATCAAACAAGCGTGCTTTTGACTGCGAGACCATTTGAGACATTTCTCAATAAAAGTATGATTGACATCTTGTAAAACAATAATGTTTGAACCGGTTTTAATAATAATGTTTAATAATGTTTATCTACATTTACTCACTTGTTTATCTTTGTCTATTACTTTTCATTTTTTATTTCTAGATTTTTAAGGATTTCTTCTAGTCAGTCGGAGAAAGATGAACAGATCAGATTTCGGGAAACAAGCTCTGGGAAATTGATTTGAACGCTGGGAAATCTGGACTATGCTGATAAGCTACCGGAACACATGTGATAGACGGTGCTAGACTGGTAGGCGCATAATTGGGCAGATTCGATTGGAGTACGCCCCTTTGTTGTAACCAATTTATTTTTTCGTTGTTGATGATGAACCAAACATACATCACCTGTCATTATATGAGTAAACGTAACATACAATTTAACAATAAGGAACTTGGTTGTGTATGTCATTGTCTGTTTAAGTTTTACTATCAGCACTATCGATAAATTCTAGTGTGTACGGTAAGGGACTGTCGGTATAAGACATTAAATAGCAATTTTTTCTTTTCGTCGTTGATCGATGCTCAATCAAACATGATAACATTTCCCAGCTATGAAACCCTCCTTCAACTGCAATTACTTCGACATATATAATTGTCTTTTACGTCACAGTGAAACTTTCTGATCACTTGGCTAGCGGCGATTTTTAGCATTTTTGGAAATGCAAATACTTGTTTATATATATATATATATATATATATATAGCGTGTGTGTGTGTGTGTGAAGAGTGTGTGTGTGTTGGGGGGAAACAAAAATAAAATAGCAATTAAAATTGGATCTGACTTTCCAGGCAAGGGACTTGACAGTATTTCAGTCATATAGCGACGTCCGGCTTATTACAGGTGGATGAAGACCCCGAATGCACGGAGGCATCCGCGTAGAACCCCGTACCTACCGCAAGCCAGATGGAAGGCTTCCTCATGTGAAAATCCGAATGACTGTTGAGACAAGGGAGCTATACCAGTACCATTTTTTACGATTCCGGTATGCCTTCACAATATCAGGACAGATGCTCTCTCTATATATATGACCACTCTGCCACTGGGACCGTCCTAAAAACTTGATGAATATGAGTAACAATGACTTGAGATATGAACTGTAATGGCAGGGCCTTAAAATCAACCATCTTGATACTAACTACATGGAGGAAATGATCAGATTCATCAGGAAGAGAATCATGGAAGCAATATGTCGTTCATATGATATTTCTTTTTACTAATCTACATTTTACATTATCTGTATCTCAATATCAAAGTTACTCAAATCAAATTCAAACGTAATTCTTTCTCAATGATTCAGTAACAAGTTCTTACAACGTATACTTGTCCCTCTCAAAGGTTCCAAATGGTTGTTTGTCTCGAAAATTCTTTTTCATGAATAAATTAAATATTTTTATTCAAATATTTCTGGCTAAGGACACATGATTATCGGTTTAAAAAAATATAACGGAATACTTCTGTTATATTTCTGTTAATTCAGTAAAGAGTCATTTATATATTCATGACTTCAAATTCCAACGTTTTATTTATGGCATCTGTCGTACGTAAATCATGCAAACTGAGCTTTACATAAATCCAATATTGCGCATTAGATTTTAATAAATCTAGACCGCATACCAGAGGCACACGTTATTGACAAAAATCTATCTACCTAGACCCCTCATTATTTGATCTTTCACAAAAGTCATATTTACACAAACCTATTTACAACAGCTAGAGTTTCTGCACGATCAATTCATCTATCAAAGAAACAAAAATAGACGAGGAATAACCCTGAGTTAAATACGTACAATTTTATATCTGTTTCCAGATCATAGAATTGAACATGTATCAACATTGTGCTTATGTCTTTTGAAAAAGATAAGTAAACAATTACTTATTATCAACGCTCATTAATGAAGGACAATGGCTAGCTGGGCTTTGTTGGATCGTGCACCTTTTGTTCACGCCTGGAATGCGGACAATAGACCACATGGATCAGAGATTCGTGTGGAGCAAGCGTATAGTCAAAAAGAGGGCAGCTCAGGGAAATGAGAGAAAGAGGATGCCTGACACAGGTTACAGTAGGCAGTTTTAGGAAGTGAGAGAAAGAGGATGCTTAAAACAGGTCACAGTGGACAGTTCAGGGAAGTGAGAGAAAGAGGATGCCTATTGTCAGACTATATAAAACAGGCTGGCTGCATAACACAGGTGGCTGCTGTCACAAGATCCTTTTAGCACAAAAATTTTATATTTTTACAATCAAGGCTCCCCCCTCACCCCTCTTTATCAGAATGCAACCCATAGGCATCTTTCTTCTGAAAGTGTCTTTAAATTCAAAAAGTTTTCCTAAAAATTACCATTTACTCCAAGGTTTTTCTTTCTCCAGATTTGAGAAACCAGTGCTATTAATACCCCAGAATACATGGTATTAAGGCAGTCAACCCCTTATTCCTCTACCAGTCCATCAGGTAATATCAGTCAATTTTGCCACCACAACTTACTTTAAAGAATTATACGGTTTGATTTTCTTCAGTCAAAGCTATACCACTTTATCACATGGCTAATACTGAACATCAGAAAAAAAAGGCCTGACACCATAATAGAACACAAGAGAGTTGAGTCTGACTTTAAGTTGTGAATTCTTATTTGCACTCATTTTACAATTTTGAGTTGTTATACGCCCATCAGTTGATCGGATTTGCGAGATACACCCTGTCAAATCAATTTGATAAAAACGGAACATATCCAAAATCATAATCACAAAAACTGTAATATTTTGTCAATACATGTTTTTCCTAAACAAATATTGCTATTTAAATCAGGGTGTGATAAATGGAAATAAATAACGGTACCATGAATGGCTCAGCAGAAAAAAAAAATAGCTTAAGTCAGATCAAGGAAAGTCATTGTGCGATGCATGTTAAATCATTCTTACCTGTATTACAAGTGTTGATCAAAGTTTTTAATATTTCATTTCTTAACAGCTAGTGATTTGTCTACCAAATCATGTGAAGCACACTTTCAAATTCCATCTTTAAACGTTTGAGAACATAAATCAACTGTAATAGATGCAATTTGTTTTTAATAAATCAATTTGTCTGGAACTTTTCTTTTCTTACTTTTTTTATTTTAGATATATATCAAGGCGTATCATTATAGGAATCAATTTTGTGTGTCAGTGACAAGGTAATAATTATAGGAGTGTAAAATTGAAAAAAATCAGAGTTCTTTATATTTTTCTGGATTTGATAATCTGAAATTTGAAAAAGGCGAGTGATAATGTCAGGAATTTACGATACATATAGGATTTGACATGAATTGTTATATCATATCAAAGTTTACTAAACTCGTTCATAAATTTTTTATTAAGCAAGCCTAACTTAAGATCAAATCATCAAAATATAAAATAAATATTATTCAATTCATAGATTTTAATGAGAAAAAAAAAACGTTTTTCAGTTGTTGTTGTTTTTTTTTTTCCAGTGGACTTCAGCCATTTATTGGATTATAATATATACATGTCCAACAATTTTATTATTTTATAAGTTTTCCTTTTAAGTTCGCAAAATTAATAAAAAAAAGTATATGATCCCTCTCTGCACTGGCTGTTTATTCCAAATTAACTGCTATCCTTCAAAAGTCTTACAAAAAAACAATGATATTATCAAACATTACATATCAGACCATCGTTGATTGCCAGTTTGTAGTTGCACTACCCACAACTCACCTATACTTTTATCCATATAGCCAAAAGGTTTAATTTAATAAATTGAAAGTCAATTAAAATTTCAAGTAGACCAAGTGCCCAGTACAATTAGGTCTTATTTTTCGAAGAACATGTCATGAATATAAATAACTTCATGACCTGGCCCAATTCTAATAATTTATTCCTCAACCCATGGCCTGACGCCCTAACTTCATAAATTCAAGATTTGTAACGCCCGTTATTTGCAATAAAAAAATCACAACCTTTTTTTGAAGTTTGACTGTAGCCAAGACACTCAGACTATATTGAATTCCAGCATGTATATATCGACAGCTTCATCTGAGAAAGCATATAAAAAAATTCAATAGATAATGCCACCCACCTTTGTTTTGTATACACACTCCTTTACAATACACTGGCTCATTCCCATAAAAACATTAAAAAGTTGCATAATTCACAGAACAACAAGCTGTGTTGAGCATAAGCCTCGGTACGTCTTGGTATGTGCTGACATGTACAATTTACAGGGCCTTAGTTTTTTCTTCCATCATGCTATTTATACATGCACTGAAGGCATGGGGTTTTATTATCTCAGATCTTAAGCATTACAGAAAAAAGCTATTAACTTTTAACATGTAATTTTGACTTGACTATTTGAGTTTACCGTCGCTTAGACAGTATTTCAGTCATATAACGACGTCCAGCTAATTACAGGTGGAGGAAGACCCCGAATGCACGGAGGCATCCGGGTAGAGCTACCAACCTAACGCAAGCCAGCTGGAAGGCTAACTGTTAACATGCATTTTTCAATATCGGATTGTTCAACTTCCACTGTATGGAGATGCCTTTATCGGCTTGAGATACATGGCAACTATGGACAATACCAGCCTAAAAAAGGCTTATAAGTGTCACTTCCTGTCACATGTCACTATCACTATGTGACTGTCACTATGTGTGGTACGCAGTGTGCTAAGAAGAAAGGTGAAACAAATGTTAACAATAAAGTCATGAGTGAACAACTTTTCTCCCTTAATCCCTTATCTCATGAATAATCATGTCCACATTAAACACTTGATGAATATTAATTTACTAAACTCTGAATAGTATATAATTATGAAACATTTTTTTTTTGCTACGTAGACTGTGTATAGTCTAAGTTACAATTTTGTATGAGCAAGCAATGGAGACCCTGTTCAGCTGATGTACCTATGACTCAACAAAATTTCATGTCAATGAAAAATAATGATTCAACAGAAGGAAAAAAACCAACCTGGATCAATCTTCTTTGTATCCCCTTTAAACCTCCAGCCTTTACTGGACTCATTATCTCAACAATCCGAACCTGTGTAGTCCGAAAACTCAACTCGTCTGTTTTTCACACTGCGATTTTCCAATACTAACCACGGTCACTGTTATATTTCTTTCTCAAACAGCTGCAGTGGGGGTTGTTTCTGCATTTTTACGTGATAATCACTGTTTTTCAATGAAGAGGTGGACTTCCTAAGCTTCGCTTTCTCATCATTCTCTTCTACATACTTGTCATCTGAAATCATAGAATGGTAAAAACATCGCCATGTGGACATTCACGATCGTAAACCAGGACCTGTATATCTATTGTGAGTACAAAACAATTTAATGGAACGGTCGACAGTTTTTACATGACAGAAGCAGTCACATTAGTTGACCTTATACATTATAGCTTACTTTCTTTTTTACTGGATGATGATGAAAAATGAGACAGATATATTGGCCATTTTGGGAGTTTGGTGCTAAAACTAAGTTATCTTAAATATAAATCAGATACTGTTGCAATAGTTTTGCCCCAAGTTCTTGATTAATTTTGGATACTTTGTCCACAAAAACTGGATTTACCCAATGAAAATAATGTTTCCTTTCTTGACCTTTAACCTTTAATCTTAATGTGACCTTGACATATAACCTGGGTCAGTCATGAGCCAAATCGCTAGAAGTTGATCCCAGACAAGATCTATTATTTACATATTTGACCTCCAACATTTACGCGTGACCATGACCTTTGAGTCACAGTACCTTCATACAAACTCACCATGATGAATATCATAACTTTAGTTTCTTTAAATATCTCAATGAATGCATTAAAAGACCAGAAAATGAATATTCATCAAGTCATAAACGTGTAACCATTAAGTATTGGTGGAGTCCAGAGTCCGACGCAAACTTGAGACTTTATCTTACATGCATAGGTTTTAACAAAACTACAAAAAAATCAATTTAGTTCCAGGTTCTATATCTATATCAACCTCCCTATCTCAAAACAAGTCACATTTAATGAATACAATTTAAGATAGGGGAAAACTGCCAATTGCTTATCTGGATGGGAATTTGCACGAACAATTAGCATCAAGAAAGACAGAAAAAAATGTTTCTGTTGTTTTCTTCAATCCATTTCTGAAACATCGTATAATCGTATTCCGTGGCTGAAAGGGTAAAGCCGCTGACTTTAATACTCACTCAGCCCCTAACTGCGTGGGTTTGAATCCCGACAAGGTCATTCGGATTTTCATGTGAGGAAGCCTTCCAGCTGGCTTGCGGTAGGTCGGTGGTTCCACCCGGATGCCTCTGTGCATTCGGGGTCTTCCTCCACTTGTACTTAGCTGGACATCGCTATATGACTGGAATACTGTCTAAGCAACGGTATACTCAAATAGTGATGTCAAAAATCAAGGGCCATAATAGTGTCAACCATTTGAAAATGCCACAAAATTTATATATTGACAGTGTTAAGAATGGAATCCAGGAGTTGTATATGTTAGCTGATTTTTGAACCACGGTTGTGCTAATTGTATCTCTAGTTGTCTACCTGAGTGATTGCAAGATTCCTGTTATGGGAAGATTTAAACCCTCAGATAAAAGACCATCACGGTAGAAATAGAAAACATATCCTTTCATATAAAACCAGTCACACCAGGGACTCAAATAAAACCAGATCAACCTGCAAATTACCGACAGAAAACTGTACACTTGCAATGGTAAATCATATATTAAAAGCAGAAATTAAAACCAGAACACACGGTGTGTAATGCCAGGTAACTGCTGTTCTATCAACTGCGTATTTCAATTATAAATGAAAAGCTGAAGGAACTGTTAGTATTTCATTTTGTATGGTATACAACCAAGTGTTTACAGAATGTTACACTGTGGCTACAACACTGCTGTCGTTTTAAACATATAAATGCAATATCCAATACTGGTACCTATTTTAGACTCGGACAGAAGAAATGCATATTTTCAAAGTGCTGATCTATTGCTTCAGTAAGTATTTCAATGACAACATCATTATAATTATCTGATTTTGACAATAGAAATGAACAATTGTCCATTTCTAGTGATATTTTCAAGTCATATGTATGACTTTTTTATATTTTTACAAGAGGTTTTCTCTTATTTAACAGTTTTTTAATGAGATTTAAAGCAAAATAAACGTAGAGCAAATATTTCACAATGTCGCCCCTGGTTAATCCTCCCGGCCACTTGTGTGGTGGATCAGGTTTACATGACACAATGTCATATTAGGACTGAGTGTATACCTTGGCATGCCCCAAAACACCTGTTCACTACACATTGTAAATAAATTCACATCCAGATATGTGTGTTACACTGCTCAACAGTTAGCCACAACAGCGTATACACAATTATCCCTACATTTTCCAATATGATCAAAACCTTCTATGCACTTACTTATTTAGAAACTACAAAATCTGAAAAATATTTCACATAAATACAAATTAATTCACCATAACAGAGTCACTGTACAGTGTCATTTCCGTAAGGTTTCCAAATTCCGTGTGCTAGCCATACACTTCCAATTTTGTTATTGCACAACACCAGTTACTCCGTAGGTCCTCCTAACAGTAAAATTGGCTATCTCACAACTCTAACTCTAGAGACTTCCCCTGTATAGGTGTATACTGCCAAACGCCCCCAGGTTAAAACACGAACCGTTATACACATACACTAAATCAATGATCTTGAAAATGTTTTAATAACAAACATTTGGGACAGAAACGTTCTATTCATGCAGTCAGTAACAGCTGAGATAAGTTAATAAATCATATGTGTATATGTCAAACAAATTACATCTATACTATTATTACGTTATTTATCTATTATTAATGGAATAATGTATTGGGTTTAAGTATA
>CM037788.1:14172311-14222311 GCA_021229015.1 Solen grandis | reverse complement strand
CTGACCTCTTCCGACCAAACACGTTTTCGACTTCGTAAGCTGTTGTAGCGCGATTCCTTTGGCAAGGGGGTGTTTTTTTGTACCTGATTGTCTTTATTCATCCCTTCCACGCAAATAATACCAATTTTATGAAAATCCACTAAATTTCAAATGAGTTACGGCAATTGAAACGACATGATGTACGTTTTCAGTGGAAGAAGTTACCTACCTTCTTATTATATATAAGGTCATTGATATTTTAATAGGCAGCAACGTACAGATTACCTTTGTACCTATTTATCGGGTTAACCAGTAAAACAAGTCAAGACATCATGTAAGGGGTCCGGCAGTGCGACTCTTCTCTCTCTTACGGTCTTTGATTTAAAAAAATGAATGGGACTGAAGGCCATTTCAACCTCCTGCATTGTCCATCCAGATAAGATCGTGCACTACCCGGCAAGATGCCACATTCCATGCATACCAATTTCATTCGCTACACGTGTGTGAACTCAAATGAATGTTTAAAGGAACTGGTTTTCATTAAAGTTATATTTATCAATAAACAAAATTGTGACCTGAATAAATGATTTATTATTTAACTGGCATTCATCATTTTTTCTATAATCGATAAAATGACAGCATGTCTCTTCAATTCCCATTCGTCGCGGATCGATCTTGTTTTAAACATAATAATAATAATGCCTCTTGGTTTAGGTTTTATTTTAGATGCAACAAGTTAAAGCACACGCGGAATATTTAAATGTGACATTAAGACAATGGGAAACTCCGTCATTACAGTTTTTCTGTTGCTGTGGTGTTATAGTGTTGAACTTTCTGGTATGGCATTTAGCTATTTTATTTATTTAAATCAGCTAAAAATATGTAAATTTATCATGAAACTTCTCATTATTTTAAATAGTTTACGTATTTTTATCTTAAACCTAGATTGGCACTGGAATACTACTGGAATGTTATTCAAACCTTAGATGTGAAACTGTCAACTATTTATTCTTTACTTGGAACAACTTTTATTAACAGAACATATTTTTGTTTTGTTTTATAGGCATAAGCACTCGGTCCATCGCAATAAATATCAGCATAATATACTTAAAATGAAAGTATCTTGACTGTCATGCTGTCTAGGCAACTTGGCATGATAAAACCTGTAATATTACTGGTTACTTTCACTGCTTTTTAAGAGTATGATAGGATAAAATTAGGTAGATCTACAACATAGTAATTGTTTGATTAATAAAAATTTTGGGAAAGATACTTTACATTAATCATTATAGGCAAGTAGGTAAGCTCAAGGGAAAATTGATATTTCATATGGTGAAGTATCAAATGAATACCGGATTAATTTGTATTTTTAAAGCATTGACCGCTTTCATTTGGCGAGGTATTTTGCAATACTTTAAATATTGTAACTCACTTGGCAATTGTCACATACATGAGAAAGAATACTATCAAATATATAACTTACTACGATTTTTAATCTCTTATATACGTAAAACAATAATAAAATGTACCTATAATATCTATATTGTAATGCAGGTGTGGTCAGTTTAGGACTGCAACGTCCACGTTACGTCAGTGACTGGGTGACCATCGACAGTACAGGCACAGCGTCCATCCGGGTCTTCTACCACAACCTTAGTACTGTCCCAGCAATGGCGGAAGTACAGGTCAGAGAGCATAATAATTTTTGTGTGTTTTTGAATGTGTAATCGTGTTATCAATATTTCAATGGATCTATATTAAGGTACATAACGAATCATACCTTCCATACCTGCTGTAAACACAGTTAAACAATGGTAGTCAAGCAAATACACCACCTTCACGATGGACATTATTATGCACACCTTTCGATAAATATTTGTTTTTCTGCATATAAACATGTCAAGTTACATAAAATATTACATATATTTCTGTATGAAATGAATTTAAACTTAATTGATTGGAAACAGTTTGATATCACATGGGGCTATGATACAAGAGCTTCACTCGTTTTCACGACAGCGTCTAAGGTAGAAAAAAAATCTATTTTTTCCATTCCATAGCAGAATCTGACACACGAACACTTACTTTTTTACCTCAAAACTGAATCGCCAAACGAAACTTATTTTCAAAATAAAACAGAAAGGAATAGTAAATGTTAATTGACTTACATAGGGTAAAGTCTATTTGTGAAATTAATTGAATATATTTCCCAGTTCTGTAATCTGAACATTAAATCTCTCGTTCAAATTCACTTTACATTAATTTCATGCGTTCATATTGATTCTAGCGCACAGCCTAAACTGTAAAAGCCTGTTTTTATACCTGATAGTAAAAAGCCATGTGCAGTTATATGTAAATACGATGCAAACATCCGTGGCAATTCCACATCCAATTTATTAATCAAAATAACATTTATACTTTAATTCTAGCAGCTTGAAGAATTGATATGAAGCCGTCTTAAGTTATTGCACGAACAAATATTTATAATTCAGACTATAATTGCAATTCAACGCCCATTTTCTTTTTAATTAAAAACATTATTAAAGTCAAAGGTAACGCAGGAAGAATCAATGTTTTATACTATTAAAATGACATTTAAATAAAAAAGCCTTTTGGAAGTATTGTAAATATGTGTAATTAAGGCTTCCTAGACTTATCTCTTTGTTTGCGATCAACAGTTCTGACTGCTGGGCTGCAAGGCTGCTGACTTGTTATGAAGTAATATGTCATTAAATATGTGGAAACACAATATAAATGCGCTGCCAGGCTTCCAACTTTACGCTGCAAACCTTTACGCTGTCAGGCTGCCAACTTTACGAACATATTTACATTGGGTTTCCACATATTTTATGTTACTGAATAACAAATCCCTTTCATAGGTTAAATCCCTCACTACGGGATATATATTTCCTGGAGTCGGAGGCGCACAAGTGGATGATGATAATGATGACTTCGAAAGGGGTGGTATCGTGTGTTACTATGACAACACAAGGGCCGTCGTAGTTGCTCCTATGAATCTTGCTACTGATTATGTTATTTTCACAGGTAAGGGCTTATTGCATTCTATTTATTTCAAAATAGATTGTCCGAAGGGTTTGATTTTAGGAAAGGTAATTTCAAATGAATTGCTAAATTATCTAGTCTTTCACTTAAAAATTGGCCACGGATTAAAACCCTTTGTGTCTTAGTGTGACAACCAACACATTTTTAGTTTTAATTTAAATCTATTTAAACAGCTGTCTTATTAAAATATTAAGAATGGGTATCTCATAACGGTTAATAGCTGTTTTTCACATTTTAATGTTGCTCAGTTTGAGTTGCTGGAACTGCAGTGGTTTATGCCTCTGCGTATCCTCCTGCGAACTTGCTGGACAATTGTGATATTGATGTAGCTTTAATGAGTGAACATAAGCTATTACCAAGATCTGTAAAGTTTTTTGATAGTAATCACCAAGATTTAAATTGCATCGTAAATGCTAATGAAAATGTTGACAATTATGGCCAGTTAAAATGTGGAAAATCAGGTACAGCATTTTGGAAGCATAATAACAGCTCCAAAATTTATGACGAATACGTTTCTTTGAATATTTTTAAAACACAGACTATGTATACTTTTATCACAGATGACAGCTGTTTTTGAACTTCTAATTGTATTTACAAAATCGAAAATAAACTAATGAATTTCACTGTAAGTGAAGACACTCTAGACCTTAGGTCCATACGATGAAAAAGAAGCAATAAAGAATCCAATGGTTCATCCTTCACCCACATAAATACTGAAAGTAAATGTGATATGCCCTAATTGCTAAATATACGTTTATTTTGTAGCAACTTTAGAAGAATAACAAATATTTAAGTTATTAAAAGCACGAAAACTCCCCCACCCCCTTTATTTGCCAGGGACTAATCTATAATGTATAAAAATCTTTTTCTCACTGTATAAGCAAAATACCTGCTTTAAGTAATAATAACAATACTGGGATTAAGGGGGCCGCCGTGGCCGAGCGGTTACAGTCGTGGACTACAAATCTCTCAGCCCCTCACCGCTGTGGGTTCGAATCCTGGTAGGGACTTCTGATTTTTCATGTGAGGAAGCCTTCCAGCTGGCTTGCGGTAGGTCGGTGGTTCTACCCGGGTACCTCTGTGTACTCAGGGTCTTCCATCACCTGTAATTAGCTGGACGTCGCTATATGATTGAAATACTATCGCAGCGACGGTAAACCCCAATACAAATACTAATTCAAAAACTCTCTATAAATTTTGTATATATATATATGTCTGCGTGCAGCAACATTGATAATTATGAGAAGTACTGAATGAAATTCAATCAATAATAGATTGATACGCACAGGTGGATAAACATGATATTGGAAGGTGATTTCAATTCGCAATATCTACGCGGCGAAGCAAATTATGGCAATGCTAATACTAAATCAAGGCTATTGTCTAGATTTGTGGACAGTAACGAACTTGCCTCTTTACAACTAGCTTTTAGACTTTAGAAAAAACAATAACACTATATATATATATATATATATATATATATATATGTTACATGCAAAACATCAATAGATCATGTGTTTGTCCACTAAACGGAATTAGAGTCTATCAGAAGATAGTGCTAATGTTTTTACGTCTGACCATACACCGATGATGTTAAGCGTTGTATCTGAAACAAAATGCACTTATGTTCATATTAAGCGATACGAGCGTGCTCTTGAAAATGAATTATATTGCATAATGTCTAACAGTTCAAATTGCTGTGCTGACTTTCTTAACAGTATGATTTACTCGCCAAGTTCTGTATTACCTGTCTGTCGTATCAATAAAAATGCGAAACCCTGTTGGGCCCCGAACTTAAAGAGTTACATGAAACTACTCGTAGATTTCGGAGTTTATGGATAGAGGCTGGTAAACCTGGGGAATCACAATCCTATACTTATAGTTCATATAAATGCGCGAAAAGAGCTTTCCGCATATTACAGCGTCAGAAGCAATACGAATATGACAAAAAAGCTATTGACGATCTTGTTAATGCAGCAGAACTAGATTACCGTTTCTTTTTTAAATCACTTCGTCAAAATAGTGGCCGATCTTATCCAGGTTGCAGTCATATTGATTTTGACAATATGCGATACCAAAGTGAGACCGTTTCATGCGGTTTCTAATCATACTTCAAAGATGTTTTCTCTTATAGTAACTCCATTTCGGATACGGAGTATGATTCCGTATGAAGCACATTTCTTTCTTTGAATAACGGTATGTCGATTCGACTTACAGACAGAAACAGTGAAGACGAAGTCTGGAACGTTGCATGTATCCTTAAAAATAAAAAAAGCACAGGAATAGATAATATTGTCAATGAGCATGTAAAATTCGGTGGAAAATTCATGATTAAAGCATTAACGATGCTGTTTAATGCAATTATCTCAAGTGAATGTACTCCTTTGGAGTTGTCTACAAGCCTGCTCATTCACCTTTATAAAGGCAAGGGGGGAATTTATTACCGATCCTTGTAGCTATAGATCGATATCACTTAGTCCGTTTTTTATTAAGATATTTGAAAACAAAATTGCTTAATCGTGTTAATGACATTATTAGCGAAAACAGTATATAATTCCCTTCTTAGCAGCAGCAGCAGCGACAGCTTTTGTCAAAACCGTAGCTACATCACCACGTCTTTTAACCTTCAGGAAACATTTTTTCACCAGGTCGAGCAGGATAGTAATGTCTATGCAGACTTGCTCGACCAAAGAAGCCGCCTTCGACTCAATCTGGCATAACGGCCTTTCTATAAAATAAGGGGGTTTTGGGGTAGTCGGAAAGGCGCTTCGCTTTATTAAGTGTTTTGTCAACGTTCTTCTATTTACTTACATTAATACAGTTCTTGTTGAACTGGAGAATTGAAATACAGGCTGTAATAATGGGCAAACAAGGTCAGGTAAGACATAAACGTAAAAAAATGGAAGTTGTTTTCAGCAAGAAACGCACAGTTCCAAATTTAGCAATAATGAAGGGTGATAAACGTATTTCACAAACAAACCACGCGAACCACCTTCGCGTACGGCAATTTGAAATGCACAGAAAGAATTAAAGAGCGATGTCAGAAGGCAAAAAGTGCATTTTTTGTAATATCAACACAGGGTGTACACCCTCATTGTATCAACCCAAATGTTTCGAGAGATCTTTGTACTGAAATTGTGCAGCCTGTTGCTTTATATGGGAGTGAATTATGGAACAATATTACACAGAAATGCATTCGTATTTTAAACAGATTCCAACATTTTGTTGTTAAAAAATCCAAGGCATCCCCTCTCGCATTAGATCTGACATGTGTGAGTCGATGCTTGGTCTCAATAAATTAAATTGTGATGTGATTTTGAGGAAATTGCTTTCTTTGCACTCGGTTCTTAGCTTAAATACAAACTGCGCCAGTCGTAAATTATTTACGCATAGATACTAGAGGACAATCTCAGACGTGAGTTGTCCCAGATATCCGTAGAATGTTGTCTTTACTTGGCCTACATGATTTTATCAACGTAAGTCTTTTAAATCCTGGCTCATTGTCCAAGAGACTTCAATGGAAACGTTTCATAAAACTCGCCGTAAAAAATTTACACCACGAACTTTGGATAAACAGAGTGACCACAGATGACGATTTTAGGCACTTTATATTGTTACAGCCCTATATAATGAAGTCGCCTGTATACAGCGTTTGCAGATTACAAAAAAATATAGCCAAATTAGGCTTCACATTTCTAGACTGTGGTGTCGAAATCCTGAAACAACTCCTAGACTAGATGTGAGAAGTGCGGATTATTATACAACGATATTGTAAATCATTGCGTATCTTCTTGTGGAGCTAACCAATACAATCGCTGGGCTTTATTTGACAGTATTTAACGCATAGATTCAAAAGTGACCAAGACATTAGTAAGCTTAGAAGCAGAAGATCATTATATCGCTCTCCTTAGTTCAAATGTTCATAGAAAAAATGTTCATATTGCAATGAACTATCTTACTAAGAAATCTCATCCTGTTCATTTATAACTGCACGAAAAACCTCGTATAAGTTTTTTTATAAAGTATAATTGAGTTCTTATATATCTTAATATGCTAATAACTTTAAGCTCAGGTGCATTATATTGATGACTTCAGCCTAATGTTATTGATGTGTGTTTGCCTTGGTGGGATGTGGTATATCGTGCATAAATCATCACAACAACAACAAAAACAATAAAAACATATAAATTCCAATGTGATGGTCAGACTTCAATGTAAAAAAAATATCGATTACGTTTTTTTTTTTGCCTTGCATTGTGTGTGTTTAGTACATGTACTCTATGTACGAGATAAACAAGAGTATCAAAGGACGACTAATCAAATATAGCCACCTCTTAGGGTCGACATGGACCGGAGCGACACACGACTCTTCCCAGTCAGCCGTCGTTCGAGTCCGACTGTGGCATCCCGACGACCTGCCAACACCAACGTTTGCAGCATCTTATATGATGGCAAAGACAGGTAAGAAGGGAGAGGGAGATGTTCATATTAAAAGGACCAGTTAGCACAGTAACCGAACATTAACCGAATAGCACCCAGCAATTTGTACGGTTTTGTGAATAAATTGTGAAATGGAAAATAATCACCAGTTTAAAATGTATAAAAATAGTTTTGTTTGAATCAATAAATACGCCAGTGCAGGTAACATTATTTACAATTATTGTCTTTGAAACACTTACAAAAACAACATAAAAAAAATGAATGTGCATTGCATCATAATATTAATGATATAAAATACTTTGAGTATGAGTAAGGTTAACAAACAGACAGATGGGCAGATGGCAGGCACATATTCTTAAATATTATTGGAATCTATGCTTCCGCTCTCTCTCTCTCTCTCTCTTGGGATATCTATGGTATTTAGACTCAATATCCTCTGTTCCACAGCTGTATCCTATGTAGAGGACACCCACGGTTTGCCGGGCGTCCCCAGTCTGATGACAGTACAGCTGGAAAATGGAGGATGGTACACAGAGGGACAGGGTAAGTCTCGTTGTGTGCTTGCTAGGAGATCCTTTTAACTCACATCGCCAGCGGCAATATCAATGTTAGTGCCGGTAGACGTACAACGGCACGATAATGTTAGCAGTGGTGGAAATTGCTGTTGTTGCTGTGCTGGGTTTAACGTCGCTACAACTGTATTTGAGTCATAGCGACGTCCAGCTTATTGACAAGTGGAGGACGACCCCAATGGCACAGAAGCACCCGGGAAGAACCACAGGCATACTGTAACCCATCTCAAATGGTTCCTCACATGAAAGATTTACGTGGTATTTTCGGGATTCGAACCCACATCGGTTCGAGGCTCAAACGTAGTATGTCAGCGACTATAGGCAGTAGTGGTAGTAGTTGAGGTAGTAGTAGTTACGTTTGAAATAAGAATGCATGCTAAAGTAAGCAGTACCAGAAAAAGTGAAAACATTAAATAAACAGCAAAGAACAATGTTTAAAACAAAGCAAATAAAACATACAAGAGTCTTGGTTTATGATAAACAGCCACAATCGAGTGTTGCGATATTTAAGCTGAATGTTGACAAGTATTGATTAAATGATTTCTTGTTCATGTTTTTGGGTCGTAGTATGTGTCGGTATCTTTTAAGATTGTTTGTATCTTTTCTCGTCTATTTCAAGGGACGGACTCGCATTTTATCGTACCTGATATGAGACGTATTAACTGGGGAGGTCTAGTGTACGCCGTTGATTCTACTCACTTTAGACTCTGGGCACCCACAGAAATAGACTCAAAGATAGGTACAATCTGACTTTTGTATGTCTTTCTGTATGAAGGTAGAAAGGAACGAATGAAATTCGTCATTTGTTTTGCCTAATTGAAATGATTTAATTTCAGTTTAACACTGACTGGACAGGTAACGATGCCGCTTACACTGTTGATTGACTATGTTCTTTGATATTGGCGGAAACCAGACCCGCGTGTCCGAACGAGCCAACAAAAAAGACCAAATACCCGTGCACATTAACAGTGGACCGACCTGGGATTAAACCCTTGTTGAATTGGTGAAAAGCTAGTATGTTAACCACCAATCTGTCAAAACACTATTAAGTTGGAATAAATGACTGACTGAGCTGAGTGAATTTACAAACAAATGAACCAACAAACGATTGGATAGATGTATGAATTAATCGTGCACTTATTACGTGACATACATTAATTTTAATTGAAAGTGTCTAGAATATCTAAGTATAAATAACAAAAAAGTCAAATATTCACAGGCCTATTCTCCACCCGGGATGGTTGGGGTAACGTCAGCGCGCACGACACTGGCGGGTTTCTATGGACATCGGCGAACGTCACGGTCCGTATGTGGGCCGACCTGCACACGAAGCTGCTCTTCAATGAGACGTCGGTCGGTCATAGTACTGGTATAGATAACCCAGTCCACGAAATGTTTGCCACGTTCGACATGAACACAGACATATTTTATGTCACTGTAAGTAGCGATTTTTTTGACATTTGGACAGAATCTCCCTGTGTTTCCAGAAGTAATAGAAGTTCTCATTTGTCATTTCTATTCCAGACACTTAACGTACCAGACTTTAGCATCTGAACTATCTGTACCAATCAAAGGTACAGATATTCTTAATATGAAAGTACATACAACCAGAATCAAAATGCCTGTTTTTTTAATTCTTATATTAGTTCATATTACCTACGCAAAGACTGTACAGGTACCTCCCTGCTAAGCGCTCAGCATGTATATCAGTTCTAGGACTGATTGGTCCAGTGTCAGGATAATGTGACTTGTTGTGGTATCATGCCACATATCTACGGCGTGATACTAAACTATGGTAGCAATATATCTGTCTTAAGTAGACCTAGTCTTCAAATGACTGAAATATTATCGGTGGGACGTTAAACCCAACATACTAAACAAAAAGCTAATTTAGTACATAATACTTTATATACAAACGTAAAAAAATAAACACGAGGCTTTTAAAGAAAATAATCATTAATTTTAGCAGCGGTTTTGAAATTATGGTAAATACGAATAAAATTTATATAACATCATGGATCATTTTTTTTTAATGAAACGTTACTGTGGTTAAAGGATAAACGAACGGAAGGATGGGCGGACGGACATACACACATGCATGATCGCTTTCAATAATACTTCTACATTTAGAGCAGCAGCAACAGCAATACAAATATTACCAACAGCTACAATGATAGGAACAACAATAAATACAACAACTACATTAATTCACAACGATGCGATGAATCTGTTGCTGACGACGACAATGATATTGATCAACATCATCATCATCTTTAAGAAATATGCAGCATCTCTTAATGTATACAGCTTACGGTGAGCTGTATTCAATGTAAGCTGTATACGGTTTTATTCTCGACGTCACGCGTAAGCTGTATACAGCATGAGCTATATACGGTGTAACAATGCATGCACTTTTTCTTTACGTCTACAATCTGTGTTTAATCTGACACTACGCTCGTCCAAATTTTTAATACATCACTTATGGGTTACTTTATTTCGAAATTCATTGACACCGCGTGGAAACGCGGCGTCAATATGGAATAGTTTTTTGTTTTTTTTTGCAAATCGAGCCGCATAATCAAAACAGGGAGCAACCACTGTTATTATTGTAAAATAAAAACAGTAATATGTATAAAAGAAACACGTTGTGAATCAATTACTTGCATTAACTGATAAAAAAGATTCAAAATATGCAAGTCTTCAATCGTTATTAAAAAGAAACTGGACACGTATAATGTGTATCTGATGACTTCTCCTTAAATGTATAGGCAACGGGTTTTAAACTTGGTTAACGTACCTTGCAAGCAACCCGATTCATTAAAGCTATAATTTGTTTTTTAAAGATGTTTTGAGATCTTAAAATATTCAGAATTCGGATACACACCGTCAACTTGAAAAATCAATGAAAAAGCAGTTTAATATAAGTATAGCTATTACAGCATAATGTAGAAAGTGTAAAAACACATAAACACTATACCTATGGCCGTAGCGGACATGTCTAATTTACGGCCCCAGGCCCAATCTACAGTCCCAGTATGCATAGTGCTTGAAATGGGTAAATTCAACTGAACATTACATAGTTTATGCTGCAAAGCCTTGAAAATATATATTTAATTTAATACATATCATCAATACATAAAGAATGCCATACTCCTACGTCACGCTACATTATCAAGGGAAACAGATTGTTAATTAATACCGGGACTTGTACCTAATTCCCTTACCAAATAAAAAAATATCTGTGCTGAATGTTTCGCCATCATTGCCCTTGTTCTTGCTGCTGCTGCTGCTGCTGATGATGATGATTTTTTACATTGAAATGAGTGCCGCCTATGTAGCTTACTGTCTGGAAATTTTATGCATCTTGCAGACCCTAACTATTCCAATAATTATATAAGAAAGGAATTACCTGTTGTAAAATGTATCTTCATTGATCTATAGATTAGTTAATTTATTTCATCTTAAATCATCATCACATAATGTGTCTACTTTAATTAAAGTATTTTCTGAACTTTTTTGTTCATATTTCTAATTAATCTGATAATACAAGTTTTTTTTTTTTATTGTTTTAGACCTTTTCTGTATGGCTTTGCTTTATTTAAGTCGTGCTTCAAAAACATGCGCGGTGTCTTTGATGCTTCGCATCAAAATTTATCTTGTATAACCCATATAATGATGTACTTTTATTGTCCAGTCTGTAGTGCCTGACGGGGTCAACGCCGGATACCACTTCCGGGCCTGGGGTGCGGCTGCTCTTGACGGCAGCGTAAATGGCTCTTCGGGTATGGTGTTCGCGTACCACAATGATACACAGACCATCCGCCTCTGGCATCCCACCGATTACGGCTCGTTTGTCCGGTGTATTGTCCGCCTTAGTACGTCAATGGCTTCTGCCACCAACTCTCAGTGTAGCAAAACTGTGGACGTCCAAGTTACAATTTGGAAAGGTCGGTAACATTCAAACTAATAAAGTTAATACTCGAGTCTCTCTGTCAGTCTGATTCATAAAAGTTAGGACAACAACAACAGCAACAACAACAATAATCAATTTTTGAACAAAAATACATATCTTTTCACTATGTAGCATATTTGAATTTACTGATAACAATTATATCATTGCTTAACGGAAGTAGAGGCTATATTTGAATCATCCTTGTCGCGTCTCATGATCTCACGCGTCCCATCCCGACCTACACTCACATTTTTTTTTTTTTTTAGTTTGAATCATAATTTGGTACATGACTGTATTGAACGAACATTAAGTATATCACAACTTCACAAGCTGTATTTCTGCCTCGTCTCGAGACAAGTATTCTGTATATGTTATAATCAGGATATAACTGTGGAAACGTGACCGAACCTCTGGAGAACACGGTGTTCATTTCCCTCTCGGAGACAACAATCGAGTTTGCTTGTGCGCCATTCGCCGTCCTCGTATCTGGGGATCTTATACGTTACTGTGTGAACTACGTGTGGACAGGCTCGCTCCCGGTCTGCAGTAAGTATACAATAGTGTCTATTTAGACTGTTTTTTCTCTGATTCTTTAATATCATATTTTACTTATAGTTAGCCATTTATTACTTGTAAGACAGGTGTTATAGGAATGCGTTTGTTACACGGCACACCTGTATCACTCTGTCAAAACAATTGACTTACACTATAAACTCATTATTTTTTCGCTGACATTTAATTTCGTGGAATCTTTAGTGAAGTCATTTTCGTAAGTATATATGCATGCGTGAATTAATGTTGGTCTACGAAATGAAGTTTTTGTGAGGATCAATACTCGCGGATAATGCACAGGGACTCGAAGTTGCATGGTGCGAATCATTTCGTACTTACTGGTAACATAAAAAAGGAAGGGGGGGGGGGCTATTTTCGGCTAAATTTTGAAAATTGCAATTTCGGCAAATAACGATCAGTAAAATGGTTCAGTTACATTTGAAATGAATAGAAGAGAAGAGACGAGTCGCTTCCCGTGTTGTTTTTGCTCTTATGAATGACTAACATGTATTTTAAATGTCCCAATCGAGCTTGACAACAGCCGGTACCGGCTATTTCCAGTTTCTTTTGAAGTGAATAAAAGGTAAGCGCTCATGAGTTTAACTAGATTTAAACTGAATACTGTGTAAGTAGGTACGAATTCCCTGTACCTGCTTTTCCAATAATGATTACTTTGCGCCCATTGTAAATCGCACTGTTTATGCTTTTCTGGACCTCTGCAACTCAATGATTTTTCCAAAGAAATGTCAGTTTCGTTTTCATATTGATTGACCAATAAAAGCTTGCCTTTAACTTCACTACGAAAGAAACTGGAAATAGCCTTCCCCGGCTGATGTCAAGCTCGATTGGAACAATAAATTCACGATATTATCCTTAAGAGAGAAAAACTACGTCAATTACATTTAAGATTTTCTTAGTTTATGCACTTAAAATACAACCTGGTTCATTTTCATTAATGAATTTCGTTATAGACGCGTTTTTCAAAATTTGGTTTCAAAGCAGTGTCTCCCCTTCCTTTTTTATTGTCACCAGTAAGGACGAAATGATTCGCCCCATGCAAATTCGATCCCCTGTGGGATAATGCAAGCCACGAAATCGACTAAAATTAACCACCCACCTCAATTGTTGATTGTACAGTATTTGAAACGAATGCTCGGAGTTTTCGTAATTGGCAAGAAAATGGCCGCTTATCACAAGAGGTTGCTATATGGAGGTAAAATCTATAATTGTGTCTTCTTCAGAATCTTAAAACGGATTGTTTCAACTGGTTTACTGTTAAATACAGATGGCCATTTAAACAAGTTTATTGTACGTGTAGGCTTTTTTTCTGTAGTTTGAAAGCGGTTGATTTTTCGATAACTTTCTGTTTATTCAGCAGAATATTAGACTCAAATAACTCTTTTAATTCCTCCTTCTTCGTCATACCCTGATACAGAACTTTGCACCTCGATCGAGAGTGCGACAAACTCAGTGATGGACATTGGCTCTATGAGGTACACCAACCGAGCAAATTACACGTGTCTGCCTGGGTACGTGCTTGAGAGTGGGGACCTCATCCGGGAGTGTGTCTCGAACGGAAGTGACGTCATATGGTCTGGAAATCCACCCGTATGTCAGAGTTAGTATTGGCTGTTTCCCTTCTACAAATACTGTGTTTGATTACAGCTTTGGAGTCCGATAAAGTTATCGAAAGAAAATGTTTGATTGGTATTTGCAAAAAAAAAATCTCACATGTATGTACCTACAAAATCCCGAATGAAATGTCGTCTGATATTTTCACTTTAGCACCGGGCACGACCACTCCTGCCATGACGACGACTGCCGCCACCTGTCCCACATGCCTGGACACAGAACCGGACATGGTGTGTGTCAATACTTCAACTTCATCGGACCTCCTTGAGGAAGCAGAGAAAAAGGCGGAAGAGATCGCAGTCAACCTGACCTTGCCAATGAAAGAGGCGTCAAAGTACCAACGCTCTTTGATAAGTGCTAAGGATCAGCGACCGTCGTCAATGTATATCGGGGTTCTAGGCTCTTCTATACTCGGAGTAGTGTTCGGTGTGATATTCCTAAGCGACTGTACGTCTATGATTAAAGATATGTTTTCTACATCAAGATTTTATTCATCACGTCGATCAAACTAACAGTTGAAACTACATGTAGTGTTACCCAGACTTTTTAATTTACTTGACGCCAAAACAGGTATATCCCCGCCCCGAATGTTTGTCGGATTCACGTGTATTTGTTTGTCGGATGTTTATACAGCTTTTCACTGGTTAACTCGATATGCACATTAATTTCGGGGCGTTTCGGCGTCATGTTGATTGTTGAAATGTTGTTTTTAAGACTTGTTTGTGTAACATGCAGAAAAGCTACCTGAACCTGATTAGTGTTTTTATAGTGCATGTCACTGGTACATATGTCAGAGGTCTTGTCATGAGAATTCTGTCCTTGTCAGCTGTAGATGTTATGTGTGTGTGTTCAGGTAAACCTAAACTAACTAATTCATATTTTAAATTCTCTCGCTAACCAATCTTAAGATCACTTATTTAGGCGACATCACCGTCATTTACTTTAGAACTTTTCTTCATAAGAAGTTTCCTCAATATATTACATAAATTACTGAAGCCACCATCCGGTGAGTATATTAATAGTATTATATATAATTATTTGGAATTGTACTTGGTTTTCTGTAATTAGTCGATTTGACTGAAATGTTGGATTTCAATTATTATTTGGAATTATTAAATTTTGTTTATAATTTTTCTCTAGGTTTGTTTCCATATTGAAAATAAACACAATTATAGAACCGGTAACCAGCACCTGTTTTATTTATAAAACACCGATAACTCTATTATAGATTGGCAGTTTTCCTGCATATCAATATACCGGAAGTGTGTATATGTTTTCTGCATTTTAAATGATTGCAACTCTGATCAAAGGAGACATGCTTTTGATCCGATACAGTTGTAAAACGTTTCAGGGCTTTTCATTCTGAAGAGTACGAAATATTGTACATCAATACACATACATGATAAAGATTTGTGTCAAATTTAAATATCCGGATAGTGCTTCCTCCGTATATTTACCTCGTCAGTGTGTAAAGATATATACATGGCCATTTTCACAAATACCGGTATTTACTTCTGTAAATATATATATATATATATATATACCTGAGTTTATCTCACTCTTGGTATATGTATCAGATTAACTTTGATCTTGAAATAATTTCAGTTAAATTTTTTACAATAAAAAAAATGACTGATTTTTTTCATTTCATAAATAATATTTTTTTCCTGATCATGCAAAATTTCTAATAAAAGTTACAGTTTCCATTGCGCAATGTTCTTTTTTTATATTCCATTTCAACTGAAGATATGAAATGCAAAAAGGAAAAATCGTATTTTTGATAAATTTCTATATCGGTATCTAATTTTATTGAATACACTAAATATTAGTCTTCCAGTTAAATGAACTGGCAAAACCGTAAACCATATTTCCACAAAAATGATGTAACATTTATTGCAGAAATAATTCGCACATAATGGTGCATTCTTTATACATGCGTAGATTAATTACCAATACTATTATGGTTATCTTGTAAGGTCGTCACTGCAAGGTACATGAATTATTTATGACATTATGACTACATCATTCCTTTCAAAGACACGCCCTAGGACAATAAATTAGGTAATTCTCGTTCTGCTTTTCGCTATATTTATTTAATGACATATGCGAAACTCGTTTATTTTTCTCCAATGGGTGTGATAGTGGTTAGGGTTAAATATTTTATTATCGGTTGAGTGTGGCGATAGTGGCGAATACGGAATTAAATAATTTAAACTTAAGCTAGTTTTTAGACCTAAACAGGTAAATTACTTAGCTTGAAGCTACATTGCCTCACAGACTTCAGTTCTTTCTTCAAATGCACGTGCATTCATGCAAGAAACAATGTTCTACTTGTGTCATTTATGCATTGGTATGACGATATTTAACAGCGTAAATCGTGTTTTTTTTCTTTCTTATTTTATGTTATTAAAATCTACCTTTATATAACAGGGAGTTCTTCCAATAAGACATCCATAGGGACATAGGTTCACGGTAACATTCATACATGCGAAGAATGCGCGGGGGGGGGGGGGGGAGGGCGTTGTCATGAACCTAACCCTAATAGCCCCCCCCCCCCCCCCCCCCCCCCCCCCATCACACACACTGTAAGACGAGGATGGAGAAGAAAAGTCACGTTACAAACAAGGCAATTTCTATGGACGGCACGTGAAATGCGCCTGAAAAGTGGTTTGAGTTGAGCCTCCCCTCCCCTCGCCATGTACGGTGAATTTCGTAATTTTCGTTGTTGGCCAAATAATCTCTGTCGGAATCATTGAGGTAAATGGTTTGAACCGCGCATGACATATGTTACTTTTAGCTTTTTTCGATGTAAAAACAGTGAATGTGATTTCGATTGAAAGCTTTGAGTCTGGTGCAATATTAAAATAAACGAAAATCAAAAGCCGATAGCAGAATTTAATACTTAATTGTCAGTCCCGCGTGTTCAAGCAGAATTTAACTTAATTGTCAGTCCCGCGTGTTCAAATGCATATGAAACACGTGCTTAGATACGATAGATCTAGTTCGTTCTCAGAACGTTATAAGTGAGAGTAATGAATTTCAGTTTTATAGTGTAAAGGCTACTTAAATATATGTTCTCTTATATAGTAGTAAACTGGTTTAGTAGTTTAATACTTGAAAATCCACACAAAATAATAAAGAAGCCATAAAATCAATCAGAGTTTTCCCACGACCTTGCAAATATCCCAAAATCCTGGTGGGAAAGCTTGCCTATACACATCCAGTGAAGCCAAGCTACGCCCCTGCAGTAGATATTCCCGGGTCTATTCGCTATACCAAATGATTTAATTTAGTTAAGTCCAATTCAGGACATTGATCCTCACCTTTCTTGGCATCATCCAAAATATGCAGGATAACTTAGTCGCTAAATACATTATATTCTGTTTGTTTTGGATGAGGGAACAGGTCATTGACTTGGGGCTCTATGAAAATTTATCCTGTAAACCGAGTTGAAATTGATCTTTATTTGAATTATAATATTTACATTTACTAAAATATAAAGAAAAAACACTACCGATCAATATCATCATACTTTCCCTCATATAGACTCATTTTGACGCACTCAGTAAGGTATCACATAAAGCCTGATCTGCAGAAAACCACAGTTAAACCATACCAAATTTAATTACAAAATCTTCATTTCCAGACCACTGAGGAGCAGCGAACAGCATAAAACCTGATCAGCCTGCGAGTTACTCGCAGGCTGATCTGGTTTTATGCTGTTCGCATAAGTCTTTTCATGGTGTCCTCTATGAGGGAAAGGGTTAAGTTATTAATTATTCGAAATTTGTTGACACAAATTACTTTTGAATGCTGCTTAGTTTGAAAATGAAATTCCGATACACTACATATGAATGAAGTATGACCGAATAATTTATATCATATAGTTGATACACTGTTTTGTCAAAATTCCCTTCTTTGTTGACCCCTCCCCCTAAGAAAAGACAAGAAGGAGATAAGAAAGTGACCCTGCTGTGAGCTCACACTGGGTTTCCCCATTAAATCAGTCAGTCTGTATGTCACGCTTAGATCACATTGGCTCACTGCCAACATATGGATAAAGATGGTCTCTGACACAGTTAAATGCACCCATGAAGGGATAAATCAACATAAATTTTAATCATTTTGCAATTTCTTATTGTGTGTGTCTTGGATTACTGGCATTTACTATAATTAAAAATCAAAATTTAGAGATAAAAACATTTATATCTCTGATTCATAATAAACCTACATTTCAAAGATGAAGACAATTGAAATTCATTTTCCTTGTAAAAATATGGGCAGAAAACAAATTTTACCAATTTATTGAAGATTGTCACAATGTGCATCACCATAACTTTCTATGTTTTCACTCATTTCTCTTTTTTTAATCATATTAGTCTCAATATATCCTATTATCCTGTCATTATACTGATTTTCATATTAAAATTAATCATTAAATTGCATTAAACTAGACGTTTTTATGCGACTTTTTCCAAATATTATAATATTGAAATGATGTAAAAAAAATAGAAAGTATCTTCATCAAGTACTAATAATTATTTACACTAACAAAATAGATTTTCATAATTATTACCCCACTTTGTTATAAATTAGAAGCGTTCAGTTACATTTTCAATTCATAAATTAAATCTGGCCTGAATACACATTTGTTAATATTGTAATCATTTCATAAATCTAAAAGGTAAGAGGAACGCTTTGTTATATGGTGAAGTAAATTACTTTTAGATACAGAATTGGATTTAAAGACATGTTGAACAATAAATTGATTTCAGTTTTAACAGAGATGTGTATACCTACAAACGTCATTTGAATTAGTTCATCATGTGAAAAAAATCAAGGAGTGACACATCTTTAAGCAAACCCTTATCTGCAAAAGAAGCAGGTCACCCAAAGAAAATCTAGTTGGGTTTAAGGTAGGCAGCACAACCAAAGTCACCCCTCCAGCCGCATCAGTAAACAGATTTGTACCCAACTCCCATTCTGAGTCGGGAAAATAACAAGTACCGTTAAAAAAAAGATCCAAAAATAAAACAACATCTTAATATCCTCTCTCATCTGTAGAGAAATTCTGATGAAATGATGCGGCTTGAAGGTACTTGACATGGCCCTGTAAAATGACTACAGTATGTCCTAGCAGCTGGGATTGTCCTTGCAAAGAAATTTAAAGAGCCAGTGCGGGACGGTAAATCTCCGAGGGTTGTCTTTTTCTTCATCAAAGTGTTTGATAACAGCTACCGTAATTCAAAGATTTTGGGTTCAGGAATACTGACAATCCTTTTGCTAGAATTTATGACAAGCCCCAAAAAGGTAAGCACATCAGTTGGACCTGCTGTCTTTTCATCGGCTATGGGCACGCCAACTTCAGAACACAACCTTGCTAAAACCAGCATCAACTCACTGCAGTCATTTGGACATTGCTTCCTACCAAAGAAAAAATCATCTAATAAGTGCAGTAAAATTCCAAGCATGCATCTCTGCCTAACTGCCCATTCAAAAACTGGTGGCAAATTTTTCATATAAAGAACATGAAATAGAACACCCATAGGTAAACATTTATCATAAAAAATTTGCCGATACGAAAACCGAGTAATTCAAAATCAGAGGGGTGAATTGGTATTGATCTGAAAGCTGACTTGATATTCATTTTACCCCAAAGTGCTCCGGGGCCCAAAGAATTCAACAAATCAATAGCATTATCATATGAAGAATATTGTATGGTACAAAGCTCTGGATCAACATAGTCATTACCACTTGAACCTTTCGGAAAAGATAAGTGCTGTATTAGTCTAAAAGAACCATCTTTTTTTGGTACCAAACCAATTGGTGACAATTTCTATTAAGGAAAATGTCCTGCCTAGTAGGATTTCTTTATTAACCAATCGAAGGGCTAAAGTTTCATTCTGTCTTGCAGAAATTAAATTGCTACAGTCAACAGGTCCCCTTGGGCCATTATGCTTGAAACAATTAAAAAAAACAAAACAACCCATCTAACAAATCGTGCCTCACCAACTCATCATTGTAAGAATGCAAAATCTTCGTTACTTGATCATTTTTGAAAGGTGTATGACCTAACGAAAGGCCTACTGACGCTTCCTGGATAGCTGCTAGGTGGACCGGCTGATCTGATGCTAGGATTAGAGGTGGAGCCTGGATGGGCGAAACGCGGTCACAATACTGATCGGCTGGGAGAGACATTCCTATAATTATAAACATTTGCAGATGAAACAGATCGGCAATAAATAATGGAATGAGTACCAGAACAACGCAAGCATCTATGCTATAGGTGCAACTAATCTTGGAACAACGACCATTGTTGTACTCGTAACACTTCCCTCAACTACCTTGCAAACTCTAGGAAGAGTTACCAACAGACATATAAAAGAGCCATAGCTCTTGGTCAACCATTGCCCACGACATATTTGGATCCCAGTCTTTCTTTAGACGAAACTGTTCATCATATATTTTCCAACCCACACCACTATAACGCTGGGCTCCTAACCTCACATAGCTTAAATATTTAAGCAAACCTTAAATGGAATCTTGGTGGGTAGAAATATACATACAAATAAAAACTAAAAAGGCATCAGTCCAAGTCTTTATGTCAACAATTTTCTGGCCCTGACTACGGCTTTGCAAAGCAAGTTGGCCATCAATCAAAACAACATTATTTAAATTGGCAGAGGACTACTGACAGGGTAAGAGTGCACCCAAATCAACAAACTCCCCGAACATTTTTTTTTGTCCTAAGGAGTTTTGAACATGAGCCCCAATAACGTCATTAATCGAAGGAACTAAATTACCAAGATTGACAGGTTCTGCAATGCCCTCAAATATTCTGGTATCGGGAGGATCCCTTGACCCTGGTCGAAACGCTTCAATAAGCTGGGTGTTACTTCGCGAACCACGGCCTGGACCAGTTCGGGAGACACCTGAGGCTGCCCTGGACCTTGAGCAGCGCCAACCGTTGCTTGTGGAACAACACCAGGCTCTGAAGGCACAGGAACTGCAGGTCTCCGATATACCAATAAGACCCAAATGGATGACCTTGAGAGCCGGAAAGGCAGAAAACGGTGCAGCGTTAGATTAACACGAGTGAAATAATAACTTTCAATTGCAGGTGGAACAGGGGTGCTGAAAAAGATGTATCTCCACTTCAATAAAGGGATTTATGTCGATAAACGACAAATGCCATTATTGTATTTATCACGATAATTTAATTTGAATTGACAACATTAATGAAGGTATATAAATATCACATCACTCACTCCCTGTTGAAACTGGTAGATATGATGGGACAAATTTCGAAAATAGATTATGCCCATTATGTGACACGGGCCAGGTTGGCACTGAGGAACACTATTTATTACACTGTAATTATTTTCAAAGGGAGAGAAACATTTATCTTGACCCTGATGAAATCAATATACAGAGGCACTATCTTTCATTCAAAACCCTTTTGCAATCCGATTCTGATAAAGTTTTGAGAAATTTAAGTAAGTTTGCATCACTTATCTTTAACAAATTCAGATGAAAAGATAGCCTGAACCATTTATACATTATGTCTATTTCGCACTGAACAAAATGTAACATGCTAACTAAGTTTTTAAAAAATCTAAAATTACAAGTTAAATGAAATTCTTATTCTTAAACTGAAAAAAATAAGAAACATAATGGAAACGAGCAAAAGATCACTTACCTCACTTCGCTCTCTTTGTTTTGTCTGGACACCGTCTATCCGCACTCGCTAGGAATAAACAGCTCCCCGATTTCCACGCTTATTTCATGCACGTTTTAAAAATAACCTCAAACAGCTATCTATTTTTAGGAACACCTTATTCAAATGAGAGAAAATAATTGATTGTGTTGTTTTGTAACTGTATATAATAATATTTTAATCCATTGTTTCCCATTATTGTTTGACATTTATTTTTTTGCTTTTTTTCCTGATTTCTCACCATCACGTACGCATGCGCTTTTTGTTACCTTGTCGTCTTACGATTTCGTACCCGGCAAGGTTGTACTAGAGGGGGAAAGAAGGGGGTAGTATGCATGTATGTCATTGAGATATATTGCAATAAGCATTCTCACAATGATACCTTGTCGACTTTCGTTTTCGTATCAGGCAAGGTATATAGAAAGGGAAGGGGAATACTCACCCCTCCTCTCTCTCTCTCTCTCTTTGGCAACATAGTAACGAATTATCTATTATTCTAAATATGATTGTGTCTTTACATGCATTAAAATTCCTTTGCAATAAATTATCTAATTGAATAATTAATAATGCCACGCAATCCTTCTTTTTTTTTCTTTTTTTTTTTTTTTTTTCTCTCTCATAAGTAACTATTATCATAGTGACTTTACATATTTGTTACTATCTAAATCTGTAAGAAAAGCATGCTTTTGTCGCTCTTTAATGTTATTGTTCACTTGTCTTTATTTGTGTAAAGTATGATGCAGAGACTGTATATATACAATAGGAATAACTGCTTGTTTTATGTTTTATAGCTGAAAACACTTAACAAAGAAATTATTTATCCAAAGGTTATTTTGTTGACATTAATATTTGCCAGCACATGTATTTATCTATTTTTTTTTTGTTGTTGTTGTCATTATAACGTTACATAAATTGATCATGCTAGGTTTAAGTGTGTGTGTGTGTGTGTGTGTGTGTGTGTGTGTTGAAAATAAACAATGTCTTTCTTGTATTTATTTATAAATTCAAAGATGTAATCCCCCCACTCTGAACACAGCACGTCTGCTTTAAATAATTGAAAAATGCCTAACAAATTGATCTATGCTACAAATGAACTTAATCTTATTAAATAAGACCGGAAATTATTAACAAATATTATATATATATGTGTGTGTATAACCTATGTAAAACCCCATGTTGTATTAATGTAATACCTGGGTGAATAAAAGTTTTGTTCTTGTTGTTGTACTAGAAAAATCCAGTCACAATCTAAGTGTTTGTCACAGTTGGTTAATTGTTGGCAATAATTTGAGTACTAATTATTAATTCTGACTGATCTTTATGACCCTCCCTTCCAACCCCTCAGGCTCTTTTAGCCACCTGCTGGGTCCATACAGATAAGAGAGATTTATAAGAGCCAGCAGTGTGTCAGCAGGGAGCCACATTCCACACATACCAATTTTAATGCCTTTGAGACATTCAGTTACAGACAGATGGTCGTTTTCAAAGTGAGCCAAACCGATCGAAAGTCATTATTGTTAATTACTTATTTCGAATGTCTATGTTAAATTCAACATTCACACCTTTTTTTCTGATATAATAAGAGTAAATTTAACCGATGAATATCCACATTATATGTCGTTATAAAAAACTGGAAGTTATTCAACGTTTCAAGCAATATGCGTTTTCTAAATGTTCCATATTTCCAGACTGGTCTATAGTATGTCCAGTGATGTAAGGAATCTGTTCATATGTATTTACAGAACATGATATGACTACCTTCATCTTATAAAGTAGTTGTGAAGCATACACTGTCTCTGTGGTATTCTTGAACCGCTAAATCTGATCCGATATGTTGCCTGCATCTCTCTCTCATTCTCTCTCTCTCTATCGTTCTCTCTGTTAAAATAATAACACTCCTTTTAACCCAATATCTATTTTAAATACAACAGATGTCGCCTCATCGTGGTGATGTCTAACATTCCTATCAAGATGAAAACGCCCCCACAGATGAAAGCCCCTAACGAGCCAATGTACATTGAAGATTTCCGGTCATCCTTGGCACACTCTAAGGATCTCTTGTATTTGGAAGTGCTCTTGGCTGGAACTGTGAGGTTCGCCACGATTTCTTCGGCTACCTTTTCCGCTTCTTGTGCTGTAATTGTCGAGGAGTTTGTACTGAAACACGCACCTCCTACTGCTGCTGCGGTCGTGAGCGTTGCAGTCGTTGCTGCTGAAGTCGTAGGTGTTGTGGTCGTGGGCGCTGTAGTCGTAGGCGTAGTGGTCGTAGGCGTTGTTGTTGTAGGCGTTGTGGTCGTGGGCGCGGCGGTTGTCGTGGGCGGTGCTGCTGTTGTAGGCGCTGTATAAATATCAATTAGTATTTGCAAAATACAAAGAAACATTATTAAACTTATTTCTTGTATCGTAGAGTTAGTGTTTAACATTAAGTTGAAGTATTTATGATACTTAGGTATTTTAGAAACAAATTAAGCTCGTATTGTATTTTCTATGCATATTTGACAGTATTAATTACCTGTAACTTATAAAACACATAATAAGTTACAAATTATGATGAATTTATTATTTTGATATGTTATTAAACTAGAATACAATCTTTCCATTTTAATGCTATAATTTTTTTTTAAACAAATTTTAGCAAACAGTGATGTTTTACCATAACGTAAATCTCTAAAACGAGCATGGTGGCGCTCTATTTTTAATTCATATATCTTTTAGTTACAGTCTAAGGTATTTATGTGCAAAATTTAAGAGAAAACATTGTCCGTTAGAAAAAACGCTGAAACGTCTTTAACGAGTATACGCAAATCTTTGTACAACAATGTATATCGTTCAAGAATTAAAGTTAATTACTTAAAAGAGCCCACTTGTGGTTATTCTTTACCGCAATGTCTAGATAAGGCCATACTAATAAGAAAATGATTGCTAGACATTGCTATAGAAAAAGTTAATAATAGTACATGTACATATATTACCACTGCAAACAGGCGGAGAGCCTGACCAAACAATGTAGGAGCTGTTGACGGCAGTACAGGAGCGGATCAGGTCTCCGCTTACATAAAAATAACCCGGTAGGCAGGTGAATTCGGCAACTTCAGTGGAGATCAGCACAGCCACGTCCAATTCAACGTTCACTCCGGTCTCTAACGCGGGGCAAGGGACTGGAATTACAGGCACATGTCTTGTACAAGGTCATTTGGTTGGATTAAGGTCGGTCAATATAAAAGTATTTGTTTAAAATCTTAGATACATAAATAACATATATTGAAGAATTTAATAACTCTGATGATTCATCATGGGCCTCTCAGTAAAAAAATAAATATAACCTTGGGTATAATTTCATATGAAATAATAATGAAACTAACAAAGTCAATCAATTCACCAAACGATTGTATGATCTATAAAGAAAGTATGTGTGCTCAAAATGAATCTTCTTTATTACTATCTACATGTAGTATGATATTACAGTACAATTTATGCTTTGGCAAAAATATTTAAAATATTAAAAAAGATCGTCACTGCAAAGCTTACATCAGATCAAAATGTTCATACCATAGATTGCCGATATATGAAGGGAGATTCAGAAATAATAATGTATATGTATACATTTTGTGTTTTAACTATGATAGAAAATGATATCTGGTTTATTTTAGAATGTACTTGTTTCAGATAATTGCAATGTTAATATTTACCGACATTTTTCTTTTTCAGATGGCCAACCAAAAGTTAAAAAAATGTCAGTACACATGTAATAGTATATTTAATTTAATCAGCCCGTTCACAGATGATAGGTAGAAATAATAGCATTTGTTTGTTTTTTATCTCGCGTTTATGCTGGTGATGTCATGTTTCCTGACAAATAAACTTGAGTAGATCACATTGTACCATAACATTTATTATTATCAAGCAAATCAGTATTTTTTACTTTGGCTTCATGTATACCCTGTTGCAGGTCCCCAAAGTTAGGGCGGCTTTATTAAACACGGGGTGTCAAGGCGATAGACTCTTTTTTTCATAGTTAAAACAACGTTTTTTAACACGAAAATTAGAGATACAGTCTAATATTTGGTTACAGTCCACTATTTGTTGTTTTTTAAGTCCGTCACGACCAAATTCTTTATATACATGATTTCAATTTGCAAATAAAAGTTTAATATTTCTATCTCTATTTATGAAAAACTAAACGATTTCAATTTGCAAATAGTTTAATCTTTCTATTTAAACATGAAAAACTAATCATTTTCGATCAAAGATGATACTACTTATACTGGTCTGGCAGGCAAATGGTTATTTTTTTTTATTTGATATTTAATTTTTATAAGCAGTGGACAATGGAAATATATCAGTAATCAACGATTAAAGAATGATTCTTTCATAATTCCCTTTGATGTGGCGCATCTGTCTTAGTTAATACTGATAAAACATATTACATTGGAATAGGAATTTTAATTTACCACGCTCGTCTATTTCAGCATGACTGTAATGTATGTGTGAGTTTTCGGTTTAATAATACACGGTAAAAATATATGTTAATCAGTATTACTGTAATCAGACAATCGACCGTTAGACGGGTCGCGCATTAAAGGTCAACCACAAAAATTATTATCTGTTAATATATATTAGTGTAAGACCTTCTGTACTAAAAATATGTTAGAATTATTTGTACTTTGTATGAAATCGGCTATTGAAAGTTGCAAAAATGACCTAGGTGTGAAAAGATTGACTCACTGAATGAAATCCAGTGTTTGTTTACAAAGTTTGAACAAGTTCTTAATATTTTTAATCTGAAACAGATTATAAGTAATCCCACCAGAATTTCGGCATCTTCATCCACTTTGTTAGATCACATTCTATGTAGCCACCCAGACAAAATTATTCAGTCTGGTACGCTTCCAATAGGAATTAGTGATCATCTACCTGTGTTTTGTACAAGGAAGGTCCAAAAAGGTACTTTTTATAAGCATAAGAATGTTTCTATAAGGTCTTTAAAAACTATAATGTTGATACCTTTATTTTACAACTGAAACTTTGTGATTGGTCTAGTATGTTTACTGCTAAAAATGTAGAAGATGCATGGCTTAATTTTTAAGATTTTTTTTGTTCAGTTTTAAATAAAGTTGCTCCTGTTATGGAGGTGAGACTTAAACAGAGAAGTGAACCATGGCTCAACTCAAACATTTTAGATTTGATTAGTCTAAGGGATAATTTTCTTTTTAAGTATAAAAAGAATAAACAGAATGTATTGATTTTAAATATTGTTTGTATAGAAATAAAGTACAGAGGGAGGTAAAAAAGGCAAAGTCTGGGTATTTTTCAAATAAATTAAAAGAAAACAAAAATGACCCTAAAAACCGTGGTCTGAATTAAAAAATCTTGGATATAGTACTATAAGTAAGTTTTCACCAAATATTGTGTTAAACATAGAAGGAGAAAATTGTTTTGAACCTACCAAGATTGCTAATCATTTTAACTATTTTTTACTACTATAGCTTCTGTTTTAGTAGACAAATTACCAATACCTTTAAACTTGTTCAACACTGAGTCTGATTGTTTTAAGAAATTTTATAAGGCAAGAAACCCTGACTCTTTAAAATTTAGTCTTCATACAGTTAGTGAAGAGTATATTTACAAAGTGCTTTGTAAGTTAAATTGTTCAAAATGTACTGGACTGGACAACATTCCAGCAAGACTTTTGAATGATGCTGCATCCTTTTTAAAGCTTCGTGTAACTTTTCTAGTTAATAGCTCTATTACCAGTAACATTGTACCTAGTGAATTAAAATGTGCAAAAGTCAAACCATCTGATGTATCTAATTATAGACCTGTTAGCATACTATGTATAGTTTCAAAAATATTAGAAAGAGCTGTATACAGTCAGTTAGAATCATTTCTAGTCAAACAAGGTCTTTTATGAATTTCACAGTGGTTTTAGATGCACTTACTCCACAGACTCCTGCCTGACGCACCTAACAGACCATATAAAATTCAAAATTCTAAAGGTCTTTATACAGGTATGATTATGCTGGATCTGCAGAAGGCATTTGGTACAGTAGATCATGGAATTTTATGTAGCAAACTAAAAGAAATGGGCGTGAAGTCTGTGGAGTGGTTTCAGTCATATTTGAATGGTAGAAAACAAACTATAAGTGTAAATAATACGATGTTACAATGTCAAATTATATGAGCATTCGATGTGGTGTTCCCCAGGGAAGTATCCTGGGTCCATTGCTTTTTATGCTATGTCAATGATATGAACATCAGCATAAGTAAAAAATAAAACTAGTGTTATATGCTGATGATAGTTCCATACTATACTCGCACAAAAATCCTGATGTTATTTGAGAGGTACTTGGTACAGAACTTTAAAATTGTTGTAAATGGCTAGTTGACAACAAACTATCTCTACATCTAGGTAAAACAGAATGTATATTGTTTGGTTCTAGAAAGAAATTAGCTAAGGTTGAAAATTTTAATGTTTAATGTAATGGACACACCATAGAGTCTCAAGAGTATGTTTAATACCTTTGAAGTATATTGGATAATGACCTTTCTGAAACATCTATTGTTAACAACATTGTTAAAAAGGTAAATGCAAGGTTGAAATTTCTGTATAGACAAAACCATTGTTTAGATATGAGTCTTAGAAAAATGCTATGTAATTCTTTAAGACAATGTCACTTTGACTATGCCTCTTCATCCTGGTACAGTGGCCTCTCAAAACAGTTGAAAAATAGACTGCAAGTTGCACAAAATATAGTTATTAGATTCATTTTTGGGTATCCATTTAGAACTTTATTAAATGTGTCAGGTTTTGATAATTTAAGTTGGTTGAATGTAGAGAGTAAAGTGAAGCAAGACACATTCATATAATGATAGAAATAGTGTTAACAGTTTTCATGTACCACAAGTGAATGGTTTTACAGTAAACACCTTTTTCTACCAATCGATCCGGGACTGGAATAGGCTTTTATTAGTACCAAGACTATTCAGCACATATCATGTTTTCCATAAGATGTATTTTCACACCCTTTTTTAAAGCATGTTTATTTTTTAAAACTCCTGATATAACATGCAGTATAAATTCCAATTCAAATGAGGGAGATAAAAAGAAAAAGAGAGAAAGATTGTGAAGTTTTAACTTGGAACACACACACACATACATCTTTATTAAAATTCATCTTAAAAGAGAGAGATACGAAGGGTTATTTGGCCAATTTGAATTATAAACAAGAGGGCCATGATGGCCCTGAATCGGTCACCTGATTATAAATGAGCAACATATGTTGGATTTTTCATATTGACATACTTTTTGACCCCACATGACCCACTTTCGAGCCGGACCAAGATTTTATGGAAACATACATTCCGACCAAGTTTCATGGAGATTGGGCCAAAAATGAGGCATCTAGTGTTAACAAGGTTTTTCTAAGATTTGACATCATGATCTACTTTTTGACCCCACATGACCCAATTTCGAAATTGTCCAAGATTTTATGGAGAGAAACATTCTGACCAAGTTTCATGAAGATAGGCAAAAAATATGGCCTCTAGAGTGTTAACAAGCCAAATTGTTGACGACCAACGACGCACGTCGCACGACGGACGCCGGACGTATGGCGATCACAAAAGCTCACCCTGAGCACGTTGTCAGATGAGCTAAAAATATATGACTCATGAAGTGATTAAACCGTTTAAATATTTATTAAAAATAAATATAAGAAATTCTTAATTATAAATAACTTATTATGATGCTATTTCGTACAGACAAGACACTCACTTGCACATTTGATTTGTCACACTTATAATAAATATCGACGTGTCTTTAAACACGTTCCATTATCAAATTATTTTACTGTTCACACATTCCTAACCATTCATTCATAATGGCACGTTGCCGTTTTGATCAATCTTCTCACCCAGTTGGGACCGTTTTGATCATTTTGGCACCGTTTCAACTTGGGTCCGTTTTGACTGGATACCGAAAAGAGTATATACAATAGTAACCATTCTATTGATTTCCTATCCGGCGTTAGGCGTAATACGATTCATAGGATAAAAGTATAATAAAAGTTTAAGAAAATTAATAAAAAATAAGGTTTCGAGAAGAGTTTTTAATGAAACAAATTACATTTTTTGTTTATTTTGCTTTGCTGATCAATGCGGGCGTAAAGGAGTAAACATGATTAGAGATCAGGGGTCAAATTCAACCAACAATTATTAGCGCAAAGTAAAACTTAAATACTTCAAGGAGAATTTCATTAGCCTTAAATATTTAATAAAATACCCAAATGTTTCATTTCTTAACAATTATTGTTAGTTATAAAGGTAATAATTCATTTTGGCTTAGTCATGACTTTGAATGTTTCATATAATAGTATGATGAAATGTGTATCTACCTAGTGCAAGAATTAAAGTATTACATATATTTGCATTGGCACGATTTAGATGTTCAGCTCATAAACTTGCTATTGAAGAAGGCAGATATAGAAATCAACAAAGAGATGCTAGGATATGTAATAAATGTAACATGGGTTTTATTGAAAATGAATATCATTTTTTATTAATATGTCCTTACTATTCAGAATTAAGAAATAAATATATACCTCGTTATTATAGAACATGGCCTAATATTAACAAGTTTAAGGCTTTAATGGAAACATCATCAAAGAAGAAAATCGTTAATTTAGCTATATATTTGTATTGTGCTTTTCAAAAGAGATATTCATTGAATGTTTAATGCATATTTTATATTTTTTATACTTATCATATTATACATATATGAATATAATTACTATATGTATTGTTTCAGTTGAATTCGTGGTAGGAATATCAATGTACATTTATATAATTTATTAAATAGTATATTCTATACAGTTAATATATTTAGATGTGATATATATAGAAATGCCATTGTTTTCTTTTTTGCATGCTTTTCACGCATATCTGCATGTTCTTTTGATATTTTGTTATTTGGCGATGGACATGTATTTGTTTATGCCAATAAAATATACTTGACTTGACTTGACTATATCGCAAAGTATTGTTGGTGGAATTCGGTCAGACAACGAATGTATAACTCGCGCACGGTATTTCTAACGATAACATGTTTTTGTTATTGTTTTGAATAGGGGTGACAGGTATTGAAATCACAAACCGTGACTAAACTTTGTGGTACTGCAGTGTAAATACAAACATCAAAAAGTTAGCGTTTTATTGTAAACATGCATTAAAAAAATACGTAAAAATATTATTATGATTATTGAATCTTTGTTCCTGTGTATTAATATGTAACTTTTGCAATTTATATTTAAACCATTGCTTATTTAAGTTATTTATTATGCGTCTATAAAATGTTCTACATTTAGCATACATCTTTACATATCTGAAAAGCCTGAGTATGTCACCCTCATTTACACATAGAATTAATTTGATTTTGAAATCTATCCTATTTATCTGATTACCATCATCATGTTTGCATGCATTGTATATATTTTTTTGTGACGATGAGCTTATATACTTAAGTCTTAAAAATAAACATATATATATATTCTTTATTTACGTCTCATCTTTGTACAAAGACATATAATTGCACAAATCATTAATACTTTATACAAGTACAAAGCCACTCAAAATGAGTTATAAGAGACATATGTTCTGTTTTGTAATTATAAACGTTGTTGTTAAATAACCGAAGTGGCGTAGTAGGATGACAGCCGTCTTTTAATTAATTATGGACAAAAAGTATTTTTGTTCCGATATTTAAGAAAGGAGACATAAATAATCCCGCTAATTATCGTGGCATTTCATTAATAAATTCGATGGCTAAAATATTCTCATTGTGTTTAAGAAACCGTCTCAATACTTGGAGCGAAAAGGAGCATATACTAAATGATATTCAATTTGGTTTCCGTGACAAACGAAGCACAGTTGACTGTGTGTTTATTCTTCATAGTATTATACAGCGAATTGTATCGAACAATAAAAAACTTTACTGTGCTTTTATTGATTACATTAACTCCCATGCATTGTAGGTAAAACTTGTACAAGCCGGAGTTAGTTGTAAATTTCTTAATATGTTAAAATCACTATACAGTCGAGTTTCGTCTTGTGTAAAAACATCAAATAACGGTTGTGTGTCAGATAACTTTGATATCGCACTCGGCTTGAAGCAAGGCGAGTCCCTATCGCCGATTTTATTTTTATTTTTCATGAATGATATAAGTGATTGTTTAAAGAATGACGATTTTACTGAGACAGTTTTAAATCAATTGTCGATATATTTTTTACTATTCGCCGATGATTTAGCTTTCTTCACAACAGATAAGCATAGTCTCCAAGAACAATTAAACAATATTTATAATTATTAAACCAGATGGGTCTAACTATCAATGTAATAAAACTAAATTTTGTATTTTTAAAAAATGCCGTCAGAAGAATAATTTTGAATGGTTTATAAATAGTGTGAAAGTTGAGGAAGTAGATTGTTTCTATTATTTGGGTGTAAAATTTCTTAAAACAGGAAATTTAAGAGCAGCCGTAAAAGCATTAAATGATCAAGCTTCTAGAGCAATGAATAATCTCTTATCATTATTCAAAAAGGTATCTCTTGATATTAAAACTAAATTATCATTATTTGATAAATTTATCACACCAATTATACTTTATTGTTCAGAGTTGTGGGGAATATTTAACTTTGATGAGGTTAATAGCTTGCATATAAGGTTCTGTAAAATAATCCTAGGTGTAAATAAAAGCACAATGAATCAAGCAGTATTAGGCGAGTTAGGAAGAATACCGTTATCATTGATTGCTGTCCAAAGATCCCCTTCGATACTGGCTTAGAGTAAGGGCAAGTAATATTCTCACATTGAGAGAGGCGTTTCATTTACAATGTCGTAATAACCAATTAAAATCAAATAAATCATGGGCATTTATGAATGAAACAACAGTTAAATTACTTAGGACTTTCACATTTATGGTACAACGAACATATTGATATGACATTCTATCCAGCTATTCGGGAACGATTAATTGATCAGTATAAACAGAAATGGAAAGGTGACATAACTAATTCAAGTAGGCTAAACTAGAACTATCACTGAAGGTGATTCATACCCCCACCCCCATCTTTGACACAGGATGTATTCACATGACACTAAAACGAATGTTCACACATAGGATTTGGGCTTATAAAAAAAAAAATAAGGTGATCAATACCCACACCGGAAGTCTGTCATGTGTAGGAATACAGTTTCAAAAGTTTGCGTGAGTGAAAGACTACATGTATGTAAGGTTTAAAGTTAGTGTGAGCAATGGTTCAAAAGTTTTGGACAATGCTAAAAAGTTTTGACAGACAGACAGATAGACAGAGAGACACACATACAGACACACAGAAGAAAACAATTTGCCCCCAAGATCTGTAGCTGAGGAGAATAAAAATGCAGTCTAATTATGGTTCACATCCATATTTATTGTTTGCAAAAACCTGTCTTTAAGAATTTACATTGTGGTTTTCTTATGAACTGCACTTCCTCTCATCAAGATCAATCTACATATGAAGTTTCATCAACCTAGCTACTTTAGTATTGGAGTTATGCTCCGGACAAAATCAAAAGATTAAAAATGACAAAGGGCAATAACTCCTTTCAAAATACATGCAGAGTTATGGGTCTTGTGCACTGCACTTCCTCTCATCAAGATCAATCTACATATGAAGTTTCATCAACCTAGCTACTTTAGTATTGGAGTTATGGTCCGGACAAAATCAAAAGATTAACAAGAGTGCCAGTGATGCCACAATATACGCCGCCACAAAATATAAAGACCAAGAGGGGACTTTTAATTATTGCTTTTAACATTTCTGTAAGCATAACCTCATAATGAAGTCTGTAAGACCAATTAATTTAGCTGAACAGAGATAGAACCCTAAAAATGCTTCCAATATGACAGTAGGTCAAATAGCAGTATCAATTTGAATCCTTTTTTCTTTCTCCCCATAACTCTTGCAAAAATCACTGTACCAGAAAATCCTTGCCTTATGCACTTTTACCTGTTTAGAAACTTGAGTTGTGTTTTAAAGAGACCATGTTTAGAAAGGCATAACTATTGCAAATATTGATGAAAATCAAAGCCCCTGCTTTGTGCATATCTACCCAGTATAGTAATGACATTGCCCAAGTTTTGAAAAGATTAGGTCAGAAACATACAAGAAATTGCATTCCCAAAGCTGAACTATCAATCAGCTAAAAATACTAAGTTTCAGGGGACACAAATCTTGCAAAAATTAATGTACCGGAAAATCACCACTTCATGCACATCTACCCATTATAGTAATGATATTGACCAAGTTTTGAAAAGATTCATTCAGAAATGTAGGAGGAGTTGCATTCACTAGGCTGCAATATCAATCAGCTACAGAGACTAAGTTTCAAGGTACACAAATCTTGTAAAAATCAATGAACCATAAAATCGCCACTTCATGCACATTTACCCATTAAAGTAATGACATTGACCAAGTTTTGAAAAGATTCATTCAGAAATGTAGGAGGAGTTGCGTTCACAAGGCTGCAATATCATTCAGCTACAGAGACTAAGTTTCAAGGGACACAAACCTTGTAAAAATCAATGAACCGGAAAATCACCACTTCATGCACATCTACCCATTATAGTTATGATATTGACCAAGTTTTGAAAAGATTCATTCAGAAATGTAGGAGGAGTTACGTTCACAAGGCTGCAATATCAAACAGCTACAGAGACTAAGTTTCAAGGGACACAAATCTTGTAAAAATCAATGAACCATAAAATCGCCACTTCATGCACATTTACCCATTAAAGTAATGACATTGACCAAGTTATAAAAAGATTCATTCAGAAATGTAGGAGGAGTTGCGTTCACAAGGCTGCAATATCATTCAGCTACATAGACTAAGTTTCAAGGGACACAAACCTTGTAAAAATCAATGAACCGGAAAATCACCACTTCATGCACATCTACCCATTATAGTAATGATATTGACCAAGTTTTGAAAAGATTCATTCAGAAATGTAGGAGGAGTTACGTTCACAAGGCTGCAATATCACACTACAGAGACTAAGTTTCAAGGGACACAAATCATGTAAAAATCAATGAACCATAAAATCACCACTTCATGCACATCTACCCATTATAGTAATGATATTGACCAAGTTTTGAAAAGATTCATTCAGAAATGTAGGAGGAGTTGCATTCACAAGGCTGCAATATCATTCAACTACAGAGACTAAGTTTCAAAGGGACACAAATCATGTAAAAATCAATGAACCGGAAAATCGCCACTTCATGCACATCTACCCATTATAGTAATGACACTGACCAAGTTTTGAAAAGATTCATTCAGAAGTAGGAGGAGTTGCGTTCACAAGGCTGCAATATCATTCAGCTACAGAGACTAAGTTTCAATCAATGACCGGAAAATCGCCACTTCATGCACATCTACCCATTATAGTATGACATTGACCAAGTTTTGAAAAGATTCATTCAGAAACGTAGGAGGAGTTGCGTTCACAAGATATGGACGTACGGACGGACGGACAGACGGAGAAGATGACGCCAATATACGACCGCCTCCGGCGGCGTATAAAAATGACAAAGGGCAATAACTCCTTTCAAAATACATGCAGAGTTATGGTTCTTAGGCACTGCACTTCCTCTCATGAAGGTCTATCTACATATGAGGTCTATCTACATATGAAGTTTGATCAACATAAGTACAGTAGTTTTGGAGAAATGCTCCGGACAAAATCAAAAGACAAAAATTAACAAAGGGGAATAACTCCTTTAAAAAACATGTAGAGTTATGGTTCTTATACACTGCACTTCCTCTCATCAAGATCAATCTACATATGAAGTTTCATCAACCTAGCTACTTTAGTATTGGAGTTATGCTCCGGACAAAATCAAAAGATTAAAAATGACAAAGGGCAATAACTCCTTTAAAAATACATGCAGAGTTATGGTTCTTGTGCACTGCACTTCCTCTCATTAAGATCAATCTACATATGAAGTTTCATCAACCTAGCTACTTTAGTATTGGAGTTATGGTCCGCACAAAATCAAAAGATTAAAAATGACAAAGGGCAATAACTCCTTTCAAAATACATGCAGAGTTATGGTTCTTATGCACTGCACTTCCTCTCATCAAGGTCTGTCTACCTATGAAGTTTCATCAACATAGGTACAGTAGTTTTGGAGAAATGCTCCGGACAAATATTTGTAGACCAACCGCCGGACCGACCGACCGACCGACCGACGGACCGACCGACCGACCGACAGGGTGACTCCTATATACCCCCCCCCCCCCCTAAATTTCATTTGTGGGGGTATAAATATACAACATGATATTCTAAGAAAACAATTAACTAGATTTAGATTAAGTTCACATAACTTAGCAATACAAACAGGAAGACATGATAATATTATTTTGGAAAATAGGATATGTGTTCATTGTATTCAAAATCAAATAGAATCAGAGTTTCATATGTTATTAATTTGTCCGAGATACAGGAATATTCGAAATAAGTATCCATCTAAATTTTCAAGTTTTCTAACTATTAATAAATTCATATATATTTTGTAAACAAAATCTGTTAAAGTTCAATTAAACATTGCAAAATATTTAAAATATGCGTTTATATTTTTATTTATTTATTTATTTATTTATTTTACTTATAATTATAAAATTGAAATTATAATTATTATATATTCATGATTTAGTGAACTTCTTTTCGAATTGTATAGTTGTATATTGTGTCGTTTTGTATGTATCATAATGTATTACATATTAACCATGTTTGCATGTACCGTTTATATGTGTTCGGCCAATGGCATATTGTATTGCCGATTTGCCTAATAAATTGAGTTGAGTTGAAAAATAAAAGTTTAATCGACAGGTGGGTGGTGTCGAAGAGAAATTATGGCAAAACAACACTACTGTCGAACGAATGTTCTGACTAATCAGTCACAGGTAGTGCTTTTGAATGAAAATCTGAATGTATTGAAATGTTCATGAATTTATATGATGAAAAATGCCAAGCAAAATAAAAATTTACAAGAAAAATACAAGAAAAACATATAATGAATAAAATGACACTCAAACCCGTGCCTCTGTGCTTGCGCTATATATAATTAAGTAAGTAAATAGTTTATTATAGTGACATGTGCATTTCGTAAAATACAAAGCAAATATATACATCTTAAACTAGCACCCGGCCGATTGGATCTATTAGTCACCTCAACATTTAAATTCATTACAGCACTTAACATGTAAAAATTCTACAACTTAACAAATGATGTAATGGAAATGAAAATTGGCATTTATAGTAAATATATACAGCTTCAAAAAGATTGGTAGTTCTATACAAGTGCAAGTCATATGTCATAATCAGAATGAACATACTAAACATGGTTATTTCATTAAAAACATATTAAAATCTGTGTATTCTTATGAAATCAGTACAAAATGGGTTTGACCCTGGTATAATTAGTTCGATCTATTGGCGTAACGGACTTGCCATTCATTACAGTTCTTAATAACGGACATTACCAGAATATCGACAATGGGTATACAGTTAATACTGACTCGATTCCAATCTTAGCAACAATAACGATAATGTTAAATAATGAAATTATCGTTAATGTACCTTTTACAGTGAATACATAACGGACCGTCTACGAGTGAAAGCCATAACAATGAACTTTGCCGACTTTCTTGGAAATACATTTAATACGTGGTACAATTTTTGTTCTGTACTTTGCTGAATGAACTCGTTTTGCAACAGTATGTTACTAAACACACTAGTCCTGATTTTGTTGTACAAATCACATACAAGTAAAAAAATGTTTCTCGTCCTCCAAACACTCTAGATCACAAAACCTACACTTTCGATTCTCAACCGGTTCTATAATGACCTAAGGCGTATGTTATTACCTAAATATTTTTGTTCCTGGCCAACTATTACTAAGTTTAAATTACTAATGAAAACAAACCAAACATGTGTTATTAAAAAATTAGCCAAATTTGTACACCTTGCTTTTGCAAAGAGAAATGATATATTAGCACATAATAATTAGAAAATATTTAAAGATATTTATAACAGTAATATGTAGTTACATGTCTTATTTATTATATCAAATATTAGATTGATTATCACTAATTGATACTTAACATGTATTTATATGCTCATGTGATATAAAAATATTTGTTTAAACTTTTTGTAATTGTTCCTTTAAACTATACAGAATTTTAAATATGTTAATTGTATTACTATGTATTACATACTTTTCTCTTATATATGCATACTGTGATTGTGACGCCATGTATTGTATGGCGATAAACTGTGTATGTTTATGCCAAATAAACTACTGAATTGAAAATTGGTTCACCGATATATCTCCCAGTCTCTATTCTTAATGGTAATATTCCAGACCGAAATTGACACAGCAATGATAGTTCGTTCTTCGAAAGGTTCATTGTCATATAGTCTTCACATTTAAGGTCCGTTTTGAATGTTACGTATGTTCTTACTTTGGGCATGTTCAAATCGTCGTGCGACCATTTATCTTTATAATGTTCGGTTATTAAAGATTTACCTGTTTGTAGGTCGACAGATGATTTAGCTTGAAACTGATCATTAAAGCCCAACGTTGTGAATATATGCTTAACGTCGCTTGGCCAATTGTTAGAGCATGTTTTATAGTCGAAAATAAACACTTGTTTGGTAAGTCTATTATCATCCATTTTTAACAGTTTATTCCAATATCTAATGATACATATCCATCTACTGTACAACGTCGGTTGCCAGCCAGAGTCTCCATACAGCACCGGAAGTGGGGTAAATCTATGTACGCCCATGAAATATCGCAATGCGCGGTTTTGTACATTATCTAGCGACTGGTATGTCTTAGCATCCCACACAGAGGCGCTGTAATCCAGAATTGGCATAATGCAAGCGTTATAAAGTTTTTCGTAAGACCATATATATATATTATATATATATATATATATACCCAACGCCTTTATCCACACTGAGCTATTGTGATTTCTATTTAATTTTTTTTCGGCCGTTAGGTCGTTTATACCATGACTTCCTGTGAAACACACAGTAATGAAGCGGAATAAAATTAGGCTTTTCATTGGTTATTATATACTTGGTTTGGTTTTAGGAAAGGTTGTTCAACGGTCGACGCAATATTTTCTTTGCATTCAATTGTTAATTATTTTTTAAATAGAAATGAACGCCTACACGTAGCATTTTTGGATCTACGGAAGTTTTTTGATGGTATTTACAGGAATGGTTTATTTTATAAATTATATAAAGAAGGAATTAAGTGACGGGTTTTGCGTGTTATAAAGAGTATATATGAATCGGTAAGATCTTGTGTAAAGTATGATAATACCTTATCAGACTTTTATGACTGTTTTGTTGGCTTAAAACAGGGGAAAACAATGTCTCCCATTTTAGTGTCTTTGTTTTTAGCAGATTTGGAATATTATTTTCAGGCCAATGGAGGAAAGGGCTTACAAGTCGAAGATATGATTTTCTCCACACTTTTATTCGCTGACGATATGGTAATTTTTGGGAAGACACATGGTGAATTACAAATTTGGACTTATTTTATTCATATTGTTGCAAATGGGGGTTAGAGTTTAATTGTTCAAAAACAAATATAGTTGTATTTAGAAAGAGAGGATCCCTATCAGCAAACGAAAAATGAGTTTATAACAACAATGATATCGAAGTAGTAGATAATTTTAATTACTTAGGGGCAGTTTTTAATTATACAGGATCTTTTGTGTTAAATAACGAACTTTTGCTTGGAAAATCTCTTAAAGCACTAAATGTGCTTCTTATAAATTGCAAGCGTGTCGCAATTAAACTTTAGTTACTGTGCCAGTTATTCGATTCATTTATCGGTTCTATCCTTAATTATGTATGCTGTTGAAGTCTGGGAATTTACTAAATCAAAAGAGTTAGAAAGGGTACATCTTAAATTCTGTAAAAGTATTTTGAACGTTCGTAAAAGTAGTAGTTCCTCCGCCGTTTATGGGGAACTTGGTAGGAGTTGCGGGCCCTGATTCATGGCGGACGTGATTTTTTCAGTGACCTCTTAGAAGCGCAAACTTATTTCATTATACGTGTTATACCGATACATAACTGGAACATAGTGTTTTAATGTATGGAGATGCACTCCACAAACAGATTTTCTCCTTTGAATGAGGATATAGCTGAAATGACAAGTTAAAAATCAAGAGAAAACAAAAGAAGGAGACGATCGACTGGCGCGAATTCATCGATACACAAAGAAGGTAACACTGATTTGCCAAATTTAAATGCTGAAGAGAAAATGGATGCTATATATGGCATGGTGATGAACTTGGGAGATATGAACAAAAAATTAGATCACATAAATACCATTTATTACATGCAACATGCAGTGAATGAAGTTACTGAGGCCCGTCTAAGGTTGTTAGAATATAAATCATTAGACGTTGAGACTAAGATTCTAAGAAATAATCTAGTGTTCAGTGGACTCAAGGAAACAATGAACAAAGATTGTTATGAGGTCATTAGAGACTTTCTTATCAGAATATTTGGCTTCGAAAATGTTCCTTTGGCCGATGCACATAGAATCGGGCGTCGTTTTGTGTCCCGTGAACGCGGCCAACAGCGTAACCGCTCAATCCTTGTGACACTGTGTGATCCAAGGGATGTAGAACGCATCATGTCTAATGTTCAACAGCTCAAAATACACCATTTGGCATATCCCGCAATTATTCGCGAGAGATTCGAGAGGCAAGACGAGAACTTTGGCCTGAATTCAAACAAGCGCGAGAGAGACATGGCTACCGTAACGTTAGGCTCATATTTCCAGCCGCCATCCAGGTCAATGACGAAGTAACCCGAAATCTCTTCCAGGGATGATATTCAGAACTGCGTGGCTCACGCAATTCAAACATTAAGACACGTGTAGAGGATGCTCACAGGCGTGTAGTGCAGAACACGCTGGCCAACCCTAACCAGATGGCAAAAGGTACGGCGGCCCAAGCGCATCCCTCATCCTTCCAGGAAGACAGAGTAGTGCAGAAAACGCCCAACAACCCTGATCAGATGGAAAAAAAGTACAGCGGCCAAATTGCATCATCCATCCATCCATGAAGACAGCGATTCCGATACCGACACAATCAAAGGGATGGACGCCGAAGATACAGCACAAACCGATTCAGAGCACTCAGTTCCTGTTAGGGTGCCACAGTCGAAAGTGAATCACTCAACACCGGTCTTCCCATTATCTGCTCCTGGATACCTACTGGAAGTGCAACCCCCCATCCAGCAGACTGGTAATGGACATTCACATGGACAAGGTCCAGGTCCAAACAAGGGACACGCGGGGAATGTGACGCTTCATCCTTGTGAGTGTCAGAAACTATTGTGTCTGTCTGTGAAAGACTGCGGTGATAAACCTGAAAATAATTAAGCAAATCTTAATGAAACATATACATGTACATGTTATATTAAAAATTACCAAAGTGACAATGAAAATATCATAAAGCATGACAACAATGTTACTGAACTCGATTCTGTTGATTCCGCTTTTAAAAATGTAACCCACTTTTGCGAAGACTGTATTCAATTACCATTTTCATCTACGTAGACCTCTTGTATACATTGCATAAGTAATGATGCCTCATATCAAAGTAGTTCTGATACACACAAACGCACATATCATTCGGAATATCCAAATGTAACAAAAATACATAATCAGATGATGTGTAAGATCAAAATCGGCGCACTTAATGTTTGTGGTTTGAAATCTCGCCTTCAATACCCAGAATTCATTGACTTTATTAAGACACATTAGATTTTGTGTATTGCTGAAACAAAACTTGACTCACATGACATAATAGATGTCCCAGGGTATACCTTTTTCTCTAAGCCTAGATCTCAAAAATGCAAGAGAAAATCCGGTGGAATAGGATTCTTTGTTTGTAACGCATTATTAAAACATGTAGAATTAGTGCAATCAAAAAATGAGTATATATACTGGTTGAAATATACTATTGACCAAAGCCAAACCCTTATGATAGGCGCCATATATGTACCCCCAGAGCAGTCTCGCTTCTTTACCGAAGATGCTTATAATGAATTTGAAAATGAAATTATACATACAACATGTACTTGTAGTCAGTATAAGCAGGTTCTGATATTGGGGGATGCGAACAGCGATACCTCAAATCTACGAGTTAAATTTTTACCCGACATTTATTATTGAATCTATCGATAAGCTAAATATACACGGTTTAAGCCAAGATAGGGCATCAATGTTCCACAGAGTAAACAATCTGGACAGAAAATTACTAAATTTATGTAAAAACAATTATTTAATAATCCACAATGGAAGATTTGGTTCCGACCGAGACGTTGGTGCATTTACTGTTCGAGGAGTATCTGTCATAGACTATTCTATATCGACATTAGAAGTTCTTATACATATTAAAGATTTTACTATAGAAGATACGGATCCAATATATTCGGACGGGCATGCATCGCTTGCTATCTCATTAGACTTCAAAGTTACCTCTACAGAGCAACCAGTCCAGAAAATACCAGTCACTGATATACGTAAACCTATGAAACATGAGTGGGATGATACAAAGAGGTCAAGTTTTATTAGATAATTTGAATTATAACCTTATAAATGAAATAAATCAACTGCTCGATAAGGATGTAAGTAGTGATAGTAATAATGAAATTACCGATAAAATATCTACACCTTTTCAATTTGCAGCAGAACAGACAAGCCCGACCCATATTACAAATAAAATGGAATAAAATCTTCAGTATAGGTTTTATATTATTTTATATTATTACTTATATTTAAGGTTATAACCAACATGTACTCCGATATAAAAACATGTGTTTTTAACAACGAACAAACCTCGCCATTTTAACAGCCTAAGCGGTGTTAGACAAGGCGAGAATCTCTCCCCTATATTATTTTTTCTGTACCTAAATGATATAGAATCATTTCTTTCAGAAAATAGTAATGGCTTTATACTTGAAACAAATGTTGACAATACATTACGACTCCTAAAAATTTTTGGTCCTTCTCTATGCGGACGATACAGTAATTCTACGTGACAATGAAGATGATTTTAGAAAAAGCTTAGACAATTTCTATAAGTACTGTGAATAATGAAAGCTCAAAATAAATCGAACAAAAACTAAAGTCATAGTTTTTGGGAGCAATAAACCAAAAAAATATTGTTTTGAAATGAATCATATACCAATTGAAGTTGTGAAACAGTATAAGTATCTAGGTTTAACATCTTCATCTTCAGGAGTATGGTAGCATGTAAGCAAACAAGGCTATGCATGCTCTGTTTGCCAGAATATACAACCTCGATCTTCCGGTTGACATACAGTTACACTTGTTTGATGCCACAATATCACCCATTTTAACATATAACTGTGAAACATGGGGTTACACTAATCTAGACTGTATTGAAGAAATACATTGTACTTTTTTGCGTAAAATCACTAAAAGCAAAATAAGTACACCCCGCTACATGTTGTATGCAGAACTAGGCCGATTTCCATTGAGTATCATTATTAAAACCCGGCTTGTCAAGTTCTGGAATTCAATATTATCATCAAAACATTCAAAAAATGCCTATACCTGTTATCAACACATGTTGCAGTCTAAACATCAATTCTCATGGTTAAAAGGGGTCAAGGACATCCTCGACAAAGTCGGTCTTTCCTACATTTGGGCGCAACAAGCTAACATCACATGTAACAACATACATAGAACAGTGAAACAAATCTTACCTGACCAATATTCGCAAGAATGGTCATCACAACTGCAAACTTCACCAAAAGGAAAAGGTTATGCATTACTCAAAAACAACATTATCTGATATCATTACCTTTATCCTTGCGTATGCCGATGTTTCACTTCGCACGGGAAATCACAGATTTCCCATTGAGACTGGCCGCTGGCAACAAAAAAGCGTGCCACACCAGGATAGGAAATGCCGTTCGTGTCCACTCAATGACCTAGGGGATGAAATGCATTATCTACTTAATTGTCCATTTTTTAAACTACATAGAGATAAGTTTATCCCAAATATTTTACAGGATATGTAAACACAATGAAGTTTAATGAATTAATGACAACGAAAAATAGCAAAATATTCAAACTAGGTCAATTTATGAAAATTCTGGTACATCACAGGGCGTTCAGGGAAAATGGCGAGATGTAAACTGATTTAAGTACTGCCGATGCATAAGGCATATTTGTTCTTAAATTCAGTATTAATAATAATAAATAAAAAACAAATAAACGACACTTACCTTCCTTTTCATTTTACTAGTCCATTCACTATAATCACGTGGAACTCTTGATACAAACATGAAGTGCGTCATAACACTGGATTGTCACGGTCAACAACAACGAAACTGACACTATGTAAACACACGAGCAGTGATTGCCCACTGCCAATAGTTTTGTCGAAATATAGCTGTGGTTTTATATTACAACCAAACATCTTACACCTAATTAAAACTGAAAACTATATACTTGATTAACTGGCTATTTGTTGTGACTTACATTTTGTCAGGATATGTCTTCTTTGTTTTGTTTTATTTATATGTTTGTATTTTTCTTCTTCTCGATGCTCCTTTAACATAACACTAGCTCACAATTGTTAACCTGATTATTGCCACTAAGAATCACATTTTTTTTTCTCTTCTACTACATCTTCAGTCTAATGTCAATGTATTTTAATTATCTCGTATAATCATTTACGATCATTATGTAAAAAGTGTGTGTGGGAGAGAGAGAAAGAGTGAGAGAGTAGCTCACTATCCGCCATGAATCCTTCCGTATATGAAAAGTGATTGTTCACATGCCTTTACTGTATTGTACATGTAAACTGTGAAAAATAAAATGTTTTGACTTGACTTGACTTGGTATCAATTGTTTGTAAATCGTTATTTTAGGATTGTTATGTATTGGTGTAAGTTAAAGTTTGATTTTTAAAAAAATTGGGTGTTTAATTTAAAGATGCTTTTAGAAAATATGGGCTTTCAAATATATTTTTGAACAGTGACAATATTGTTGTTAAAATATTTCCTCGGGTGTTTAAACAAAAGGTTTTAGACTGTTTCATACAAGAATGGTTTAGTACTGTTGAACGTAGTGCTGTCTTAGAATAATACAAATTATTTAAAAATTATTTTGCTATGAACCATTCTTAGATATGTTATCTTTTGAGTGTCGCTATCATCTGACTCGACTACGAATTTCATCACATTCTTTAAGAATCCAGACAGGTCGTTTTGTAATAATGCCGTGCCAAGAAACGAACGTTATTGTAATTGCTGCGACAAAAGAGATATTGAAGATATATACCATTTTCTTTTTATATGTCCACGATATAACGACATTCGTGGTAGGTTTAATAATCCTCGTTTTTATAGAAGACCTTCTGTTCACAAATTAAATTTACTCTTATCTTCGCATGAAAAAAACAACAACATTGAATAATTTGTCATTTTTTGTTAAAAAGGCATTTGATATTAGAATCAATTATATTAACAATGTCAGTATTCTGTCATGATATGATAATTGTTTAATGTAGTTACGTACTACTCTCCTATTTATATCATGTTTATATTAACATATATATGCATAACTTTTGTTCTCTCTCTGTCTTTGTGTTCACTCAGTCCACGTACCACTGTTATTAATTTTACTGTGTATTGTATATTGCAAATGACGATGTACCTTGTATTGTATAAGTCGTAATAAATATTTGTTCTGTTCTATATACTTTGCTAAATTCCCATTGGTCATTGTAAAATTAGTCAAAAGAAAAGAAAGGAGTTGCGGAAACGAGTTCTTTAGATCTCTGTTTTGTTTTAAAAGTTGAAGTTTTCCTCCCCTGCGAACGATTTGTCCCGAGTAGTAAGACACTGCACCTTTTTAAGGTAAACTGATATGGTAGAACGCTAAAAATTTCGGATTTGATTTTTCGACCCTGACAGATTCTATATTTAACAAAAACCTAACATCCGGTTTCGTTTTGTAGCCCGCGAAACGAAGTCTAATGCGCAGATGTTTTAAGCTTTTTTTTTTAGGTCTTTCTTTCTTTCTTTCTTTATTTCTTTTGACTTATACAATTTGTACATCGTCAATACAAAATATAAATTTATATATTTAAATATTAAACACGTGACACAAAACCCTCTCTCGCCGACTCATTCACTGACATACACCCTCATACACACTCCTGTCTTCCAAAAGTTTTCCTGAGATTACACTACATATTTTAAATGCACTACATATTTTCCACAGCTATTGTTGTAAACAGTGGACATTTATAATTTATACATCAAAAGTTTAATATATATTTATATGTTATTATAATGTGGAGAATAGAACTTAAATAATTTGAACCATTTTGCTTTAATGATTATTCTTGCCAAAAGGAACTTATACCTTAATAAATCTTCATTTGAATATTTTAAAGAAATATTAAATTTTTAACACTTGCCGAGATACAACTTTTATCAACATACGTTTACATGGACTTCTTGATTATATCGTACGTGCTACGCAAACCGACAGCTTTAAGGCTGTAAGTGTCTGCCAAGATTGTACAAATTATTTGGATCCGTGGTATTTCAAAGAGCTGCACTGACATAGGAATTACACAACTATTAAACCAGCAACAAAATCTACTACATGTTAAACCATTCAGACACTAATCATCAAGCTGGTTACCACTTCCGAGTATTATGGGAACATACTATATTTTAGTTTGACAAAGATAGACACACTGCCCAGATATAATGGAATTTTCCGATAACGATTATACGTTATTATTTTCGGTCGCTGTGGAGACATTATGATTTAAGTGTTATTATGCTTAAAAACTAGGACAGCACACTTATCTACCGTACTGCCTATATTCGTTTTAATAATAATGACTATAGGACGGAAACACATGAAATGTTTCAAATTATCATATAATGTAAACAAACATTTCTCTACTGCAAGGTAAGTCTTGTAATAAGTGGAATGTCACTGTCAATTACTTAGCAACGCGTAAGTACATTGTTAATAAATAAGTTTTCCAATGTGTCATATTTTTCAGAAAAGCAAAATACAAAAATATCAATAGTCAAATGTTTAGATATTCTTATAATTAATCGTGCCATTTAGTCTAATGATCGTTTGGGCTAGCTTTATTTGTATTTAATAAATAATTAAAAATATTGGCAATTGAACTGAGACATAAAAAATTAATATATTGAACCATCAAGCAGCACTAAAAATATAATTCGATAATTTTATTTGCACAAGATTGGAAAGAAATAATATCATATGTATGTCATAGGTCTTATATATATATATATATATATATATATATATATATACACATTTGTATATAATTTGAAAATATACTGATTTTTTTTCTGAACATGCAGCCAGTGCAAAATGGTTATAAAATCTATTACTGCTGAATATTTATATGTTAAATTATGTTTCTTTGTGCACATTTAAGTTCGTTTACACAAACACTTACATAAATATATATCAAGAACACTGGAGCTAGAAAGAGGAAAAATATATCGAAACTCTTTACTGTTTAAAAATAGCCGTTTCATCGACCCGGCCTCTTGTACTTGTATCTCAATTATTTTCTTCTTGTTCAAAATTCGTCAGGCCAATATCCCATACCATATATTTGTATAGAAAGAAAATTAGAATTTCGTAAAATTGAAGGGTATGTGTTCAATTGTCATAATTAATTTCGTGTTATATATATTCAATTGTCATAATTAATTTTGTGTTATATAAATTAAGATAAAATCAGGCGTTGTTGCGTATGTTGTTCCAAAAAACAATTTATTTTCCCTTGTTATTTTCAAAAACGCAAAGAAAATAAATGCTGGTTGAGACTTAATTTAAGCATACAAACTTTGTCCGGAGCCGACAAAAAATTTCGTCATTTATAGTGCACATATAACTCAACCACACCAACCTCGAAAAATAAATAAAGAAAGAAAAGAAATACATAAAATATTAAAAAGGAATTTCCAGTGATGTTGCTAACATATAAAAAAACAAAGACATACCACAAGTGGGCGTTGTTCCAGACCAGGTATCGTAGGCTACGCAGTTCCAAGTTAGATCCCCGGAAGTCCACACAAAGCCGCTGGCACACTGGTACTGCACGGTGTCTGTGCTGTTGTACACGACGAAAGCGTTAGTAGGTACAATCTGGAGATACCCACACAATTGGCCTGTAATTTCAACAGTAAAGGGTAAATAAATACTTACCAGAGGACACATACGTTTCTCCTACCTTGCTCTTTTGGTCTTTAAGAATAATTATACGAAGTTATGTATTATTGTACATGTATATATTATTGTATATATTATCAATAACGTTTAAGCTGATTGCGTGACCAAACCATTATAAGTAAAGTACACGTGAATTCTACGGTACGGCGGATTCTAGACTGATAATTATACTATCGTGCGCCTAGTATTAGACCCCGTGGTTATAAAACTTTTTCAGCTCAACTCAGTTTGAGACTGAAACTTGGTTTGTTTATTTTATGTATATCAAAACAAACTGAGTAACTTTGATAGTGAACTTATGTAGATTGAAGTAGGAGCTAATTGTGGAACAGAGAAAGTATAGCAAAATTTGAAGAAAAAAACTTAACTGACTAGTACAATTTAACTTTGAGCACAAACTCGAATTGAGCACGAAAAATGTTTATAACCTCGGGGCCTGACTTCGAAATCGTACCTTTCCAAACTTGTATTTTCACATTGACGTTAGTGGAGCACTGGGTATTGACACCGTTCCCCATAACGCTGTCGACCCTAATGATGCACCGTGTGACGGAGCTCTGGTAGACCGGGTGCCAGAGTCGGAAGGTCTGCGTTAGGTTGTTATAGCCGTATACTAAACCCGCCATACCATGGGTGTTGTATATATCTAGCATGACTGCACCAAGTCCCTCAAAATGGTAGCCATTGTTGTTTCCTGATAAAGCCTCAGCCTGGAACAAAATCCCTCATTCTATACACGAACAGTTAAACATGTGTTAGTGACTATTCGTTCTAAGTAGACAACCTCTGCTATGCATTCGAAATGCCAGATGGCATATTATCCTACATCCAAATACCTATTCATTAGAGATATGAAAACGTTTTATCTCGTGAGGGGGAGGGGGGCTTCTGTGGGTTTGAGTCCCAGTTTTGTCACTCATATATTTCATGTGAGGACACCTTCCACGCAGTATGTGAGACTAGCCGAGCTCATCTGTACACTCATTGTCTTCCCCAACATGTACTTACCTTGACTGAAGAATGATAAAGCTGTTGATAAATTACCCCCAACACGAACATCAACAACAACAACAACAAATCCAAATCAGTTCAACGAAATGTTTGTGTACATGCATTTGCTTGTGGTAAACGTGTTACCGACGTCACGGTCGTTGATCTTGTGACAGTTATGATGCTACCTCACTGCGATAACATACCGCATACAAATGACGTAACACAACGCCCCACTATCCTGACACCGAGCCACCCAATCGAGGAACTAACATGACGCCAAAAACGCCCATTAATTAATATGCATATCGGTTTAACCAGTGAAAAGCTGTACAAACCACCGACAAACAAATGCAAGTGAATCTTGCTTTCAATAGTTACCTAGTTCAACAACCTCCGACCAACATTCAGGGAGGGGCTATGCCTGTTTTGGCGTCAAGTTAACTATGCTGAGCGCAAAGAAAGGGGGTGGGATAGGGGTATACAAGTATCATGTTAAACGTAATTTAGTACCCTTGACATCCTGGCTCTTACCAGCAAGCCGCCGATAAAGTGTACATAGTTGGATACGTTGGTAATAAATATAACATTTTAATGAGCGATATTTTTTAGTTACGTGTTACGCATCAAATATACTATGGCTAACTGAATGTTTTATCTCACTATGCAGTGCTTTTGTTCTTATAATTT
>CM037788.1:14122211-14172211 GCA_021229015.1 Solen grandis | reverse complement strand
TCTGTATTTATTGCAATGTGCCTTTGTGAAGCTTAAAACTAACCACATATGTCAGTGTTATTACATTCGAGCATTATGTGAACTATATGTATTCACATAATACCAATATTTAAATACATATTAGATACTTCAATGGTAACTGATCCCATAAATATAGATGCAATATTAATCTTTCTTTTGTTTTGAATTTGAGTATTCCTCAGCTTCAATGGGCAATGGAATATTTTCGCTTTGTTTGTGGCGGGGACATGAGGCTTTTCTACAAGAATAACCTAGGATGTGGACGAAAAAAAAAACAAACAGTATTGCAAGCCATTTTTCTGTTTTGAACAATTAAAATAGTATTTGACTTAATTATAACTAATGCAGATGTAGACGAGTGTGCCGCTTTAATTGACAATTGTGACAACAACGCCCTGTGTGAGAACTTAGGCGGAAGTTTCAGGTGCACCTGCGAGAATGGCTGGACTGGCAACGGAGTCATATGCGTCGGTACTACCCCATCTTCTGTCTGACTCTCTAAATAAAGAAACTATCCTTATTTCTTTTGTCTGTCTATCTTGCCTATCCTACATTTTCAGAATCTATGCGGGCAGACTTAGACATAGAATGGAACGTCATTTCCTTTTTGAAAATAACGGATTGTATTTTAATTTGGCATAGTAAACACGCATTTTCTTTAAAAACAAACTCTGGTCAAATATTCTCGCCATGGCTCTTTTCCTCATTTTTTCATGAATGAAGATTTCTATTTCATAGTTTCTCGCAGGAACGTTTTTTTTATCCAATGAAATATAAAACATAAACAATTTCATGGTGAATCGATCGCATATAAGACTACGCATTTGAATTTTAGATATACCTCTTCTATTTATTTATGTTCATATGACAAATATTTGGTAATAAAAACACAGCCCTTTTCACCCCAATCCGTCTATCGTTGTAGATATGGATGAATGCCAGGCCGGTACAGACATGTGCGCACCCGAGGCTGATTGTATTAACAACGCCGGCTCGTACTCGTGTGCTTGTCGTGATGGCTACACCGGGGATGGATTCACCTGTGCAGGTCCGTACCCTTTCTTCAGTAGAAGTAATAAACACACATTTTAATTGTAGCAAATCGTTCTATTGATGTGAATGTTAAGTTTATGCTTTGAACATGTATTTCTTTTTCATTATAAATTTGGCGTTTGTCCGTCCGCCTGTCCGTTAGCCACATCAATGTCCTCTCAATAACTTGATAATATTAGGTATTCTGGTCAAGGTCACTGTGACACTTAGTGTAAAAATCCTTGTCCGCTCAATAACTTAAGAAAGAATAAGCCTAGGTATGTGAAACTTGGTAGGGACATTGCCTATGGCCAGTTGATGATCCCTATTGATTTTGAGGTCATTAGGTAAAGGTCAAGGTCACAGTGTCGTATTATGATATGGCATTTGTCCGTCAGTCCGTTTGTTCGGGCGTTGCAAAAGTAATAGAGAACCAGGTACTGTAAACAGTAAATAGAGAATAATAGACTTCATTCCGTAACACTTCAGTTTCTAAAGAACCGCATATTTACAAGGGAGGTCGGTCATCGCCAGTAGATGACCCCTCTTCAGCAACTTCTTCGTACCGCTTAGATGAATTGATGAACTTCAAAGGAATGATAATATGGAAGGAGAAAAAGTTTATTGTACTCTTTTTTCCATTGAGTCATTTCACATTTTCACTTTTGCATCTTACGACAGCACATACTTCAGGCGTATAATGCTTCGACACGCGGAGCTCTTGTTATTTTCATGTGCCTATATGTGACTATATTATATTATACTAAAACCTATTGTTTACAGATTGTATACGAACATAATGTAACTATTGGATACGTGCCCATTGTACGAAAGATATATGGTATTCAATGAATATTTTCAGTAATGAGTAATCCAATAATAAATGTCAAGTTTGGTTTTAATATGGTTTTCCATAATTTCAAAGGTTTGAGTGATTAAAGCGTCCGCTTCGGAAGCGGGAGGTCGTTGGTTCGATCCTCGGCCGCGACATACCATAGTTCTGGTATTGATCCCTTGCTTTGTGCTCAGCAAGGGCAGTGCAAGGACTGGTTCGCCTTTTGTCAGGATAATGTGACTTGGTATTGTATTATGCTACTTGTTTTTGGCTTGATAATGCAGTGTGGTCGCTCTGTATCTGTCTCGATGCCGACGCAAGGGTGACTGTAATAGTTCTCATGTTCTTCCAATAGTTGTTATCTGAAATTTGAATTTTGTTGTCTAAAGCGTTTTCATTAGGTTTATGGTACTCTTTTAAGTGATCAAGGGCTACACTTATCATCTTTTTTTTCACCAATCTTTTTTCCCTTATGTTTGGTAGTATAAATATCTGCTAGACAAGTCTCTAGGTACTCTCGTTTTAGAATATAGAATGTATATACATACGGCCTCATATTCAACAGAGTACGGAATTCTAATACTGTTCGTCATTTTGAGTTTTAACACTTTACAGTGTATATTTGTTCTTCTTTTTATTATTTATGTAATCAATGCAGACATAACGAGTGTGACGATTTGATTGACAACTGTAACAACAACGCACTGTGTGAGAACATCAACGGAAATTTCACGTGCACCTGCAATGAGGGCTGGACTGGCGATGGGGTCATGTGCAACGGTACGACCTCTTCTTTCGTTTGTCTCCCCGAATAGAGAAAATATCGTGATCTTTTTGTCATTCTCTATACGGTGTAAAATAAGAATATAAACTCGTCAAAAACTAACCTTAGGATCATTTTCAACTATAAATTTGATATAAAAAGACGTTGAAAATGAAACAAAACATTCCACATATTTGTCTCCCTGTGATTCGATGACCCTTGCAGTATTTGTCTCCCTGTGATTCGAGGATCCTTGCAGTATTTGTCTTCCTGTGATTCGATGACCCTTGCAGTATTTGTCTCTCTGTGATTCAGTGACCCTTGCAGTATTTGCCTCTCTGTGATTCGGTGACCCTTGCAGTATTTGTCTCTTGCAGTATTTATATCTCTGTTACTGGATGACCCTTACAGTATTTGTATCTCTGTTACTGGATGACTCTTACAGTATTTGTATCTCTGTTACTGGATGACCCTAACAGTATTTGTATCTCTGTTACATCTCTGTAACTGGATAACCATTACAGTATTTGTATCTCTGTTACATCTCTGTAACTGGATAACCATTACAGTATTTGTATCTCTGTTACTGGATAACCTTTGCAGTATTTATATCTCTTTTACTGGATTACCCTTACAGAATTTGTAACTCTGCTACTGGATAACCATTACAGTATCTGTCCCTCTCTTTTCATTTTTTGTCTCACTGTGATTGGATGACCTTTGTAGTATTAGTATCTCTGCTCCTGAATAACCCTCCCTTGCAGTATTTGTTCTCAGTTACTGGATAACCCTTAGAATATTTGTCTCTCTGTGATTAGATAACCCTTACAATATTTGCATTGCTGCTCCTGGATAACCCTTACAGAATTTGTCCCCCTGTGATTGGTTAATCTGTTAAGTTCTTGTTTAGCTGTGATCGGATGGCCCTTGCAGCATTTGTATCTCTGCTACTGGATAATCCTTACAGTTTTTGTATCTTTGTGATTGGATGGCCCTTACAGTATTTGTATCTCTGTTACTGGATGGCCCTTGCAGCATTTGTATCTCTGTTACTGGATAACCCTTACAATATTTTGATACCCCTTACAGTATTTGTATCTCTGTTACTGGATGGCCCTTGCAGCATTTGTATCTCTGTTACTGGATAACCCTTACAATATTTTGATACCCCTTACAGTATTTGTATCTCTGTTACTTGATGACCCTTACAGTATTTGTCTCTTTGTTATTGGATGGCCCTTGCAGTATTTGTCTCTCTATGATTGGATAACTCATTTAGTATTAGAATCTCTGTTTTTGGATAACCCTTGAAATATTTGTCTCTCTGTGTTTTGATGACCCTTGCAATATTTGTATCTCTGTATGGATCCTTGCAGTATTTGTTCTCTGTGTTGATAACTTCAGTGTTAGTCTCGCTGTTATTGGATAATATGTGCAGTGCTTGTCGATCTGTGTTTTGATTTTTTGTGCTGCCCATTCATTTTTCTGTCTATGTGAACACTACTTCTGTTAATTTTAATCGATTTTAACGTATAAATACATTACATAAAAGTTACTTAATATGCATAACGGAAAAAAAACAACAAAACTTTTTGTTTTTCAGATGTGACGAATGCCTGACCAACCGTGTCCAAGTTACTTAAATTGTTTCAACAGGAACCTGGTTTTACCTGTCATTGAACTATAACTTCATCATCATCAACCAACGGCCTCTTAATGAACACAACGAACGCTGTTGATAGCATCATAAGTTACATAATACTTATGATAGGAACACTGAATGTATATTTTGAACATTTCTCGATTGATACTCGTACGAACCACACAATACGAACTCATTTTTATATTCCACTTGTTATCACTGTCTTTGATTTAATATTTATTTAATGAGTAAAATACTGAAAAATGAAATAAACATACAATCTAGTGCATACAGCTACGGAAATAAAACCGTAAACGATCGCATTTGTTACCCATGAAGTTTACTCGACGCGTCACTTGACAGACACGACTTAAAATTTCACCGTTACACACACAGGTGTGGAGAGCTAAAAAAAATGTTTCTTCTCTCACGCGATATACATGTTCTTAGAATTTTTTCCAATCTATAAATAGAAACTACGACGTCACGTCTCTATACAAAACCGTAAGATTCACAAAAAAAAAAAAAAAAAAAAAAAATGCAAAATGTGCTTCCGCGCAACTAGACCCACTTAAAGGCAGTTTTTAAATATGACCAAAGGTTGGTGACACAAGCATGCCTAGATATTGCTAAATGTGTTTTTATCATTGTTGACACATTGTTTTTTAATTTCAAAAGTTCTATCGTAGATTAAGCATGTAAATAAAAATTTAATATCCTGCTTTCATTTTCACCTAATTAAGCAATTTCGGAAAATGTAATTTTACAGAAATATACTTTTATCGCAAAGTCAAATAAAATGCCAAAATACATTTCACTGGCGTCACAAATCGATATTTCTAGCTAAAAAACAATAAGCAATAACTTAATGGTGTGTTAAATCATTTTATTTTCGTTACTTACACATATCAGTGGCAGACATGCATTACCCATAATGCTTTGAACGCTTTCACGCAGGTCATTCATATATTTATGGAACAAGATTAGGGCAAAAATTACATCTTGCCATCTTACAAGTCCATGTTTACGCGTGACATTCTGCCTTTGCCATACTGACAAGTGGTATGCTGTATTATGTTAAGTGCGTTTACCAACGCTGTCTACTGACTTATGCTCTTGTGTATTTTGCATCAGTTAATGATTTGGCTTTCATGTATCATAATCTGATGCTGTTGTATTTTAAAGTTTTGTTGAGCAACCATCAATGTGACATTTGTTTTACATTAAACTGTCTATGCTGCTTCATTTGGGACAGAATAATTCAAAGAGAAGTTTATTCGTAGAATCAAAATCTTGCATTTCGTTTTTACCCAAGGGAGGAAACTGAATACTCGGAACTCCGGGAAAGTACGGGATGATCGTATATCTCCGTAATATGATCATAACAGGAGCTGAAATATAATAAATGTATAACAGTTTGACTTTAAGAAAAAACAAAAAAACTAAATATATTCATCATTAAGTATATAAAACTCTTTTCAGCAAATATATTTTGTGATACTCTGGCTCGGTTTCAGAATTTTTCAACACAAATGTTTGATGTCAGTGCTGGGGAGGGGTGATCGAGGGGGGCCGGGGGCTTGCTAACCCGGATAAAAGACGGAGAATGACGGAGATGCAATCTGAGTGGTATCTAAGGGAAATATGGTAGCTTTTTTTAAAGCTAGATATAACAACGCTTGGAAGTTGTTGCATTAGACGGGCAGTTAACCTATTATCGCTCTCAGGAAGGACCAGAACTAGACTCATATCCTCAGTAAAAAATCTCGCATACAAAACCATGGTCGGTAGCAGCCGGGGCTTGAACTCACAGCCCGCTAATTCAATATATAGATCGTGAAAATATTTTTTATATGAGTTATAGTGATATTAATATGAATTTTATGGCACTGGCTGCAATGCTAGGTTGCGAGTTCTGATCCAGCTTGGGGACGTTTTTGTTATATGTATTAAAGCTTATTAATAATTTAAAAAATGAAAATAAAATGTATGTTCAGCAATACTAAAGGATTCAGATTAAAGCCCAAAGCCGCCCGGTGAATCTGGTACTGAATTACGAAACAACGAACAGTATGTAGATCGATATGATGTGCTTATATATAAATTTTTGCGTGACATTCATTATTCAAATAATCATCTTTGTAAGCCTGAGCTCATATTAATATCTTAGATGTTTGGCCTGCACTTAGAAAAGCACTGGAAAGTATTATGTGCAATGCAATTATGTCAATTATGTATGCAGTGGATCTACTTTCAGTTTCAAACAATTTGTTTAAAAGAAATATTTTTTTCTAATTTGGAAAACAGCCACAGTTTCATACTTTATTTTGCCGATTCTTCTCGAACCTTCGCGAGTTCAGTTGACCAACTAAAGTTCTTCTCGAGATTTAGAACGTCCGCCTCGGGTGAAGGAGGTCGTGGGTTAGATCTCTAGCCGTAACATACCAAAGTCGTAAAAAATGATACTGTTAAAACTCCCTTGATTGGCGCTCAGCATATAAGGGTAGTTGTAGAACTGGTTGGCCAGGTGTCAGGATAATGTGATTGGGTGTGATATCATGCCACATGTATACGGCGTGATACTGCAGTGTGGCAGCACTATATCTGTCTCAAGTAGACATCGTCTCCAAATGACTGAAATACTGTCGGTGGGACGTTAAACCCAACAAACAAACACTACTCGAGTAAACTCGTATTGATGACGTAATAAATATACTCTAGTTAGCAATCAACTGAACGCATAAGGTTTACCCCTTGTGACGTAATTTGTAAACAGACATATGATTAAAACAATAGATCTTTTATTTATGACTCTTGAATAAATTAGCTGCCAGCTTGTTTTAAGGCTACTTACAGGCTTATACAAAGACAAGATATCACAGATAGTTATAATTTATATATAATAATATGATGAAATGGAAATAAAAACAAATGTATTTTTAGTAGTTTATTATGATGTGAATGAATAATGAATGTATTATGTAAAAAAAAAACAACAAATAACGCAGACGACGATTACGCCGTATATGCTTGTCACTTAGACAAATGAAGCAATAGACATGTCAAAAGGCAAAATGTATTTTTGCCCGAATTCTGTTCCACAACATTGCAATCTTATTGTTACATCAGTCGATAAATGGTGTACAAGCTATATTCTAAATTTATAATAATTGAATAGCTATGTGAAATAGTTCTCGCTTAGCGTTATCCCTATATCTTCCTCGTTCAGATATTGTACTTGAAACACACCCAAATAATGATGAAATATTCATGACTATATTTCAAATCAAGGCCGAATAATCTACTAACGTGACTTGCTCCACATACGACTGTCATATCCTGTCCCTGTATGCGGTTTGGAATCGATACATTTTTTCCACACGTGTGTAAATGTATCCCTTTGAAACTAAATGATATTCAACGCATGCCCTCTGTTTAAGACGCATCAGAAGCTAGCTAATTGGTCCGTTTACTTCAAGGGCCAAATAGAACCCATCACTATATTTTGTGTAATACAGTAGACTCTACCGTAGGTTGACGTGTGACGTTACAAGCGTTATTGATTTTTAACTTACGTCGACAATTCGATTGAAATGGTAACTTTTACGATTTTTCCACGGCTGTACATAAGGACTGGTTGAGATCAATAAATATTTTTCTTCCTTTGATAAACATCACCCAGGACTCCTTTACAAGAAGCACTATTATACATGTAAAATGTTTTAAAGGGCTAAATACGGTAAAGTTGTGAATATGAATTTTATTGACTTCGTTGCATTAGATATTGTAACATGAAAATAATGAGAGTAAAGAATAAGTAAAACAATATACTATGACAAGCAACTTTTAAATATATAAAAATATGTACATACGTAAAACATTTGGTGGTGTTTATGTCAATAAAAACCTGAACTCCACGTTACCACAAAGTGTCCTTGTTTTTAACACCATACTGACATTTCTATTTTATTATTACGACTGCACTGGAACACTATCTTCTGGAATCTGCACATATCTACCGCTTTTATGTATTGTTATTGAATTGAATTTAGAACAAGATGTGTTCGAAAAACACTATGCTCCCGTCTGAGCAGGTCAGATGTCAAATAAATGATGTCAATTATTGAAAGCCGATCATGAGCGGAGTAATTATGTCAATTACATCAACTTTATTCCATAAAGTAGTGGAGTAATGCTCAAAAAAAAGGGGGGTGGGGGTAATAAAAAAAGAACGCGACAGAGTTCTGTTTAGTAATCATGTAATCATAACACTTCTGCTCCTCACTATCTATTTATATTTTGAGTTTCAATTTAGGAGTTATGTACTAGACAAAAATGGATATAAAATAGTACAAAAATCGAAACAGACAGAGGTATAGTTCTTGGTTACTTCAATGTTCCTACTTGCTATCATATTATGTTTCAAATTTCAAGTCCTTACCTTTTCTTGTTTATGAGTTTTGCTCCAATACATAAAAATACAAATTAAAAAAATATTCAGGGAAATAATAAAAAAGGACTTGGTAAAGTTATGGTTCCTGGCAACTTCGATTTTCCTAGTTTTCATTTACGCAGAAATGCAAATACCTAGAAGCTTCGTGATTTACGTTGTCTTGAATAATTTTCAAGTCTATAGTAAATAAGTTTTTCTCCAGACAAACGTTCATTGTAAAATTGAATAAAAGGAGACAATTCAAAACTTTGTCCAGGTAGAGTTACAGTTCTTGATAACTGGTAACTTCACTTCCTACTCTCACCATCTATTCATATTTTGAGTTTCAAGTCAAAACCTTGTATAGTTTATGAGTTATGCTCCCTACAAAAAAGGTAGATAATAAAAAAATGGGCCAAATAGAGTTATTGTTCTTAGTCACTGCACTTTTCCGCATTCTATCCATAAATGAAGTATCAAGTCAATACCTTAATTAGTTTGAAAGTCATGACCAATGTTAAAGTTGTTGACAAACCAACCAACAAACAATCAGACAGAGCAAATACAATATTCCCCCGATCACAGATCTCGGGGACATGAAAAATGAGATCAACAGAAAGATATGCTAATGGAATTACAAGCATATTGCAAATGTATATTATGTAATGTTTTGCACTTTTCAACGTTGACTCATTTTTGGTCATGGTTTAATTTGCAGGATGCGTGTTATAAAGTATTTCCATGTCATCAAACATAAATTAACATAAATCTAATATGATTATATAAAAACCTGGGCAACCAGTTTGGTCGTTCGCTTATAGATTTTTGATGTTCTTCTCGTACATGTTTGATATGGGAGGTTTGACGATGTTTACGAAGGTTTTACATATTTTGCGGAGATGGGGCTAGTGAATTAGACTACAAAAAATGTTGTTGTTTTTTTTGTTTTTTTTTCTCGGTTGGGATTTGTCTAAACAGATATGAGTTATGTCATAGTGCCCAATCACAGGTTAGACCACCATTGGTTTCACATAAATAAACTGGCATTGAGTGTGCTTGGCTGTGAAGCCGAGGATTTTTGGTAAGATTCCCACTAGAGTTGATTACGGTCTCCGTGATGAATGACTTACAATTTCTTTCTGATGGTCATTTGTCTTCTAGCACTGTATCTAGTTAACTACAGAGATGCGAGCTAAAGTTTCAGAACTGTCAGAATCCCGTGAAAGTGTTGTTAGGTGAACTGGCCATCTGTTAGACTTCGTTTGAATAAAATGGTGTTAAATGATTCAAATAAAATGAAATAAACCAGGTCTAACACACAAAAAGATGTTTAAAGGTGTGTTTTTTTTTAATTTCAAATGTGAAGGTTAATAGTGGCAGCATTTGAATATAATGCAGAATGGATTAACTAGTTGAAACTTTCAATTGGTGTGAACAATAATATTTTTATTGCAACCTGCAGAATTTAACAAATTAAACAAATTCTACAGAATTGAAAACGAATTTGAAAAACAACAACACCAACAAAAAAAACGAAAAACAAAATTAAGACATGATATGGTGCTAACAAAATCCGTTGCCCGTTATTGGTGCGGCGATATTAACACTGGATCGGGTACGAATGACGCCAAGAGCCCCATTTAATACTGCGCACAGCTATGAAGTTTGTTTGTTTTTGTTTATTGGGTTTAACGTCCCACCGACAGCATTTCAGTCATTTGGAAATTATGTCTATTTGAGACAGATATAGTGCTGTCACGCTGCAGTATCACGCCGTACTAAGACATGTGTCACATTATCCTGACACCGAGCCAACCGGTCCTGGATCTACACTTGCATGCTGAGTGCCAATTAAGAAAGCTATACCAGTACAGTTTTTACGACTATGGTATGTCGCGGCCGGGGATCAAACCCACGACCTCCGCCCCGCCCGCCCGATTCCGGGGCAGGATCTCTAACCACTCGGCCACCAGGACTGGTCAGGAAGTTGTCTTAGCCTAGAACCATATACAATGTACCATGCTTTTCACGTGTACCTTGTGCTGTACGCCAGACTACAGCGTCTTCCCTCCAAGCGTTCTTATAAACGCCACATAAACTCGGAAGATAAATGGGATACTTCTCAAATATAAATAAATGGATCCGTGTAGTTAAAATGGGGACAAAAAAAAACACACACAAAAAAAAAAACGATTCCGTTGCTTTGTAACACTCTTGTAACGTGGCTGTGAGGCTAGTCGAAGTTCCGCCCAGAAGAGTAGACGTACTTTTGAACAATACGAACAATATGGTGTCCCCCAGAAATATTAATTTACTATTTTTAGATTAATCCAATTTCGATAGAATCACCATAAGTTATCGCAAACTGTACAATTTTATTCATTTTTAAACATAAATAAATCAGCTATTGAATGGTTACTGGATAACCGAGATAGTCTGTATACACAGTGTTGTTTCGTAACGGCGCCAAAATCCGACACAAAAATCAGCTCGTTCTTTTAGTAATATAGATATGATGGCATATAAAAACTTGTTTAATCATGTAACAAACTTCAATATTTTGGAAAGAGGTGAATAAGACCATTTTCCGATCTCAAGCAAGATGAAGTTTAACTTCAAAATTAGTGCCTTAAATTCTGTAAATGGTTACCATTCTTCTAGCTCGTATTTTCCTAGATTTAAATTGAATTTCTTTAAAAATGATTCCTTCTTAAAACTTTCAGAAAAACATTATTAAATTACAGGGATGAAATACATGATTTTGTAATTACTGGTGTTAATGAAGCAGTTTGCGCTATTACCCGTTTTATTCGAGACGACGCGATGCACATGCGCGTGCGCACTGGGTCAAGCTTTACAATGTTTAGTTCTAAACAACAACCATGGTGGGATGAAGAATGTGAAAATCTCAAAACGTGCAAATACATGACGTGAAAACATAAATACATAATGGAAAATGCTTAAAAATCTCGACAAAATCCATGTGCCATTGGCTCTAACATTAAAGTGAGTGAATTATTTCAGAAATGTATTGTTTGTCGCTGATTCATTTAATGTTAATAATAATTATTTGGAAGATAGCATTTTAAATACAGAAATATCTTTAGATGAAGTTAAAACTTCCATCAGAAACTGAGCAGGTAAGAGTCCAGGTAATGACTTACGAATTTTACAAAAGCACAGCTGTGCTTCATTGTGCCATTTTCAACAGAGAAGTATTCCGGGGGGAGCATAATATATTCTATTTATAAATCAAGACCTCAACAGGGCCCAAACAACTACAGAGACATATCTATTACAACAACAATGTATAAAATATTTTCAAATATAATAAAACCAAGATTGTATATGTGGGCAGAAAATAGTAAGATCGATGAGGCTCAAGCTGGATTAGGAAATAGGTTCTCAACCATTGATAATATATTTTGTCTTCAGGCTATGGTCCAAAATATTTATCCAGAAATGGTGGTCGTCTTTAATATTTGTATGTTGATTTCATGTCCATGAAGTTGGCAGCGCAGCAGCGTAGCAGCGTTAAGTTGGCAGCTCAGCAGCGCAGCAGCGTGAATTTGACAGCCAGCAGCGCAGCAGTCGGGCAGCGTGAAGAAGGCAGTTCAGCAGCGCAGCAGCCGGGCAGCGTGAAGTTGGCAGCCCAGCAGCGCAGCAGCCTGGCAGCGGAAAGACAGCCAGCGCAGCAGCGTGTTGCAGCCTGGCAGCGAATTCCAGCAGCCGCAGCGTGTAGTTGGCAGCCCAGCAGGCAGCAAGCTAGCTAATGACTGCAAGAAGTCCAGTCCCAGGAGTGCAAAACGAAAAAAAATCGATCCCGCTTAAATTTAAAAAATGCATTTGTACTCATTCTTGAGAGCAAAAAAGAGCAGATTTCTGTCAATTTCAGAAATCATTTTAGCTTATTTATGAAAAAAGACGCGAGACATATCCAGGAGCGAAGCTGTGATAAAAATCGATCTCGCTTAAACTCTCTAAATGCATTTAAAATCACTGCAGAAGGCTAAATCTAACAAATTGATATTATTTTCAGACTTCATTTTCGTTTATTTGAAGAATGAGAACTTCGCGCTGCTGACAGCGGGAAGAAATAGCCCCAGCAGCGCAGCAGCGCGAAGAATACAGAGAAAAATCGATCTCGATTAAACTCTCTAAATGCATTTAAAATCACTTCAGAAGGTTAAATGATACATATTTATATCATCTTCAGACTTCATTTTCGTTTATCTGAAGAATTAGAACTTCGCGCTGCTGAATACGGGATGAAATAGCCCCAGCAGCGCAGCAGCGCGAGTCAGTGAGAAAAATTGATTTCGCTTAATCTCTCAAAATGCATTAAAATTCACGACAGAGGGTTAAATCATACATGTATATACCATTTTCAGACTTCATTTTCATTTATTTGAAGAATGAGAACTCGCGCTACTGACAGCGGAAAGAAATATCTCCAGCAGCACAGCAGCGCGAAGCAGAAATAGCTATTGCAGCGCAGCAGCGCGAAACATAGAGAGAAAAATCGATCTCGCTCAATCTCTCAAAATGCATTTAAAATCAATTCAGAAGGTTAAATCATACATAATTATATATTTATTTATATCTTCTTTTTCGTTTATCTGAAGAATGAGAACTTCGCGCTGCTGACAGTGCTTATCTGCTTCTGATAAGCATGAAAATATTTTCAATACTTTATTAATTTCAATTCATAATTTTCTCAGCTTCATTGTTATTCTTAGAATAATAACTCGTGTTTGCCATGTTCTTATTCAGAAATGAAAAATGCGATGTTGTATTATTTTACTCTTTTTCTTCATGGATGAAGCGCCATCACCATGTTCACGTAAGTCACAGTCGCATATGATGCACGTCGTATTTTGTTGATCTTGAAGAAGACTGAAAAACAGCCATACTTGGCCTTCAGGAAAAGTTTGTTCCAAAACAAGTATTTTCAAGTGCCAGAATGCAGAAAACGATTTGTTTAAAGGGAATTTAATAACGGATACTCGGAAACACAATTTCTACCCGTCCCAGCACTAACTAAAAGTATTTATACCATATTTTCGAACTAAATATGGCATAATTGTTGTTAAACATACAGTCCGTACTCATTATCTCCAATTCGCATATATCAAAATTACGGCTATTTCAAAGTGTTTGCCTCGGTCTCGAATTTTGACCTTCTTTTTCTATTTTATTTGATTTCGTTTGTCTCCAATTTCAGTTATTTCAAATTCCTGTTATCTCAAAGTGACAATTTGGACTATTGTTCTATATCTTCTTTTTGTTTGATTGTTTATCTCTAACCAAGTCTCCGATAACTTTCACACCTCGCTTTCGGGTGTTTACATGCGACTTACTGTACGGCAAACCATGCTGAATACAGGATTATTTTTAAACGGATTTTTTTTATTTGGAGCTTATTATAGGTGTGTCAAATTTGCCGTAAATTTCACCATGGCCAATATTCGATGTGGCTTTCAAACCTACAGAGATCTCTTAGACCGCTAAGCAATCTGTTTAAGTCGGTATAATTGTTGTAACCCCGTTTGTTTACAAAAGATTTTCACATTGTTTTAAGTATGTAATTCTCCTATAAATGCGTGCTATTGTGTGTTTACTGCAACTGAATTTAAATGTGCTGATGCATGTATATATCCATAATAAATGTGTATACTTGGTATGTTTTATTTTCTTGTGTTTTACGTTTGCGAAATTTTAACCAAATAAAATTTACTTTCATTCATTCATTTATTTCAAAACAAACATAATAAAAGTGTAGAAAGAAAAACACAACAAATGTAGGTGTTCATAATGTGTATGTGTCATATCACGGGCTAAAGTATTGTATATGTACATAGTTTCAGATAGGTCCAATTTCGAACATCTCGAACTATTTTTTTCTGATCCCGTGAAATTTGAGATAACAAGTGAGGACTGTATGTAAAAGTAAATTTATATTTTCTGTAAAATGTATGCGATACTAAAATTCTTTGCAGATGTTTCAGAGGAGTTGTTGTGAAAGATTTCACTTTGTACATAATAGCCACGCACCTGGCGGCCTTGATTTTGGTATAACCACATTGGTAGAGGGTCACCCGAAGAATATCTCTTCCATTTTTTTTTACAAAATCTGGCCTGTAGTTTTGAAGGTGATAATGTTATGAGTTTTATATGAATCAAGTTTATTTTAGCAACTTTTGTGAAGGTTCATCCAAAAATATTTCAGCCAAGTTTAATCAAATTCTATCCATTGGTTTTGCATAGGAGATGTCGTTAAAAGTAAATTGTTGACGACGGACAAGGTATCAAACGCTCATTAGGGGGCCTCCGTGGCCGAGAGGGTAAAGTCGCTGACTTAACACTCACTCAGCCTCTCACCGCTGTGGGTTCGAATCCCGGCATGGTCATTCGGATTTTCATGTGAGGAAGTTTTCCAGCTGACTTGCGGAAGGTCGGTCGTTTACCCGGGTGTCTCTGTGCATTCGGGGTTTCCTCCACCTGTAATTAGCTGGACGTCGCTATATGACTGAAATACTGTCGCAGCGACGGTAAACCCAAACACACACTCAAACGCTCATTTGAGCACTAAGCGCTCAGGTGAGCTAAACATCGGCTGCAGGTATCTCGAAGTTAGTACTCCTGCAGACCGGCAAATTAGAATATGTTTAATCTAAAAATAAATTCACGTTGATTTATCTGAGACTCCTGAATCATAAAAAATCTTTTAAAACATGATTTCCTGCATGCAAATTGAACGGAACTTACATAAAGACACAGTTCATTATATCAATCCTTTCAAGAAAAGGACTTTATTGAGAAAAAAACCCCCAAAACAACAACAACATGCAAAATGATTGTGCGCGATGGATATTTCGTGTCCAGGGCATCGAACAGAAACGGACTAAGCGGAATTTCGGATGATGTGATCGTGAATTTGTTATTTTATTTTCATACAAGGTCCGTGTCACCATGAAGGTGATAGACGTGGGAAGCCAATATAACTTCAAAAACTTATTCCGTTTTTTTACCTTTTATTACTGTGCATAGCTTTATTGAAAAAGCCATTAGTAAAGATATCTTTGTAAACATTTATGGCGTTCTTGCGCGGGAGGCGGTTCATAAGTGTGATAAATTCAGATAAGAATATTCGTGAGGGATGAAACAGTAGCCTACCGACTGTAAACGTACTTAAAGAGCAAAATCCTTTCAATATATATTTATTAACGGACAACCTTCAGGGAAAGTAGCAAATATGAATGTTATGCAAAATTTAAAGAAGCTTTTGTGCACAATGAAATAGATTTTTTTATATTGCAATGTTATTGTACAGACTATAGATAGTTCCCGATTTTTTTAGCAGGTGCGCGTTTTACACTCTGTGCCGCCATCTTTCTGGTCAAGCGTGACTCTTTTGCATACATATGCAAAAAGTGTTCTCGGGGTATTCAATCAGTTCCTTGCAGACTGATATCATATTTAAATAGCTAGATTATATTTATATAGGATATAATTTATCAAACAAGTATTAGAGAAATAAAACAGAGGTTTAGCAACACCTGACTTACTTAAAAAGCAAAATCATTTTCATATATTTGGGTATCAATTGCCTCAAAAATGCCTATGTTAATGTTTCTCATACCTTTTTTGATAATAGAGTGCTTACTTGCTTTAGGAATGTTAATGAAATCGTCTTTTTAGTTTTTGTTAACTTATATCATTTGATAAATTAAGACAGTTTGTCAGAGAGATTTGGTATAATAATATACTGAAAGAATAAATGCCTCTTCAAATCGACATAATATCAGCGAAAAATAAAGAACTCAGCATAAAAATGAGTGAATAGACAACGATTCGAGTTCCTTCAAAATGCATTTTTAAGAGTTTAAGCGTGATCGATTCTCTGCTTCGCGCTGCTAGAGTTTTAACTTCCCGCGGCCAGCAGCGCGAAGTTCTCATTCTTCAAATAAACGAAAATGAAGTCTGAAAATGATATACATATGTATGATTTAACCTTCTGAAGTGATTTTAAATGCATTTTGAGAGTTTAAGCGAGATCGATTTTTCTCACTACTTCGCGCTGCTGCGCTTCTGGAGCTATTTCTTCCCGCTGTCAGCAGCGCGAAGTTCTCATTCTTCAAATAATCGAAAATAAAATCTGAAAATAATATCAATATGTAGATTTAGCGTTCTGAAGTGATTTTAAAAGCATTTTGTGAGTTTAAGCGAGTTCGATTTTTCTCTGCTTCGCGCTGCTGCGCTGCTGGAGTTCTTTTTTCCCGCTGTCAGCAGCGCTAAGTTCTCATTCATCAAATTAAAGAAAATGAAGTCTGAAAATAATATCAATGTGTTAGATTAAGCTTTCTGCAGTGATTTTGAATGCATTTTGAGAGTTAAAGCGATATTGATTTTTCTCTTTGCTTGTGCTGCTTCACTGCTGGGGCTATTTCTTTCCGCTGTCAGCAGCGCGAAGTTCTTATTCTTCAGATAAACGAAAATGAAGTCTGAAAATGATATCAATATGTTAGATTTAGCCTTCCGAAGTTATTTTAAATGCATTTTGAGAGTTTAAGTGAGATCGATTTTTCTCTCTGCTTCGCTCCTGTATATATCTAGCGTCTTTTTTCATAAATAAGCTAAAATGATTTCTGAAATTGACAGAAATCTGCTCTTTTTTGCTCTCAAGAATGAGTACAAATGCATTTTTTAAATTTAAGCGGGATCGATTTTCTTTCGTTTTGCACTCCTGGGATTGGACTTCTTGCAGTCATTAGCTAGCTTGCTGCGCTGCTGGGCTGCCAACTACACGCTGCCCGGCTGCTGTGCTGCTAAGTTAATTCCGGGCTGCGTTGCTGAAGCAACTTTACGCTGCCACGCTGCTACGCTGCTGTCTGCCAGCTTCACGCTGCCAGGCTGCTGCGCTGCTGTGCCACTTCACGCTGCCGGCTGCTGCGCTGCTGCTGCCAACTTCACGCTGCCACGCTGCTGCGCTGCTGGCTGCCAACTTCACGCTGCCAGGCTGCTGCGCTGCTGAACTGCCAACTTCATAAGTTGTTTGAACATTAACAGGTATAAGGTGTCAATGGGAAATTTTTGAGAATCGCATTATCTGAGGCAGTTATACATTTCTAGATTAACATTATCATTTTGCTTGACAAGCATGGGAAATGACGGTCTTGTAACACCAAGCAAGGGAAAATAGAGCGCTGTTGTAGATCGTTCGCCACCCACACCGGCGGAAGACCTTCATGATGAATCCAAGAAAACCAGGACCGGTAAGGGTTCGTCAACTCGAATGTGATTTAAATGTCACGTGATCTATATATGGACGTTTACAAGCTATGTTTACAGATTTACGGAATATAAGTACGAATTCAGTGATTATACATTACGTTTTGATAGTTCTTTTTTTTACCAGTCGTGACCTATTTGGTATACCAGCAAGCATCGAATATCGGACCGATATCGGACCAATATTGTTTTGTATATCGGACCAATATCGGTTTTCAATATCAGGGCAACATCGTTTTTGCAAAGTGAATGCTATATCGGCCCGATCCCCAATTTCCGGATATCATCCAATGGTGCTTAAGAAATTGTGAAGTGGTTGACAAATTACCAGACAATTTCTTGCTGAAAATAAGTTGGAACATTGATTCAAATCATTGGCAACAGGGTTTATAAGTTAAATTAAATCTTTAATAAAATAAGACTCCAGTGACTTTAAAAGCAAAAAAAAAATAATTGAAAAAATCAATCATGCACTTGTGTGAGGAAAGTTTAAGAGTAAATGATGAGAACAAAATATATACACACATCTGTAATCAATAATATATTTAATATACAAACAGTAATAATCCATTTAGTGAATAAATAGTCTTTCAAATGGGCCATGTTTGCAGTATGGCCTCAGTTTGCACATATCACATACGAATGTTGGAATTAAACTCAGTATTCCACTATAGAGCTAGTGTCTCTTTGTTGACATTTTGTGGATGCACAAAACACACTAAAAATCATCAAAGTCGTCTTTCAGATAATTATGGTGTATCCACTGTTTCCACCATCTCTGGAAAACTTTGGGGTTCTGGACTCAAAAGTGAATGTTGCTTCTACTATGTGACTCCTTTCGGTATTTGGCCCCTCTTAAGCCAGTCCTTCAAGGCATCCTCACCTTCAGTGCTGGCGGTTTTTGTTGATACTTTTTTCTGTCCACATTCTGTTCAGGACACAAACAAAAGAGGTTGATATAAACATCTTATTAGCTGCATCAAACTGACTATACAACACTTTTAATAATTTATTTCAAAGGAAGAAGACATTTTTATTATCTTTTTCATTTAACGAGATTGGTATAGAATTATTGGTTTAGCAGCTTTAATTTGCTTTAAATTTTATAATTACAAAGCTATAGGAGTTGTAATAGCTCAGAAACTCTCTTAACAATGACAATGGTTTATTTCAAATACATGTTTGCTGACATGTGATACTTTCTTTGAATTGACAATTTCTCAGTATTGGTTTGAAAAAAAAATCAACTTACTGTATCGAACGTTCTTCAGCATCAAGTTTCCTCTTCTTTCCCGTGAAGGCATATCTCTCTAGCACTTTGCTTGAGATGTTCGGCAGGCGTTTCAATGCAGTTTTGAAGTTATGTCCACACAGCCTGCAAGGTGAAAGGAAAAGTAAACATCAATTCGTGAATATACAAACACTAGCATCCGGCTTATAATCCAATCTGACCTATATCAAGGGCGTGCCTGGGCTTACGCACTTACGCACGTGCGTACAATTGATTTGAAAAATCGAAAGTTTAAAAACGCCAAAAACGCTATAAAAAACATCGTCTTACCAGGGTAAGGCATATATTTGCCCTCGTAATTAGATACAGAGAAATTTATTTTGAACGGATTTGCCTAGAACGATATTACAAAAATCATATCTATAAGCACAAACAGGCTAATTTACCGACAACATTAAGGTATATATTTTACGGTACGATACTTTCTTGATCAGCTCATCTTTCCCCGCCTTTTTCATGTGTTCTAATAGTAATTAAAAATACATTCAATATGCCAACCTGTTAACTCAATGGTAACACATAGGTGAGATCGGACTAGGGCAATGTTCTGTAACATCTGCATGAAGGCTTAGATATTAATTATTTCATTTCTGCCATGATTCATGAAGAAAGTAAACGTAGCTAGGTATGCAACAACATGTATGTAAGCATGAACAGTGTTAAGATATAACTATTATATTATTTACTACAAAAACAATTTGAATATTGTATCAACTTCCTTGAGAAAAATGTTGTTATGAATTATATAAGCACTGAAACATCTTTATTGTTCTTATGCATGCGTATATGAGTCCTTAATTTGTATTAAAAAATTAGCGTTTTTGTATATTATTGACTAATTAAATGGCTCATGAAAAGAAAAAAAAACAAACATGGCTCCAATTTTTCAAATTTTGCTCATCCATTGGTTCCTACAAATCATAGCGCTGAAGGCACTGGAGTTGTGTGTGTCTCAAATTAAAGCATGATCTTGGTCGTGGGCTCTCATGCATTTAGGTTTCACCCTTTTTTTTTTCGTCTCCAGTATTCTTATTTTTCTTTTTATATAGTGTCTCTTTTATAAATATTTCTGTCTCCAAACCTTTCTCCTTTTCTTATCTCAGTCACTCTATCTCATCCGAGATCCCTTTCCCGCTTTCAAAGTAACTAGCGACATTTTTGTCCATTGTCTTCTCTCATTACACGCTTTTTTCGACACACGAATAAAGGTAGACTATAGTGAAAGAAAAAATGAAGGATTTACTAGTAAAGAAATTCAAGAGCTATAGAGAGGAAGAGACTTTGAAAAGTGGAGTAGCTTAAGAGCTGGATACAGTGAATGTAGCTTTTAGTTGAAGAGATAGAGATAGCCGGAGATGGGAAAGAGGAGACCATAGAGCAAGGGTATTTAAGATGGAATAGTAAAAAGAAAGAAGAAAGGTAAAATCTGTGCATGAGAGCCCACGACCAGGATCATGCTTTAAGTGAGACCTAAACCGTACAATGGTAAAGGCCGATCGAGTACAATGGTAAACCCGGCGAACGTTAGGGTATGTCTGCATACATACTTGGGTCTGACTGCCGTCTCACATAATCCACACTTTATATACCCTAATTGTAATATCTTTCGAACGGGTTTTAAATTGGTTCTATATTTAGATTTATTAGTCTTTTCTGAAAATGACTGTATTTCTTTGAACATTAATTATTTCACTGAACTATGTTACATACTAAGTTATTTTACCTTCCAGAAGCTCAACAAAATACAAATAACTAACTCAGTGTTTTCAAAACAGAGCTAATTTTAGTATTTATATTTTTTTCTAAAGAAAGGGAGTCGTTTTATTAACTAGACAAAGCACAGTGTTATAGGTGTTTTTAAATCGGTTTACAATAAGGCTCCAAAGTTGGCCCAGTGGTAACGACTCTGTCTACAACTCCTCTCAGTATCACTCCACGTGGGTTCGTAGCTCGGAGGTGAAAAACAAAATATATATAAAAATGTCTACCAATTTAGTGCTAGATTATAATACCAGACTATTAATTTTATTGACTTTAAAACTTAATACCATAATCATTTCTGCATTTGAATTATTGGCTTCATTTTTATCGTTTTGAAAAGGACCTACAGTTAATCTATTGAGCTATTATTCAAGATTCATATCTCATTCAAAGTTTTTTTTTTTTTTTTAACTAAATGATTCAGTATTGAAGTAAACGCTAGAAAGGTTCATTTCAACCCGGGGCGTATACTATAGTTTATAATCGCAATGTTTCGGACATGTAAACATATTTCGGGTACCCCAAATTTTTTGGATAATAAGTTATCACAATGTCAGTATAAGAACGCTTAAAGACGATCGCGACAGTTTCATCTTTCTTTTTTTCCCAAACGTTTAGAATTTCATGACACCGTTATTTTGAAACAAAAAGTACAAACAAACAGTATTTGTTTTAAACTTTATTCTTTCTGATGTAAAAACATTGATTTTTTTAATGAATACTTCTTTTTATCATATTTCATTATGATTTTACAGTTTTTGTATGAACTTATCACCCTTTAAAATGCTCCTACGGCGTTCCAGGGGCATTTTCTCCCGGGGAAGCATGCCCAAAGACCCACCCTAGTCATGGTGCGTATACCGAAATTGGGTCCAGGCACGCCATTGTATATTCATGTACTATGGAGACGAGGTAAACAACTCCCTCAATTGGCCCCTGAATATATGTCAAAATGGATAAGAATGTGTATACAAAATAAAACTCAACAGTGTTTATAAAAAAACAGTACAAGATTGTGTATCAGTATATGAACATGTAGTACGATATCTCATACACAACAAGTTTTATTTTTTTATTTTTTTAAGTTAGGATGCAATCAAATTTTACGAAGTGACTGTCGCGAAAACGCATGACATAACAAAAAAACAAAAAAACTGCCTTATGCTGACATACATGCAAGAATAAAATATTAAAATCAAATGGTATTTAAGGTCAGGTTTAAATGGTCATTTGTGTTTATACGTTAAATGGACTTACCCAGTTTAAGATGACCAAACATCTGAAGAAAATTCAAACTCAAAGAGCATGGCGGCATGGGAATGCAGTCAAAATCAAAACGAGGCTAATATTTGATTTTTTTAACAATTTTTTTTTAGTTTAAATGTTTAGTTTCAATTAAAACAAATGATATTAAATCAAATAAAAATATTAGAACGATTTAGCACATTTATCTTCCCTACTTATTAATATAAAATTGTTTCCTATTTACTTTTTGAACCTACACTCCAAGGAGAGTTACATCCTTTGTGAAAGTAATTTTTGATATCAGCCCGATATAGGACCGATATGTGGAAACGATCTGAATTTTATATAGACAAATCCTTTTTTTTTACACTTGCACAACAAGATATGTATATGTGCTGTTGATATTTACATTTGGATTCATGATACAATTTACTCTATGCTACTGGATCTGCAGGTTGGGATATCGGCTGTATATCGGCCCGATGTCGCAAACTGATATCAGTGTACTGATATCGGCACGATATACCCATGCTTGCTGAGTAGGTACGATAGCCGATATTATAAATGTCATAATATATAAAAACCTTAATATATAAAATCATAACGCTTATATTTTTTCATATTCACAATGTATTTTGATTATTTATGTTAGAATACGTTGTCAATTAAATACATTATCTATATGTGAAAACGTCTCTATACAGCGTTTTGTGTCCCCATAAATTATGAATTTAATATAACAATTTAATTAATATGAACCAGAACATTGATATTTTACATATTACATCTTTAAACTGCAAAAGGTCTTAGAGACAAACGTAAAAGAGCTCGTCTCTTGGAATGGTTAAAACATCAAAAACGTATAATTGTTTTTCTGCAAGAGACACATTTCACATTCTGATTTAATATACTTGTACAGTTTAAAAACTAAATTCAAAGATTGGGAATTTTACCATTCCTCTCGAAGTTTTTCCATTCTATTCTACAGACCTTTGATTTACAAAATATTTGATAATATTTCAGATACATGTGGTCGGTATATTAGATAATCTAGATGTGCACAATATTGTATTCTGTCTTTTAAACATATATGCACCATATGATAAGAAAACACGCACTATTTTCTTACATTTCTGATGATTTACTTACGAATTCACAAGGCATAAACATAACTGGTGGAGATTTAATGACAAAATACAGAGAATATAGTAACAATTGTTAATACTCTAAATAATTTTCAAACCAATGCTGTTCTTCTTAAACTGATAAAACGACACGATTTAATAGATTTTTGGAAAAAATTGCATGAAAATACCCAACAATATACATGGCGACGAGAAACTGAATCAGAAAAAAGTCGTATTGATTTTTGGCTCGTTGAAAAAAATGTAATCCGCTTTTCATATCCAATGATATTAGACGTAAAGATCATTTAGCTATATCCATTAAATTAAAAATACCGTGTAAACGGGGACCTGGTTACTGGAAAATAAAATATAAGTTTCTAAAAAGCGATGATTATTGTCAAACAATATCTGATATTATAAAAGAATGCAAATGTTTAGATGTTGACAATATATAAAAAGTTAAATATGTAAATATGAAATTCAAGAAGCGTCTGTCAAATACTTAAAACAAAAAAAAAAAAAAAAAAAGAGATATTAATTTTCAAATACAAGGAACACAAATAAGATCAAGAGCACAATTCTTAGAAGAAGGTGGAAAAAAAATCAAAATATTTCTTGAGTCTTGAGAGATCTCGTCAAAGTAGAAAAATTATATCTTCTTTAAACATAGATGGACAACACATTGAAAATTATTTTAGCAGAACAAGTTAGCTTTCATGAAGAACTATATAAACACAGGATACACACGATGAATTGTTTGTCTTAAATAAAAACACATAAATAAACACATAACACAAGATGAAGCAAATCTATGTGAAGGGCCTATAACCTTAATGATTGTATAGAAGCAATTAACAATATGAAAATCAATAAAAAACCTGGACTTGATGGACCAACTTGAACTTGGAGACGAAATAAATACACTTTTATAAGATTCTTATTCAAAATTTATGAGTGATATATACTATCAAAAAGTCAAAAAAAGTGTTGTTTTTTTCTCTTTTATTTAAGAAAGGAGATCCCTGAAAGGTTGAAAATTGGCGCCACATATCTTTGTTAGAACATTGATTACAAAATACTTGCTAAAGTTTTAGCAAAATGTTTTACCGAAAATGATTTATTTAGATCAACAAGATTTTATCAAAAACCGTTTTATTGGTCACAATATCCGTCAAATCAAAGATATTATAGATTATGTGGAGCTCCTAGATATATAGGGCGTTATTTTATTCCTAGATTTTAAAAAGGCTTTTGCTACAGTGGAATGGAAATTTATGTTTGTGGCTTAGTTTAAATCTGTCTTCAAAAACGATTTACATGGATAAATATTATACAATGACATATGTTCCTCAGTTAAGAACGCGACATTTAGCGTTGAATGCGACATTAAGAGTCAGCCTTGCGACATATAACGTCAAATGTGACATTTAACGTCGTTGCGACACTTAACGTTGCTACAACCCCACAAGATGACATGACAATTCCACATGATGACACTACAACCCCACATAATGAGATAACAACCCCCACATGACAATCCAACATGTGGATATAACAACCCCCAATGATGACATAAAAATCCATATGATGACATTACAACACCACATGATGACATACAATCCCACATGATGACATAACAACACCACATGATGACATAACAACCCCCACATGATGACATTACAACACCACATGATGATATTACAACCCCCACATGATGACATGACAACCCCACATGATGACATTACAACCCCATATGACATTACAACGCCACATGATGACATTACAATCCACACATGATGACATTACAAGCCCATATGACATTACAATACCACATGATGACATTACAATCCCCACATGATGACATTACAACCCCACATGATGACATTACAACACCACATGATGACATTACAACCCACATGATGACATTACAACCCCCACATGATGACATTACAACACCACATGTGATGACATTACAACACCACATGATGACATTACAACCCCACATGATGACATTACAACACCATATGATGACATTACAACACCATATGATGACATTACAACACCACCATGATGACATTACAACCCCATGATGACATTACAACACCACATGATGACATTACAACCCCACATGATGACATTACAACACCACATGATGACATTACAACCCCACATGATGACATTACAACACCACATGATGACATTACAACACCAATGATGACATACACACATGAATACAACACGACATACAAACCATATGACATAAACCACATGATGACATTACAACCCCCACATGATGACATTACAACCCCACATGATGACATAACAACACCACATGATGACATTACAACACCATATGATGACATTACAACCCCAACATGATGACATTACAACCCCATATGATGACATTACAACACCATATGATGACATTACAACACCCACATGATGACATTACAACACCACATGATGACATACAACACCACATGATGACATTACAACCCACATGATGACATTACACCACCACATGATGACATTACAACCCCACATGATGACATTACAACCCCACATGATGACATAACAACCCCACATGATGACATTACAACACCACATGATGACATTACAAACCACATATGAGCATTACAACCCCACATGATGACATTACAACACCACATGATGACATTACAACACCATATGATGACATAACAACACCACATGATGACATTACAACCCCCACATGATGACATTACAACCCCACATGATGACATTACAACACCACATGATGACATTACAACCCCACATGATGACATTACAACACCACATGTGACATTAAACCCACATGATGACATTACAACCCCACATGATGACATTACAACACCACATGATGACATTACAACCCCACATGATGACATTACAACACCACATGATGACATTACAACCCCCACATGATGACATTACAACACCACATGATGACATTACAACCCCCACATGATGACATTACAACACCACATAATGACATTACAACACCCACATGATGACATTACAACACCACATGATGACATTACAACCCCAATGATGACATTACAACACCACATGATGACATTACAACACCACATGATGACATTACAACACCACATGATGACATTACAACCCCACATGATGACATTACAACACCACATGATGACATTAAACACCTATGATGACATTGATACAACCCCATATGATGACATTACAACACCACATGATGACATTACAACACCACATGATGACATTACAACACCTCATGATGACATTACAACCCCATATGATGACATTACAACACCACATGATGACATTACAACCCACATGATGACATAACAACACCACATGATGACATTACAATCCCACATGATGACATTACAACACCATATGATGACATTACAACACCACATGATGACATACAACCCCACATGATGACATTACAACCCCCACATGATGACATTACAACACCACATGATGACATTACAACACCACATGCTGATATTACAACTCCACATGATGACATTACAACCCCACATGATGACATTGCAACCCCACATGATGATAAAACTATCCCTCTTGATGATAAAACACCCCTTTAATGATATTTTAATCCCACATAATGATGATGATACCACACACAATGTTACATTCATCTTATGTGCTGATATGCCAACAAACAACAAGGACATAGTTCCTTCAAAACGTCAATGCCGAACATAAGACAGCTAGTCACCCTAACTAGCAATAGTTTTAAGTTGATCAAAGATTATGATAACCCAACTTGTCGCTAAGATATAACAGAACTGTAATTGAAATAAACCAATTGGTCGGAAAGGTAAGAAAAATATACATTTTTATATGACAAGTGAACAGAATAACTGGACAATCTTACCACTACAGTAATATAAGAACCCATCATAATGGCATATCAACAACATATTATGCATAACGACCCCTCATATGACATCACAACCCCACTTGATGATATTACAACCCCAAAATATGCCATTAAACCCCACTTGATGATATTACAACCCCACAATATGCAATTACAGCCCCACTTGATGATATTACAACTCCACAATATGCCATTACAACCCCACTTGATGATATTACAACCCCACAATATGACATTACAACCCCACTTGATGATATTACAACCCCACATGACATTTTTATAAACCCAATTTCCTTAAATGATTTACAACCTAGCATAATGACGACCCCTCAAAATGCTATAAGGGCCCATCATATGCTTCTACGACCCATCATAATCCTAAAAGAATCCAGTAAAATGATAAATAAACCCATTATAATGATAATACAACCATCAAAATCATATCAAAACCCAAGATAATATTAAAACCATATATAATGTTATATGGGCATTACGTGCTGATATGTCAACAGACTTATCTAAACAACAATGCCGAACATAAGACAGTCATCGTCGAAAACCCACGGTTATATTCCGTTATCACTTTTGTATATACCGTAGAATTTTTAGCTTGCAAAACTTCGTTTTCATGAATAGTAATCAGCTACTTGCAAACCAATGAAATAACGAATAGTATTTGAATTCCTTCATTGAAATTTACAAAAGCTCACTCATTGTTCCCGCTAGATAAACCGCAACGATCGGACGAGGAGCATGACGTCAGCTCTATATGGTTTAAATATCCCGCGCCGTTTCTTTAGTCAAAATATCCATGCTGTCGCCATGCTGTCTCTGCTACGGATCCATTGAAATGCTTAATCAATAATTCATGAATACGATTTTTTGTTAACAAAATATCCCACGGTCGATTAAGAAGTAAAGTGTATTAGCGAACATGGGTGATGAAGACAGCTATTCGGTGTAGATACTAAGAGGGTGACCTAATTTTCATGTAGAGTAAATAGAAACTGTGACGTCACTATCTTGCACCTGTCATTCAGACCGGTGTTGATACATCGTTGCATCTTTAGCAGAGGAACCCAAATGGGCTCCCTAATGTCGGCAAAGATCGCCTATCTTTCATTATTCTTTTTCATGATACGCCATGATTCAGAATGTGATTAAATGAAGCTATTTCGAAAAATTCTTCATGAAAAAGTAAAGGGTACCTTATGTCCCAAAAATGAGAGGTTCGATCCTATCATCCCCTAAACCATAAGGTCCTGGGTTCGATCTCGTCAGCCCCTCAACCGTGAGGTCCTGGATTCATTATGAGGTACTGCGTTCGATCCCCCCATCCCAAATGAATCCTAGTTTCGATCGCGACAGCTCCTATATATTGAGTCCTGGGTTCGATCCCCAGCCATAAACAGTGAGTCATGGATTCGATTCAGTCAGTCCCTTACTCGTGAGGTCCTTGTTTCGTCCCCGTCAGCTCTTAAACCGTGAATTTCTGGGTTCAACCCCGTCATCCCTTAAACCATAATGTCCTAAGTTATATCCCTTCGGCCCCTAAACTGTGAGCTCCTATGTTTTATTCAGCCACAAAATCATGAGGTCCTGGATTTGATTAAGTCAGTCAAGGTCATCAGTTCGATTCCGTTAGCCCCTTAACAATGAGGTCCTTTATTCGATTCCGTCAGCCCTTTAACCGTGAGGTCCAAGTTTCGGTCCCGTCAGTCCCTTAACCTTGAGGTCCTGGTTTCGATCTCATCAGCCCCTAAACTATGAAATCCTCGGTTTGATTTTGTCAGTCTTTAAACAGCCCCTAAACTCTGAGGTCTTGGATTTGATTTCGTCAGTCTCTTAACTATTTCGTCAGTCTTTAAACAACCCATAAACCGTGCCGTCCTGGGTCCGATCCCGTCAGTCCCCTAAACCGTCTGACGGGATCAGACCAAGGTATTTTGTTCGATCTCCGTTCGCAACATAGTTGTTGAAACGGTGCTGGTCGATCTCTCTTGCTTAATGGTCAGAATAAGAGTGCAGACCAGGTAAAGTACAAACCCATGTCAAGTTGGCTCAGGATCAGGATATCGCCGTCACGTGACTGTGTTATATAAATTAAGTCTGAAACACGGTCAGTTGGGCGTTTAACCCATGCAACCAACCAATTAAGCTAGCCTGCAGTACGAAAAGGTTTCACAGCGGTCAAGCGCTTATTTATGATTGTTTTATGGCTTTGGACTCTTGATATTCGAATAATCATGACACGTAGTACATGCTCTTAAAATATTTCCCGTGCATGTTGAAATAACAATAGTTGAATAAGTCAATGATTCTCTAACGTTAAATACAAGGTGTCGTTAAAGTTTCATATTGAGAAAGATAACAATATCTATTATTAATTATACATGGTAATAGTCGTAAGATCAGACAATTTACTGAGTATAAAATGTCAAGCCGTCTTAAATGCTCTTGTACTCGTCGTAACTCTCCACACAAGAGGTATCATGATATTCAGACTAGCTCTCTTGGTAAGATATTTCTTTGTATCGATAGTTTCGTTGTTTTTCATTTGTTGCTTTTTCTCATTCTCTGTCTCTAGTTCGATTCTAAATGATTTCCAATATTGCAAATGAAAACAAATAAAGCAGCACATCATTGACAGATAGGATTTTTAATCTTGTTTGATAACAAATATAACACAGATTGAACTGCACAATGTAGACATGAGTGTCCAAACCGAAGCAGAGGTATCGGAATGTTTTTATTATTTATTTATTTATTTATTTATTTATTTATTTATTTTTACTTAGTTAATTATGCAAAATAATAATCGCATGTTTATGTTTTACAATCAAATAATTATAGTGAAAAATATTCCTCGCATCTTATGCAAGAAACTATAATTTTCAGTAGTAACCAATCATTTATTTTATAAAGTATCTTTTTAAGGTCACATTCCTAGTGGAAGTATAATGAGTATAATAATCTCAAACTTAAAAAGATATACTGTAACAAAATTATGGTCGGCAGAAACTTGTTATTACATTTTTTTCTCCATTTTTCGTTTTATTTACCATGTCTTTTGGTGTGTGAAATTATAGCCATCCCAGTCCAACCTTAAAGTAAATATAACATTTAATAATTTGTATATAAAACCTAACAATTATCCAACTACCTTTTTCAGCACTAGTAAAATTTAACAGCACGAATCAGAATACTATGCCTGGTTTCACTGTTAAGCATGCAGTTGATTGAAATATCCCTAAAAACGAAGTTTTTGCAAGTTGAAAACCCCACGATATATACGGTAGTGGGTTTTGATGTGACCGATCGTAATGTATTTTAGCCTCTGAGGAAAAAAATGTACCAAAATACAACAAATAAATGTTTCCTTAAAATAAATTTTGAAAAAAAACAAAACACCACACACACACACACACCAAAAAAACAGAATACTTCGAAGAGTAAAGAACAATGCTTTATATACATAGCTAATTTTGCCTGAACCAGGGTCTCAGAAGAAGAGACCCCGCCTGAACATAATGATAATTTTGCACACAAAAACAATTGCCCTCATATGTCATGTTTGAGCTTTGTCATTGTTTCTAGTTTCGTGCCTCTTGTAAGTCATTAATTTGAATCCAGAAGATTTGTTTCGTTTAGTTTTGAATTTCGGAAAATACATTAACCGTTATTTGATATTTTTGATTGGTTGTTGATGTTGTTCATAGAGCTAGGTAACGTTAATACATTTTTTAATCGTATAGTTCTTCCTTTGGAAGTAATTATTTAGGCTATTAAACATGTATAGTTAGTTGAAATTATATGGCTCCGCCAAGAAATTGACTACTGTGGCCAAACCCTATATCATGATCATGTATTATATGAACTGAAATATGGTTAAACTACATGTATATGAACATCGAACCTAAGTTTGTCTGCTTTATTAGTTTAAGTATGCTCACAATGAATATAGCCGAAGTTGCATAGAGATCCATCTACCCATCTGTCCGTCCGTCTGTCTGTCTGATCATTTGATCATCTGATCATTTGTGGATGACGTGGATGAAATTAATTTTTGTATAGATTAAAACTTTGAAACGCTAGAATTATACATACAGTGTATTACTCCATAAAATAAACACAAGGAAAATGACATTTTATGGCTACGATTTGAGACTTTTGACACGAAGATCACCTGTAAATTTAGCGCTTAATATTAAACCAATGCATAGCTCATGCAATGCCAAACTCGAAAATAAAATACGATGGCGAGAATGACCAATAAATGACGGACGGGAGCCGTCGAAATAATTGGTAATGGTACCGCAATACAACAGGTTTGAGTGATTTTGTGTTTACTTAACATAAGTTATTCAATAGGCGACATTCTAGGATCCAGCAATCCTAATAGGTAGACACTTTGAATTAATTTTCAGTGTACATATGAAGATATTACTTTATAATTATTCTGTTTTTTTTTGTGTGTTTGTTTTGTTTTTGTTTGTGCTGTTGTTGTTGTTTTTTTGTTTGAAAGTTGAAACAGTTGTTGTGTTGACAAATTTATGCTCTTTCTCCATTTCAGACAATCCTTGTCGGTATCGTTGTGGCAAATAGAAATGAAAATTGCCTAACACGCGCTGTAAGTTGCAATAACAACACATGTTGATGTTTTCAGTTACTATTTGGCTGAAAATAAACCATACCCCCTTTTTAAGCTTAGATTAAAAAGTTCCATTACTAGAATATATCCATGACTACACCTGAGCATTATTATGAGTATTGTTATTGTTGTTTAATTTTCTATGTGTTCTAAAGCTTATACATAGATAATATCGAAGAAGGCGTGGAATAACTTAAAGTACGTTTTAGCTTTAAATTTACAAGAGCAAAATAATTATGTTTTTATATATTTCAAATGTGCAATACCTCGAATGATGCTTAATTAACCCCTTCAAATAAGTCCACGTAATGAAATAGCTAACAAAAGAATAGGGAAATCCCCCGGAATCTTTAGTTGTTCAGACAGGACACTATATTCTAATGCAGTGAGAAAAGTAGGTGGAGTGTATTTTGAATAAAGGTTGTCTCGGCGTTTAATAAACAATAAGAAATTATGTTCCCTTACTTCGTTTCCACCTATGCATTATTCAATTATTTGTCCAAGCTTTCAAGTATAATATAATATCATTTAAACTTCCAGAACATAAAGACTGTTGTTTGTGCATACTGCAAATGATATAATTTGTTCCAACACGTGGTTATGAAGTAATGGATATAACATAAATAATTTTAAGAAAAACGTATGTCATATAAAATTGAACGTTTAACATATGAATTATCAATTTGCAGGTTTGTTTTATCTTACCATTTCTCTTATTTCTGCAAAATTTTAATTGGTTACGTCATCAAATATGACCGATATTTTTTTCTTGATATCTGCTTGCAAATAAAAAAAGCAATTTAAATAGATCTAAGAACTGATAGAATGTTACCTGAAGATGCGTATGCCTGAATTATTTTTGTTTAGTCAATCAAAGTTTTAGTATATTAGGGCTTTCAGGTGAAGTGGTGCATACTGCAAGAATTTATTCCGTCAAATTGTTAGGGTGTTACGGACATTAAAGTTAAAGATAAAGTTTTTTAAAAAAAAAAGTATTAGCTCGCCATAGCTCAGTGGTAGGGTGTCCGCTTTGCGTTCGGGAAGTTTGGGTTCGAATCCCAGCCGGGGCACTTTCCTCCGGTGACCGCGTCAAACCAAAGACGTATAAAATTGGTACCAGATGCAACCTTGCCTGGCACTCGGCAAAATTGGGTTACTATTGGAACTCGGAGTATTCAGTACTGGTTCTACCCAGGAACATGTCTCCCGTGTGTCGGTGTTATACACCGGGCACGTAAAAGAACCAAGGCGTCTTTTCGCAAAATGAGATATCTCATTCGGCATGCCCTGTATCCAACCACTGTCTCTACCGATTCTGGCTCATCAGCAAAGAAAAAGGACTCTTTTTTAAAAATAACTTCAATGTCCATAACACCCTAACAACTTTACGGAATAATTTCTTCTCCGCAAAGTCTAAAAATATGACCAAAATAATTAGGAAATGATTGCTAGTCATTACAATAAAAGAAGAACAAATAAACGTTAAATCCATTTCCATTGTGCTGTATTATTAAATTATTATTACAAAATAAGGTCATGAGTGATACACTTGCAATTACGTACTTAAATTATTATAATTTGACGCTGACACCGAGGGTTGTCGGTTCGTATCCAAGTTGGGATACATTTTCTAAATCTTTTTCTTTTATAGTTTTTTTTTCAATATTAAAAGCATGTTGTATGTATATTTTTGTAATATTGAATATCATCAGTTTGCCTACACAATCTGTTTAAAATCAGCTCCTTATTGACGCTTCGCTATACTACGCTGTATTATACTGCAGCGTAAAATTACGGAGTGACGTTAGAAGATGATTATAATCAGATTGTTTACCTGCATTAAGTGCATGTGTATATAAAATGAAATCATAATGATCGAAAGTTTATTGGTTTAGAATCACTTCCACATATTGATATAAATCTTATCTCCGGTAAACTCAAATAGTCAAGTCAAGTCAAATCTTATAAACTGTATGCAAGATTTCCATTGAGACAAATGATGTGTCCATCTTTTTTTGTGACGACTGTGCTCACGCAAGATAAGAAACGGGTTTATAAAATTAAGTTTATTGGCATCGCTTGAAGATTTGATCCTCGATTATTTAATTTGCTTGGTTAACAAAAGAAATGCGACATCATCACATTAAAACCCTGTTCTATCAGCACTTCAATTACATGGCTCATCAAAATGTTAGAATGACTGGGATTGAATTCGTAACAAGACATCTATTTGCTAAAAAAAAAAAAAAAAAAAAAGATAAAATCTTTTAAATAAATCTAAAAAAGATATTTAAGCTCTTCTGTTTTTCATAGAAAAAATAATCGAGGTATTGTCATCACTTGGTGGCGTCGTCATCGTTGGTAGCGCAGTCGTCGAGAAAAACTTTAACCTTGGCTATCACTTCTACACTGTTATTTCTTCTGTCACCAAACTTAACATACTTGTACATACACGAGGACTATATTCTCATCTATGGCCATAGCTCTTATTTAGATGGTCTGTCAAACTGTAGCTGAACACTGAAAATAATGACTTGCACATCGAACGTTTCTGGCGACTTGAGGCTTTAGCACCAATATTTCTATTTGTAATAATCTGTAATAAAAAAGTAAATGCGCAAGGGAGTCAGTCGAAAGAATTTCCACCACTGTATACCTCATGAATACTGTTCGCACAGATTACGTCACGCTGCCTGAGAAGGGGAAGTAACTGCTGCGGGGAGTTTGTGTTAAATTCGTTTCCTAAAAGCTACAGCTCAAATAGTTTAGTCGGAAGGCTTACTAGATTTTCAGATATCAGCGCGATACAATGGAGGGTTTCCGGTTATAATCAAGCTTATGGAATACACAATTCTTTCCATTTTTTATTAAATATTTATTTTATGAGTATTATCAAATTACTTATATCAAGTATATAATATCTGGACGTCGCTATATGACTGAAATACTGTCGAAGCGACGGTAAACTCAAACCGTCAAGTCAAGTCAAGTATATAATATGAAAAAACTAATGAAAGTTTCTTGTTTCCTTTTTTTTCATTTAAATACACATATTAATATAAATCTTATAAATCGTAGGCAAGAGAATTAGGGAGAGTAAAATGAGCAATGTTCTTATTGTTAGCAGCATATTTAAACAATTGTTGTACTCATCTATCTTGTTATGATCGTGTTTACGCAAGGTTAAGGCGGGTTTAAAACATTGGGCTTATTGGCATTGGTTGAAAATTTGAAACTCGTTTATTTTTTTTAATAAACAAAAGAAATGCAATATCATAACACTGAAAACATGTCCACTCAGCACTTTGATTTATTATAGCGAATCTGTATTTGAACCTTTTGGACATACCTCGTGCATGTATATTGCTGAATTTATATAAAAAAAAACCAACAAATGTCTATGGTTAAAATAGCATAGAAATATCACACAATACATACTCGGTTGGTATAATTTTAGAGGGTTGAAATTCCATGCTTTACCATTCAATGGTATCTGATACGTATTTTACTTAAAACAGGACTGTCCATATGTTCTCAATGACTTTTGTATCAAGAATGGATGTCCAGGGAGGTGCGGAATTTGCCTGACTTGTAAGTTTCTGTTCTTCTTTTGGATTTATACTATTGAAATAAGTACGAATCTTTTAGAAATAGTGTATGTCTCTCTCTTTTTTTAATCTCTCCATAGTACAACGTGCTAAAGGTGAGCTATTGTGATCACCCTGCGAACGTCGTGCATCGTCCGTCGCCAACAATTTGCTTTAAACGACATCTCCTCTGAAACTGCTGGGTAGAAATGGATGAAACTTGGCATGAATGTTCTTCGGTTGGCCTTTCACAATAGTTGCTAAACTTGATCCATGCAGAAATATGGTTGCTATGACAACTAACACAATATTATTTAAAAACTTAAAGATTCTTCTCCCATTTAACCATAATTTTATTTCATTTGGCACCAAAGGTCACCTTATTTTCCTCTAACATAACTGATAAATAAAGCTGGTCCCTTGAAAAATTAGGCCCCTAGGGTGTAAGGTAGTTTCCTTATATACTCTGTTCTATGATACCAGTCAGAATTTAATTTCTTCTGGCAATTATGGTTATTTCATAGCAATCTACCATAATGGCTAAATTATGTTGTTGTTGTTGTTGTTGTTGTATTGGGGTTTACCGTCGCTGCGATAGTATTTCAATCATATAGCGACGTCCAGCTAATTACAGGTGGAGGAAGACCCCGAGTACACAGAGGTACCCGGGTAGAACCACCGACCTACCGCAAGCCAGCTGGAAGGCTTCCTCACATGAAAAATCCGAAGTCCTTACCGGGATTCGAACCCACAGCGATGAGGGGCTGAGAGATTTGTAGTCCACGACTGTAACCGCTCGGCCACGGCGGCCCCTAAATTATGTTGATCCCTTGAAAAATGAAACCACTAGGGGGTTGGGCTAGTTTCCTTATATACTCTATATCGAAAATTTCAAAATTCTTCTTCTATGAAGCCTGAATTGCCAGAATTTAATTTCATAAAGCAAAAATGGTCACCTCATGGCTTCTATTATCAAGCCAAGCAATACAAAATTTTCGTCGAGGCTGGTCTATGATAAATCAATATGTTGAAGAAAATAAATAAAATTAATATGAGACAATTACTTTTTGAAATAACTCACATTTGTTACATTATGTTTAATGAGAATGAATTATATACGCGAATATAGAGAAATGTGTAAAATTAAAATGATGAGGAGAAATGGCAGATAATTAAGAACGTATACCTGTACATTTAAGAAGGGAAACATCAGTTTTTTTAACACTAAGTGGGTGAAAAACACGCGAGTGTCAATTTTCTGTTAATAAAAAACTTGCATCTGAAAAAAAAAGTGCTCAGAAAGTTTCATTTCCATCAACGCATGAACACTTCCGGTCATTTGGAATTTGATTGAAGAATAAATCGTGCATCAGATCACTACTCAGTATCTCAGTCATGCTTGTATTACGGAAAGCCATCGTTTTTCCGTGGAAAAATATTTAATAACTTGATTAACCGGGAACATTTAAAGGATATTTGTTTTAAATGACAACTAGGGTTGCGTTTCTTTAAATGATAAAGGTGAACTATTCGAAAGTGAGATTATTGATGGAATTACAGGATTAGTAAATAGTTCAGTACGAATGGGAATAAAACTTATGTTTTGAGAATTACTTAATCGTTTGAGTTTCAGTTGAAACAGTAAAAATGTTTTGGAGATAATCTGAAGTCAAGCCTTTCTTTATTTTGTATGCTAATATTAATGTTTGATATTTCCTTCTGTCGGATAAAGATTACCAACCCTTTTCCTTATAGGGATTTGACAAGGTAATTGATCGTGAAGATCCAGTAACAATTCTTGCACCTTCGTGTTGATTTTTTTTCAGGACGCTCTTTTACGAAATCAGTACAATTATCCTAAACATCGGACGCATATTTGATTATTGGGCGAAGGAATAAAATGCTATTTAGGGTTTATTTTTTTATTTAAAATTTCAGTTTCTCACCATACCAAATGTTTTTTATGTAGATTGTATTCAATTTTGAATATGATAATGCTAAATGTAAGGCCTAAGTGTTAATGGATATCAACAAAAGTTCCGACGAATACATGTTTGAAAAGATAGTTTGCAGGCTTTGAAAGAATGTATCCTTTTATACCATTCTGACGAAGATTAAATAACGATCCTTTGTGCCAAATATGACCAATATAGATATATCACACAAAACACACACGCACACACACACACACACACACAACACACACATAAACATACTGGTTAAGTTTAGAGTCGATAGACGATACAATGCGGTAATATTTGTCAGCTAATTGATGAACGGTAGAATGACCTCTCAGAAAACCAGATTGCTTTGGGTAGATCAAACAGTTAAATTGCAGATGTTTATATATACATATACACTTTAAACACATCTTTCCATCAATTTGCCAGTACAACTTGTTGGGTAATAGACGTTTCGTATGAAATTTTAAAAAAACAAACAAAAAACCTGCCGGTTGGACGTTAAACCCAAGAAAGAAACAAACCACGAATCCACTTTTCAGGTCCTTGCAGAGCACGAAGTGAGTGCGTAGTGGATGTCGGCACTGAAAGTTTCACGTGCGACTGTGAGGATGGGTTCAGTGGTGTCGACTGTAGAACAGGTGAGAAGACATTTCACATTCACTTTTACTATTTTTTTATTTTTTTTTTTTTTAACAAGTTACTATGCATGTTTTTATTGTAATATTAAATAGAACTTTGCACTCTTTGTTTGATCTTTTCTCCAATTCTTTTTATAATATAAGAAAAAGAGGAGTTATTTTGCAGATTGTTTTAAATATTACGCATAACTCCATTCTAATTAAATAATAAATCATATCTATCTAATTTACTTTCTGGGCTTTGTAAAGAATTGTGTGTTTAAAATTGGGTAACCATACTGTTTACTTCCCTGCATCGTTGTAGACGTGAATGAGTGTGACATTGGTACAGACACGTGCGACACCTCTGCCACGTGCATCAATACCTTCGGCTCCTATATCTGTGACTGTGTAGATGGATTCTCCGGTAACGGAATAACCTGTTCTGGTTCGTATTCTCCATGCTCTTCAATCACCCATGTTTTACCTTGCCCGTGCCTTAATTCTTAATTTTCTAACTTTCGTCGTATCTGACAGATCAATAAATTGGAAATATAGGTGAATGCGATCCAGGTACGGCAAAACTAGCAACGGGCGGCACAGTCCAGTGGTAGAATTCATCATCTACAGATCCAAAGGTTTGGAGCTCGATGTTCTCTCGGACATTTTAAATTACCAGTGCAATATATTGATCACATCAATGAATCATCGAGATATTTTATTCTAGTAACACACACTTGCGTGTTGATGATTCATTTTGGCGGATCTGCTTTTGTTTCTTTGTTTAATGTTTAATGTCTAATCGACAATATTTCGGTAATTTGGGGCCTTATGAAGATATACACCTTAATCACCGCGATATAAATCAAAGAAAAGGAGATATACAAGTACTAATTTAACAACTGTGGTATATCGAGGATTGAACAAACACCTCCCATTTGACTAGGGGTGCTCTAACAACATACGCACCAGAACTGATAATGTGAGACTAGAAACATCCACGTGTGAACATTTAGAACCATGGTAAGGGTGAAATCGTCTTCCACCATTTAATTTCTATATAATTGTAAGTATGCCTATATATAATGCAGATGTGGACGAGTGTGCTGCATCGTCAGACAACTGTGACACCAACGCCCTGTGTGGAAATATAAATGGGGGTTTCACGTGCACGTGCAATAATGGCTGGACTGGTGACGGGGTAACGTGCAACGGTACCACATTTTTTCTCTGTTTCTCTTTCTGTATAGCAAAATCAAATGATAGTCTTCATAACTCACGTGGTACTTAGTTTAGGCGACGTTTCTGTAGGGGAAAAAAAAGAAAATTCTCGTCATTACGTAGGATTTTTTTTATGAATAAAAATATTTTTCTCCTTATTTACCTAATCCGAAGAAATTTTGTCAATGAAATGCAAATAAAATTTGATGATAAATTGCCTAGAAGATCATGCGTTTAAAATATTACCTATTAGCATACAAGAAAAGAAAATTCGTTTTTATAGTTACACAATCTCATCTCTGACAAAACCCGTCTGTCACTGTAGATGTGGATGAATGTCAAGAAGGTACAGACATGTGCGCACCCGAGGCTGATTGTATTAACAACGCCGGCTCGTACTCGTGTGCTTGTCGTGATGGCTACACCGGGGATGGATTCACGTGTACAGGTTCGTACTCTCTATTTGCTAACATCGAGCTCTGGGTCTGCCTTTTGGGCGCAATTGTTCCTATAAGGAAAAGAAATACCGACAGTTGACATTTCGCTGACGACGTTTTCTTCTTTCGATCAGAATTACAAAATAATCCTTTTTTTTTTTATTTTGCCAAAATCAGTACCTGTATGTACAGTGTGCTCATGGCGTCATGTTGCAAGCACCATCCCTTTCCTCGATACTTGAGAGAAAACTGTTGTAAGTACTTTAAAAAAATTAAATGGGATATATGCGAAGCGAAAAATTGTGCCCAACATGTAGACTGTAATGATTCTTTTGTCAGATGTACAGTATTTCCAAATATTCGGAAATCATTGGTAGCGATTTGCTTTTTGAAATTACAAACAAACGTTTACAAATCTGATAATTTTGCTGAATGCTAGGACATATTTTACATTACACAAAAGATCAGTGAGGCCTATATATAGGGTACAATTTTCACTTTTGCATGGGCTATGAAAAATAATACTTGCAACAGTTTTATACTCGAGGCAAAAGATGCTTATAGCGACTGCTTGAAAAGCCGTTGCATACTACGTTGTATGGCCACACTTTACATGCAAATATATGTATTCAAGGTTTTAATAAACAAAAACAGATTAAATATTTACTGAACCCTCTAAATATGTATGCAATGAATGTCCATTGTCTTAGTTTTCCATACAATGAGCAATACATTTGTATTTGTGCTTCTGGAAAGACTTAGCAAAACGAAAATTCAATAATGAAATTAGTATAGAGTGTTTTGAACAATAATGTAATGTATTCGAGTTTTATGTAAATACTGCAGATGTGGACGAGTGTGCTGCATCGTCCGACAACTGTGACACCAACGCCCTGTGTGAAAATATAAATGGGGTTTCACGTGCACGTGCAATAATGGCTGGACTGGTGACGGGGTCACGTGCAACGGTACCACATTTTTGTCTGTCTGTTTCTCTTTCTGTATGCCGTCTATGACCACTGATTGAATAAAACAAAAAATACGATTATAACAATTCAATTTAATGTGTTTTGTTTATTTTGTACGAAATGTCTTCGACCCATTTACAAAAAACATGTACATAACGTAACATACATCAAAAGTTATAGATGCAGACGACAACTCAAAGTACAATCGCTGCCATAATAATGTCAAAATACGCTATATATAAATTCTATTTAATTGTATCCAATTAATTAAAAAGGGTTTCCGTTTTTAAAATGCACGATATAAGAATACAGCAAAATCAACTGATAGCCTTCTTAATTCATGTGTAACTTAGTTTAGGCGACTCTTCTGTTGTGAAAAAAAAGAGAGAAAAAATCTCGTCATTATATAGCTTTTTTCATGAAGGAAAATAGCTTTTCTCCTAATTTACCTACGAGTAATCCGCAGAAAGTTTTGTCAATTAATGGCAAATAAAATTTGCTGATAAATTGCATAGAACATCAAGCGTTTAAAATATAACCTATTAGTATATAGAAAAAAAATATGTTTATATTGTTACACAATCGCCTTAAAACATTATATCAATTCCCGTCTCTGACAAAACCCGTCTGTCACTGTAGATGTGAATGAATGTCAAGAAGGTACAGACATGTGCGCACCCGAGGCTGATTGTATTAACAACGCCGGCTCGTACTCGTGTGCTTGTCGTGATGGCTACACCGGGGATGGATTCACGTGTACAGGTTCGTACTCTCTATTTGCTAACATCGAGCTCTGGGTCTGCCTTTTGGGCGCAATTGTTCCTATAAGGAAAAGAAATACCGACAGTTGACATTTCGCTGACGACGTTTTCTTCTTTCGATCAGAATTACAAAATAATCCTTGTTTTTTTTTTATTTTGCCAAAATCAGTACCTGTATGTACAGTGTGCTCATGGCGTCATGTTGCAAGCACCATCCCTTTCCTCGATACTTGAGAGAAAACTGTTGTAAGTACTTTAAAAAAATTAAATGGGATATATGCGAAGCGAAAAATTGTGCCCAACATGTAGACTGTAATGATTCTTTTGTCAGATGTACAGTATTTCCAAACATTCGGAAATCATTGGTAGCGATTTGCTTTTTGAAATTACAAACAAACGTTTACAAATCTGATAATTTTGCTGAATGCTAGGACATATTTTACATTACACAAAAGATCAGTGAGGCCTATATATAGGGTACAATTTTTACATTTGCATGGGCTATGAAAAATAATACTTGCAACAGTTTTATACTCGAGGCAAAAGATGCTTATAGCGACTGCTTGAAAAGCCGTTGCATACTACGTTGTATGGCCACACTTTAAATGCAAATATATGTATTCAAGGTGTTAATAAACAAAAACAGATTTATATTTACTGAACCCTCTAAATATGTATGCAATGAATGTCCATTGTCATAGTTTTCCATACAATGAGCAATACATTTGTATTTGTGTTTCTGGAAAGACTTAGCAAAACGAAAATTCAATAATGAAATTAGTTTTCTTCTTTCGATCAGAATTACAAAATAATCCTTGTTTTTTTATTTTGCCAAAATCAGTACCTGTAATTACAGTGTGCTCATGGCGTCATGTTGCAAGCACCATCCCTTTCCTCGATACTTGAGAGAAAACTGTTGTAAATACTTAAAAAAAAATTAAATGTGATATATGCGAAGCGTAAAATTGTGCCCAACATGTAGACTTTTGTCAGATGTACAGTATTTCCAAACATTCGGAAAAAAATGTTTTTTTGCCCTTTTTTTTCAATTACAAACAAACGTTTTCAAATTCTGAAGGTTTTTCTGAATGCTGGGATATATTTTACATTACACAAAAGATCAGTGAGGCCTATATATAGGGTACAATTTTCACATTTGCATGGGCTATGAAAAATAATACTTGCAACAGTTTTCTACTCGAGGCAAAAGATGCTTCTGTCGCATAATACGTTGTATGGCCATACTTTAAATGCAAATATATGTATTCATGGTATTAATATATATATATATATATATATATATATATATATATATATATATTAATGTTAACTGAACCCTTTAAATATGTATGCAATAAATGTCCATTGTCTTATTTTTCAAGGAATGCATTTCTATGTGTGTTTCTGGAACGGCCTAGCAAAACGAAAATAATTTAATGTAGTTTAGAGTGCTTTGAACAATAGTGTAATGTATTCGAGTTTTATGTAAATACTGCAGATGTGGACGAGTGTGCTGCATCATCCGACAACTGTGACACCAATGCCCTGTGTGAAAATATAAATGGGGGTTTCACGTGCACGTGCAATAATGGCTGGACTGGTGACGGGGTCACGTGCACAGGTATTACCTCTCTTTCTGTCTGACCCTCTGAGGAAAGACTGTTTCAATCTTACGTGCCACTCCTACGTTTGAAGAATTCGGGCTCTCGCATGCATGCACGTTATTTCTGGCTTAGACATGGCTTATTAATATGTTCCTGTATAAAAATGCCTGCAGTATATATAGTCTTTCTCAATTTTTTCTTGTAACATATAAAAAGATATACATTAATAGATAATAATGACATCGAAATATTGTTATGTTTTTTGTCTGTTACTTAAAATTACTCATATTTTTTCTACTCGGTAGGTATAATAGCTATTATGTTATAAACCAATTAAAAATGTCCGCCATTTTAAATTTTTATAGTAAATATAATGATCATCGCCTATCACATTGTATTTGATATGTATTCTGATGAAAAATAAAATAAATGGAAAAATATTTTGTTGAATGAGTCTCTTCTACTGCATATTTAATATTTAAATGAAAATACATGTATCTTAATAATAATAAAAAAGCATTTAAAACATTCTACCAATCCCCGCCTCTGACAACACTCGTCTGTCGTTGTAGATGTGGATGAATGCCAGGCCGGTACAGATATGTGCGCACCCGATGATGAGGCTGGGTGTATTAACAACGCCGGCTCGTATTCATGTGCTTGTCGTGATGGTTACACCGGGGATGGATTCACGTGTCATGGTTCGTATCTTATATTGTAGAGTCTAGTATCTCGTGTTACAGTCTGTCGTATCTGGATGTCTGAAGGTTAAAATGAAATCACAATATATCTTCCTCCAGTGAATCTCTGAAACCATTGGACCACCATATACCATACCATATCTACTATATATGCCAAAATAAATATGATCCACTGAAAATTAATCCATAAGTTTCCATATATTCTCTGTAAAGAAAAAATATTTTATTCTAAAAATCCAATGATTGAATTTTAATACATTTGTACTCATTTGGCATTTATGGTAACCTCATGGTTTTCTACCATCCCTTGAAGAATGAGCCCCACCCCACCCCTGGTTTTCATATGTATTCCATAATGAGAATTTAAAAACATTTCTTCACTGAACTTTGCATGAAAGGAAAATAACCCCAAAATAACTCAATGGTTCTTTACAATAACTGCTCGCATTAATATATCAAAAATTGAAGGCATTGTTGTTTATACCTTGAATAATGAGGCCTCAAGACTGTTGACTAATATTATTAAATAACCTGTCTAGAAACTTAAGAATTATTTGAATCAAAAATTTGAATCTGGTTAACTGCATTGTTTTAAGTTGGCAATGATACTCTAGAAGCGGACGATCTATGGCCACAATGGTCATCTAGTTTTATAAATCATTTCCTTTTTCAATTTTTTTTACGAAAGCATGAATAACTGCTAGATAAAGACAAGGTGCACTCGTTTAAGAATGTATACATAATTATGGGCTTATACTCCTTAGGAATGTAAACTGTATTGATAAATAAATAAAACTACAATAGTGTGTGTCGTTTTGGGTTTTGAACGAGTTACATTGCATTTGAAATATATGGAATCAATGCAGACGTAGACGAGTGTGCCGATTTGACTGACAACTGTGACAACAACGCAATGTGTGAGAACTTCAACGGAACTTTCACGTGCACCTGCAATGAGGGCTGGATTGGCGATGGGGTCGCCTGCACCGGTACGAACTGTTCTTATCCCCTAAAAAGGAAAACATCACTATCGTTTTTCTTTTCATTCTCTGAGTAACAATAATAAACATTACAATATGAACCAGTCGAAAACTAACCAGAATCATTTTTATGTCAAAGGGCGTATGCTACAAACGTTTCGGATATGTAAAGTTAGACCTGAAAGTTGTCATAATGTCAGAGCACAACGACGCTTAGCGTAAAGGATCCCCGTTTCTATTGATTTCATTTTAATTTCAAATAATTTCTTAATTTAAAAAGAATTTAATATGTTTAACAGAATTATACTTTGTTTTCTCGACAGTTACTAGAGAAAAAGCTCGATAGCTTATAAAGGAACTATGACCTATACATGTTTTTCATTGTTTTGATCAACCAGTTCTTAAACAATAATTATAAGGCAAATGAAAATGAAGGATTTTCTGTATAAATTAAAAATTAAAAAAGAATGTTTGAAAATGAAGCTGTTTTATATTCTTTACTAAAACTTATATTTATTTTTCTTCCATTTCTGTAAAAATGAAATATCTGGGGATATTTAAACCATTTATTCTGATAAATCGAACTGTAAAATTATAAATTATCTGTTAGTATTTGTCTCTTCTATTTACATAATTCTGATTTCCTCTTTATTTTTAAAGAGAATTGTATATCTTTCCTATATATTTTAAATGATTTCTATGGATAAACATGTACCAATGTAGCATGAAAAACGAGTACGGTGATCCATCCATTTCTCCATTTTTGTGTTCAGGACAGTTTTTTTTATAAAATGTGAAAAAATTAAAACAAAATGAAGAAAAAAATTGTCGTAATAGATGGATGTTTTTTTCTTCTTCAAAACCTACTAGGCACACTAGCCAATGTAATACAATTATCAATATACAATACCAATTGACACCATATAATGTATTAGAACAATATGAATTATTCAGTTATATCAATGAGAGAGAGAGAGAGAGAGAGGACATATGCGCAAATTTATGGAGAAGGTACATCTTAATTGTTGTTCTTTTTTAAAATCTTATCATTTTCACGATACTGTTAATTATACTACATGCTATTTATCATCATCAGCAGCAGCAGCATTATCAGTTTAACACACTATCACAATTTGCATTGCAAACAACAGAAATGGTCCATTTTGGAATACGTAATACCAAATACGAAAATTTCAACAAAATCCAAATGTAATAAAAACACACCACACATAAATAAGCATATATGACTGTATAAATACTCCTACATATAAATATCAGTACTAACTAATGTATACACATACGACCTATGCTAAAGTATACGTGTTTAATGAAATCCTACCAACATCAAAGAACTATTCCCATGCTCAATTACAAAAAGCAATCGTAGGAAAATAACATTTATATCCCTCTATAAATAACCCTAAAGAATCAAAAGTTTAGGGCAAGAAAAGGATAAAAAATACCGTATTCATATACAGACATGTATATACACGTTATTTAAAAAGTTATACCTATGATAAATACAAGTTTAAACGGTTTAAATATATGAATTATATATATTATTTTTATATGATTATATATTTCTTTTGGTAGTCTAAGTTCTATGTGCAAAATTTAAGAAAATATTTTTCTGTATAAAAAGAAAACAAGCTGAAACACCTTTAAAAACCTTCCATGCTTTAAAAGATGGGTTTCAGAACTGGTTACCCCAGTGAAATCGAAAGTTTCCCGAATAGTATGTTATACTTAGGTAATTTTTACGTTAACTGTTATTCTTCTTCAACTTGAACATATTTAATGATTAAAAATTTTGCGAGAGCAGCTTATTATATTTCTCTTTATTTGTATGCCCATTAGTCATTTGATTAAAAAAACAAACTTGAGAAACCGTTCAGAAAGTGCTTCATGTTGACGTCTTTTTTCATGTTCATTACTTAAAAATGTTTTTGACGCCAATGACATGTTTAATTATTAAGGTTAATTTATTTGTTAATACTGTTAAGGCGTTTTATTTTAAGCTTAATAAAGCATTTTATATACAAGAATGGAGAAACAAGATTGACAGCAAGCTAAAATCAAAATGACGGTCATTAGAGAAAAGAAAATTACTAACATATACATGAACAAGAAAAAAACTGTTTTGAAATCATGGTCGCGCATTTAACAATTACGCGAAAAAAATATGCATGCATATAAAGTACCCATAGTAGGATAAATTCAAAAAGGTAAACGTCACTGTCTATAACGTTTTAATGAAAGTTTGGGATTGCAAGTGATCTGTCATTAAGATATGGAAAATTAAACGATACTGTAGTCATTCACATCTGTGTATTTCCCTATCTGCTTGTTTGTTGCCCGGGGTTGAATTTGTCTGTTGTCAGATAACCGTCGATGAGTTTGCTCTCTGTGATTGGTATTTGTTTTTCTGTGATAGGATTCTATTTGTGACTGGATTATCCGTGTAGCGCTGTCTATCTATGTTTACATTGCTTCTGTTTTTTTTTTGTTGTTGTTTGTTTTTGTTTTCATTTTAAACGTATAACTGAAATGTATGTTAATAAATATGAAAAATTCGTCCTGTTTTTCAGATTTGAACGAGTGCCCGCTCCAACCGTGTCCAAGTTACTTTAATTGTTTCAATAAAGAACCTGGCTACTTGTGTCATTGAACTGTTCCTTAATCACCAACAACCAACGGCCACTAAATGAACATCATGAACATAGATATAGAATAATATCTTCAATAACACTTATGACATGAACACTTGGTGTATATTTTGTACATAGCTCATTAATGACACAGAAGCAAAGGGACAATCGTACAAACCCACACAATACGGACTCATTTTTATATCCCACTTGTTATCAATGTCTTGGATTTCTGATACATATGATGAGTAAAATAAAAAAATATTTTTGAAAATGTAATAAATATTTAAACCAGAACATACTATTATTCTTCTTTTGAAAGCATAATCCATGAATCTTCCACAACAAATAACAATTGTATATGTAAAATATGCTGAAAAAAAAACATGTCGAAAGGCTATGCATTGCATTGCTCTGGAAATGTATTTTAAAGACTTCGTTGCATTAGATATTATAAAGATTAAGAAGAAAGTAAAACAATATGAATATGACATGCAGCTTTTAAATATTAAAAAAAAGAGACACTGTTGGTGTTGTTTACGTCAATAAAATCTTCTATTTAACATTATCACAAAACACCATCCTGACATTCCTATGCCAATAATACGAAAGCACTGGAAATACACAAACTTGAAACTGTGAACAGAAAAATAAGCGAAAGGAATAACGAGTATATTGCAAATGTATATTTTTTGTTGCTTTTCCCTAATTTTGCGACTTCAAAATGTTTTGCACTGTATAAAGTTGAGTCATTATTACGGAAACGTAGAAGAGACTTCATTTGATGATATGTTTTGCCCAAAGTCGACTCATTCTAATTCTCATTTTAACACATAAACCCGACAATGAATGAATGACAGGTATGTAAACTGGTTGTAAACGACGTCGAAATATCACAAAACTAACATGACGTAGGACAATATGACATGATGTGCAATGATTTGGCGCTGTATTTTAGATGATTTGGCGAAAAAATAAATATGAAAATAATTCATCTCACTTTTCGAAATGTTTCTTTTTGAAAAGTAAAATGCATTTATCGTTTTGACAAATATTTGTCAGAAAGACTGAATGGTCGTATTACTCAAAATAGAATATAAATACGCCCGGATAAAAACATTAAGCATATAAAGAAAAATTAAAGTGCAATGTCCAAAAAATTCTAAAAAGACTAAAGTGAATAAAAACTAAATGTTCAGTAAGACCTCGGTTTCAGAGAAAAGAGGTCTTAATAGCGTGGTGGACTTAATAGTTTATTCTACCAGAAAAGTGAACCTGTATGAATAAATTTTATGATTATGTCCTTTTATCTTGCTTATTTGCATTTTTATTAATTAACTATTAATTATACACATTGATTAGTTATGTGAGAATTACAAATGTTTCTTTTTATTCCTTATTATATTTTTTATGAAATGTATATACAGTGTACTTAAAATAATGTTTTTGAAAAGTAGTTTGAACTTCAAAAAAGCGGTACTTGTCAATCGTTTGATATGAGAAAAATCCTTTACAGGTATATATCATATTATAAATGTGCATTTACTGGCATTGACTATGATTGGGCCAACCCCGTATAAGTCTCATTAAAAACATCTCTATTTATAGCAATTGTCTGCACACCTTAGACACATTGTTTTCACAGCATGACCAAATTTTACAGCAGCTTGATGAGGCCACCCCGATGTATTGTCAGAGGGTCATAAACGTTAAAACTCAAACATTGATGCTGTCTGGCTAATATGTTTATCATTAGTGGGTTACAATATCACAGAAACAAGGAAATATGTCTAGGAGAAACTAATGTCCCGCCAATAAGGTCAGAACTAAATACTTGCTTGTATCTTTAAAAGTTTATATAATGATGTACATTTGTACAAAGTTTCATGAGGATGTGAAGTAACCTTTAGAGAAATGGAAGCTTAAACACAGAGGTAAACCTGGGACAGAATACTAAGTCATAGCCATAAAATTAAGTAAATGCTACTAGTAAATAATCATGATGATAAATTAAAAAAAAAGCTTAAACATAAAGGAAAGACAATCATATTATACCAAGTTCATCCAATCGTGAAATATGGGTCACAGCTATAAATTCGCATAAATATTAAAAGTTTTATCATGATGTATAAAATGCGAATATAGTTTCCTCAAGATGTGAAATCATCTTCATAGGAAAAAAGCTTAAACGCAAAGGTAAACCTAAGGAAGAAGATTCAATTTACATGTTCATCCAACTATGAAATATAGGTCACAGTAAAAAATCTGCATAAATATTAAATAGATTATATCATAATGTAAATGTACGTATACCTAATTTCATAAAGTTGTGAAGTCATCTTCATAGAAAAAAGCTTAAACGCAAAGGTAAACCTGAGCCAGAACAACAACCAGTTTTTCAATGTTCATCCAACCATGAAATATAGGTCACAGCCATTAATTTGCATAATTTATTGAAAGATAAGATCATGATGTACATGTGTACTTAGTTTCATGAAGATGTGAAGT
>CM037788.1:14108481-14122111 GCA_021229015.1 Solen grandis | reverse complement strand
CAAGTACAAAGACCAGAAAAATTAAGACACATTAAACATATTATCACCTGTCCAGGTGAACGACTGGTTAGAGCGTCCATCCCGGACGGAAGTTTTGGTCCGACATACTGAAGTCGCAAAATATGATACTAGTATAGCTCCCTTGCTTGGCGCTCAGCATATAATTGTCTTTCCAGGTCTGGTTGACCCGCAGGCCCGGTGTCATAATAATGTGACTTGATTTGACATCATTCTAAATTGTCTACGGCGTGATACTGCAGTGTGGTAACACACTTAAATATCACCAAAATTATCAGCACTTTAATATGTAATGTATAACTTCGTCAAAGTTAACAACCACAATATTTAGTTAGTTGATACATAAATGAAGCACATTCTTTTTTCTCAGAATGGTCAAACCACCGCGGATAGAAAGTTCTGTGTATGTGTCTTCATTATTTTGAAATCATTTAGTAGGACTCTGAAATAGTGAAGGTCTATGATGGATGGACATATTTCATTTTTTTAATTACAGCCATTGATTAATCTTGGTTTTGACATGAGTATTTTATGAACATTTGTCAAAAAAATGTACAGCCGTAAAATTGAGAATCAAATAATACAATCATACTCGTAACGACAGCTTTTCTACAAAATCATCCCAGTTTTTCTTATACAGTTACAAGCACCAGCTGTTTACTGACCATGAAACTATGCAAACACTTCTCACAGCAAGATCAATTCAGTATCCCCACAAACTGCAGATCAGTCCTGATAAGCCATATCAAATTACTCTCATATGTTCTTGGGCAGCATTAAGTCTTTCTGCGATGAAAATGAATAGACATTTTTATTAACTTGAAGTTAGGCTAGTAATCACACTGTATATACCGAAATGCAGAGTGAAATATATATGCTTAGGAAATGTATATATATACTTGTATATACCGTCAATTGCAAAACACAAAATTTGGTAATTTTAGGATAAATTGAATATCGCTAGATGTCAGGTTAAATTTGCATCGTTATACAAACCATAAAAATGTGTATATTTTATATATATATTTATTTACTTGTATGAGATTTTGTGTTTATTTTCTTGTATGAGTCTTTAATTTTGTTTAAATTTAAACTAAAAATATGATATGTGCATGGTCTCGCTTTCTAGGTCAAACCTTTTACATATATAACTGAATAAATTTACACATTGTAAATGTATGTCATTAAATTGCAATAATAAAGAAGACCTATATATTATATGCAATTTTATTGAACATAGCCTCTAAACAAAAACAATATTGTAGAATGAATTAAGATACATTTAATATATATGATATAAATTGAATGTAATTCTAAAGATGACCTATTTATGTGGAATATGCATGTAAGCTGATAAGAACTTCGTTAATACATATGCATGTAATTGTTAACTGCTGTTATATAATTATCAGATATTTGCTCATTTACTTGTTCAAATATGCTTGTTTCTGGTGTACCGTGACCATTTCCTACACCCATGTATCTGTCTCCTGAATACACATTAATCAAACATCAATTGGTATTGTATACGATCGAACGTATAGGTTTATTGGTGTTTAAAAATACAATGTTTATAGCCACAATTGAACAAATTAGATTTTCAGCGTAAAACAAAATACAGTGTATATAGGCACAATATGAGACAACATGAAATTAACACTTTTGTATAATATTTAGTGCCATTGTACGTTGATATATTTGTCATATTTGATATTGGAATTGAGCATATAATCTAATGATAATCAAACATTACATGGATAATTAAGCCAGAAATCATGTACCGCATTACGGGGTGAAATATATATGTGCAGAAAATATATCTTTTTGATAGAAAATCATTTTAAATACCATTCATACCGTCATTTCAATTATGGCATGTTAAACTATCATAAGATATTCCAGCAAACTTCGTTCATGGCGTTTAATAAGCATTGTTCTTATAAATCCTTGTATCCATGGGGGATTTACTTGACCCCAGATGACTTGTAAGATAACATTGGCATTCACGTAATACGTAGAAAAAATGGGGTGTTATATATTTACAGGTAAAAAATACGGGGTGATATATATACATCGCCCAGTTATAAACCGGATTGGGGGTGGTTAGTATAAAGGGAGATCAATGCTACGAGCGCGTATATATGGTTTCCATGTGAAACTTAAATGTTTCAATTTTGTATTGTATACTGTAAATACTGCATGAAAATAGGGTTCAGAAAAATTGGGGTGTTATATAGATCCCTCTTTTTTTTCCACCCCACAAAAAAGGTTTCATATTGGAAAACATCCCACATCTAAGGAATCTCTCTTATATATATATATATATATATATATATATATATATATATATATTGCGCACTAAGCGATAATTATTAAACTGATAAACGTGTGGCATGAAACCACACCCAGTCACATTATCCTGACTTTATTTACGATTTTGGAATGTCGCAGATGGGGATCGAACCCACGACTTCCCGATTCCAGATTGTTTCGACCTTTCGTCTAGTACCCCGGAAATACGAAAAACGTAGTATGTAAAGTATTTTTGTCGAGTTTCGCCTGGCGAGGTGCCAGAGGAAAACTGGAAAATATGTGTCCGGATTACGACCCGCCAAGCGAGACATTGAATACTGGCGGGGCGTCAGCCGAAAAGCGGAAACACATTGCCAAATTACACCAAACCGGGCAAAATATTAGTTACTTTTAGCCCGTTAACATAGCAAGCGAAGTGACAGAAATATCTGTCATATTTGCATCATGAAAAAATAAGGATAAATATCACTTGGCGTAAAAAATTTACGCAAACGTCAAAGAATCGGGCCAAAAAACTATTGTTGTTTGTGTGTTTATCCGTTATTGTGGGAAAATGATGTAATATCCATATTTCTGCTCTGCTGGTACTTGCTTCTTTACTTAACACAGAAAGTCATTGGGAACCAGCATGTAAAAATACAACAATTTGAGATGTTTTAACACGGTTGCTTGCAACGCAGTTCTATGGTAGCACACATTTTGAATCAGACAACAAGTCAATGCTATATTTAGACATCTATATTTATAGATTACCCCCTTTTTTCTACCCAGAGAAATAGTTCCAAATTTTGTTTTCTGTCTTATCACTAAATTGTGATACTTTTCCTGTTTATTTCAGTACGCTTGCGATATAGAAGGCGAAACTGAATTAAAATGTGTTGATAATCGATGCGGGACATAACGAGTTTAATAAGCTGTAATGAAAAAAGAAAGTACGCGATCGAAAAAATCGCACCTCATTCAGAGATATTTTGAAACATGACTGGCTGGAATTTTCAGTGACAGACAACAATATATAGATAACAAGAAAAGATTATAACAAAATGTTTTAATGGACGGCTTATAATAAGCATACGGTCCACCCCTCTTTCTCTTTTCTACTGTTTTGACCTTATAATCTAACCTGTCTAGGCACAGGACCTCCATAAAAAATAGTCTCTTTTTATATTAGGCCTATTTACATGTATATATAAAAGTGCAGTTATTATATTCTCTGCACGAGTCCCGGGGTCACTATGCTTAAAAAATGTGACTCCAAATTCAGTAGCATTTTCCATATATTTCATGCATCCTATGGATGCATTGAAATTTATACTTTGAATCCTGACAGCGAAAACATTACATCGAAGATAAAAAAAAATGCATGGGTGAAAAAAATCACAGAAGTGGTCGATTTTCTTAAAACTAAGAATTATTTTTTTTTAAAAATCGACCTCTCCATGTATTATTTATACATAGAGAGGTCGGTTTTTTTAGTTATTATTATTATTATTGGTTTATGTTTAAATCAAAAGAAAGCAAATACAAATTACAAAAGCAAATAGTGGATGTATAAAACTAGTACTTAAATCAAACTATACAAGTATAACACAAAAATTTCCAAAAAATAAAAATAAAAAAGGTCCAAGCTGGAATAGAACTCATGACCTCTTGATGGGAAAAAGTATTGATCGACGCTCTGACCAAAGACCTATAATAAAAAAGATTGGCAAGTAATCAAAATCGCTCAAAATCACGCGGCAGATTGTCCAGATCTCGCAATGTCACGTTTGCAAATTTCTGCTTTTCTATTTGAGATATTTGAAAGTAATTCATATCTTGCAATAGAAAAATACATTACCTTCAAAATGATACCTAATATATTAAAATTAGTAAGAAATAAAAAAAAGTTTTATGTAAAATACAGAAGCCCCTGCATGGACAAAAATATGTAGATTTTGGTGTTTTTCTACTACACTGATTGAATTCAAATCAAAATTTTAATGAATTTTCAACCTTAATTAAACTGAAATTAATTACTTGCACTAGAAAAATGATACTTTTATAAGAAAGTTTTTTTTCTCTGTGATTTTTCCATTATTTAGACAGTTTGAAAACTGTCTGAAAAATAATATTTTCCTCTGTCTGTTACAGGAGTTTCCTATCTTTGTTTAATATGTATCAATACGAGTTTTGTTTATATTGCGATTCTTATGTTGCACTTATCTATCATGTGTTTCAGTTTTATTTCTTATTGTACTGTAGTCATTGACATGATGATGAACTGTATACAATTTAAGTCAATAAAATATTATCCTATCTTATCCTTTAATAGTTCTTTGCTCTGACCGATTGAGCAAATTCCACAAGCGTGAAATTAATGTGCAAATAAGGCTACTTATAGGCAATTACTGTATCACAACAGCAGCACTACACAGACAATTTTAATGTATTTACTACGCCAAGTGTTCTTTATATTACGGTTACATATTTACAAGATAAACATTACGCATTACTTATCCCACCTGTCATGTAATAATTAAACTATTATGTATAATTACAAGCTCAATACAGAAGACATGAAATGTGCAATGTCCAGATCGACGAGCGAAGCGATAAGTAGGCCATGACCTATATGTATAAAAAAAAACATCATCAAAATACAAACATCTGCTATCTAATAACTTATTAAATATGATCAATTAAACTGGACGCTATATAAAACAAACATAAATCACGTATTTATACCCCAAACAATCACATAGAAAAAGATTGGACACTGAAAAAAATTACAATCACAGCTTTATATAAACCAATTTGCACAAGCGCCAACGGAAGTGAAAACCATTTTTAACTGGACATACTAATATATATATATATATATATATATATATATATATATATATATAATATCATGTAAATATTTCAAGTTGTATTGTATATGTCTTATGGATTTTATATTTTATGCATACAATGTACAACGCCATTCATCATAGAGATAGGCGTTTAACCAAATAAAACAGTTTACAGTTTAGTTTACAACTATTGGTAAAAAGGCCGTTAGCTATTCGATCAGTACTGTTAAATATTTAATCGTTGTCATATCTTTTTTTTTCTCTTTAAGCACACAATTAAATAAATAAAATATATGAATGGTTAAAATAAGACTAGTGTAGGGTGGCAATATGGTACCCTGGTTTGTTTTTTTTTCAGAAAAAAAAATATGGTACCGAGTCGAAAATTTATGGTACCGACAGAAATTTATGGTACCTTGAGTATATACGAAAAAAAGATTTATGGTACCGTATGTTGCATGTAATAAAAAAACATGTCCTACCTGTTAGATCTAACTAGATCGGATAGAGAGAAAGAGTATGCATACCAAACATTCCAATGACGCAATATTGTCATTTTGACGTCATGTTTTATTACTTAGTTAAAGGAGGACCACATCTTAACGTTATGTAAGTTAAAGGGGGATTGACAATTGTAAAATGTCCTTTCGAGACATTTGGGTTGGCCCTGAAAAGGGCCGTTTTGTTTCTTATTAATTGTGGTCAATACCACACGTTGTACAGTCCCATCCCATCACATATCTCTTCATCCATCCTGCAAGGAGATGCAAATGACAACGGGTTAGATCCTTGTCACCTATGAAGTTCAGGCTGTCTCCCGATCCCTGTAGTAGGGTAGATGGTACATCTTCAAAGATAACTGACAGGTAATTAGGGAGATCTCCCCTTTTTATAAGAGTGAGATATTGATCATACACCTCAACTCGGTCGTGATGTGTATGTGCACTGTTATATAGTACCGGATTGACCTACTTTATTTATCGAGTGTTGGCGCACACCAATCAGCGAACGTTATTTTTCATCCAATAAAAAAAATGATGTGTTCGACCTTGACCTGAAGTGGATTGACCTACTAACCGAATTTTTCTTGACTATAAATTGTGTAATGCTGTGTATGTATTCATTCTTCACCATGAAGTTCCTTTGTAAGTTATTCCGACGTGCAAGGAAGGCGTTACGAAAGGAGAAGAAAGTAGAAGTCAAGGAAGAGGGTATAAAGGAAGAGGGTGTCAGCTTGTACCCGAGTTTACCCCCTTTGCCATTGTACCCGGATTTGTCAGGGTTTTACCCGGCATATCCAGAAGTCAGCAGGCATTACTGGCGGTATTTATATTTGAGTGAGTGCCAGTGTTCCCATTCACGCACAAATGTACGTGAATCACATACAGAACGCTGAAAAAACGTACAATATATCAGAATACTAGTCTTCTCTACGTGACCGGAACGTACGCAAAATGCCTACGGTTTTACTTTCCTTCCTTCATTTTTTATATTTACACAAACTTGAATACCTACACGTACGTCGTAGCCTTGTGTTTTATGGCATGAAAATCGATAAATGATGCTCCGGAAATTCCTCGCTCTAAAAATAGCACAATTTTGGGAAGTAACTCTTGAGGGTACGTACGATAAGGTTCGAGTGTTCCGAATTTGTTTACGAATGTGCGTCTGCATAAAATGTCGGGGAAAACAGTCTACACTGACCGGCCTGTGGAAAATAACTTACCCAGCACCTGCAGCCGATTCCGATAATGTTCAGCAACAAGATGACAGTCCAAGCGATGTAAATACCATTAAAAAGAGGCCAGAAATAAAAACATTCCAAAAACATTGGTTGACATTATTTCCGTGGCTTCGTTTCGACGATGATAATAAAACTATGCATTGCTACGACGTAGAAAAGAAGGAATACAGACATTGTATTCAGTAACAAAGCATTTTTTATGTTGGTACCCCCAATTTTCACACGGAACCCCCAGAACTGAAAATTGTGGCTCACAGGGGGTTCCATGAACCCCTTGATTAGAAAAGGCGTGGGAACACTGAGTGCTAGACACTTCTAAAAAATAACGGTCCTTTTCAGGACCATTGCAATGATGTAGAAAGGATAACTAATACAATTGTCATATGATTTTTTATTGGGTTTAACAACAAACATGTGTCATACAGCAACAATGAATTAAACGTGGGTCATACAGCAAATAATAAACACAACTTTTGTTTTCGAGTCTAGTGTTCAAATGTCACATTTTTCGCTTCTTAGCTGGTCGGTTACACTCTGTACTGCTTGTTGATGGGTGAGCCTCAGGACACATGATGCATGTGTTGACGCTTCTCTTGCGTTTCTTGGGTTTTACGATAGGTTTCTCCAACTCAGAGACAGCCTCTAGCAACTCAACATCACTGTCCGTCTGTGGCACTGTCTCAACTACGTCCATTTTCTGCATTTCACTCTCCGCCTGTGCGTTTACTGTAGGTACAGTACTATTCATCCCTTTCTTAGGACAAGCGGATGCAAAGTGGCCTTGTTCGTGACAGCTGTAGCACACTGCAGGTTTTGGGCAATTAGAAACAAAATGTCCCGGATAATGCATAATGCCCCCTTTCCTGACAGCGGTAGCATGTCACTTGTCTTTCTGTTTCTAGTCTGATCAGCTTGTCACTGATAGCTTGTAGTTGTCCTTTCACCCAGAACTCAAATGTATTGCAGGTCATTCTGAAGAGAGCAGTCTGAATCAGGTTTGAGAGTGATGAAGTGGACGGGTCACACCGCACTTTATAGGCCTGAGATCAGGTGGGCGGAGCTTAGATGTATAAAAAAGCTTTGCTCACTTACCTTATAATCACAACGATGTCGAGTAGTGAAGAAAGCAGCGATGATGAGCCACCTGCAAAAAAAGACCAAGAGTGATATACGGGAATATTATTCCATACAGCCACGGTCACAGAGAACATCAAGAAAGTTTAAAACGAATGGCCACGTGTACGATGTTACTTTTGAAAGATATAAAAAACCGTTTGAATTTACACATCAACTTTTCAATGACATGGTGAAACAGTTATACAGAGAAGCACGGGTCAATGACAACGATCAAATTCGTATCTCCATAAATCATCCTGACCTAGCATTTGGTATCCACATTCCGTTCGGGAATGCAACACACATTTCAGGAGATACGCTGTTGAACGAAATAGAGAAAGTATCACAAAGCAACCACAAGTTTGAGATTCTTGACGGGCATCTCCAGTTAGAAATGACACATGTCATTATGCCTGAGGGAGGTGGTGGAAGAAGAAGAAAGAGAACGTTTGGATCGCACATGAGCATTGAGAACATGTTAAAAGTCAAACGAAGTATGGTGAAGATAGACAATGCTCACGACAGTATGTGTTTGGCACGATCAATTGTGGTAGGGATATGTAAACTCAATAAAACGGACGATACAGCCTGGAAGAAGCGGTGGAATTTGATGAGACAATCTGCAAAATTACTTCAAAGCCAAGAAGCCAAGACATTGTTAGATAGTGTGGGCATTAGTCCAAATCAACCGTGTGGTATAGAAGAATACAAGAAGATTCAAGCCCACCTTTATCCAGACTATGTGATCAAAGTGTGGCCACAATTTGAGAAAATGGACGTGTTGTTCAATCACCCACCTCTGACAGACAGAAGCAAAGTGATTCACATTTATCATCATGATAAACATTATGATTGCATTACATTGATCACTGGTTTCCTGGGATGCAGCTACTTCTGTGAACACTGTAACTACGGTTATAACAACAGAGAAGCTCACTTGTGCAAGAATATTTGTCTGTGTTACGCCTCGACACTATGCCCAAAAGAAGGATTCTTTCCATGTGGTCACTGTGGTAGAACATTTCATAGTCAGAAATGTTTTGATCAGCACAAAGCGAAACCAGGAAAATCTACAAAAAACATCTGTGAAAGTGTATGGAAATGCAAGACCTGTGGTCAAATGGTTGTGGGCACAAAGAAGAACCATCTCTGTCCTGGCACCAAAAAATGCAAGTATTGCAAGAAAGTTGTGGATGCAGAACATCAGTGTTATATCCCCACGTACAAAGAACCAGAGAACATGAAGTCACCGACTGTACCTTTCATCTTCTTTGACTTTGAGTGCCGATTTGATTTGGGTGAACATATACCAAACTTTTGTGTTGCTCAGCGTGCTTGTGGGGACTGTATGTGTCAATCCATTGAAAACCCGTGTCAGAAATGCGAAGCTCTGGATGAGCCAAGAGAAAAATATTTCGTGGTAACAACACCTTGTCAGAATTTTGTGCAAGGCTGTTTCAACCCAGTCACAAAGGTACCACAGTGATTGCTCACAACTCACAAGGATACGATGCACAGTTTATTTTGAGGCACCTACTGACACATGATACAGTCAAACCAGAATTGATAATGAATGGAAGCAAAATTCTAATGATGAAAGCCCATCAAGTGAGATTCATCGACTCACTGAGTTTTCTCAACATGCATTTGTCCGATTTCTCCGACACGTTTGGATTGACTGAGATGGCAAAAGGATTTTTTCCTTTTTATGCCAACACGGATGAATACCAAGACTACATTGGATACTATCTCCCCGTACATTTTTACAGACCCAACAGCATGAAACCTGACAAGAGAGAAGCGTTTCTGAAATGGTCATATGCAAAAGTGGCACAAAAGGCTGTGTTTCACTTTCAGTTAGGAATGCAAAAGTACTGCAAATCAGATGTGGACATCTTGAGACGAGGTTGTGGAGAGTTTAGGAAAGAACTGTTGGCCAGTGACCAAATTGATCCGTTCCTGGAAGCGACCACTCTAGCTCAAGTGTGCAACAAAGCTTGGCGTAAAAATTCAATGCCTCCAAAGACCTTGACTGCTTCCATTGAGAATAAGCACATTCGCCATGCATTAAATGGAGGTGAAGTACAAATTGGACCCTATTACGTTGACGGATTCCACAAAGAGACGAACACCGTATACGAATTCATGGGGTGCTGGACACACGGATGTCCAAAATGTTACCCAAGGAGAGACAGTGTGAACGGTTACACACTTCAAACTATGGAGCAGTTATACAATGCCACAACCTTTCGGTTGAAAGACTTGGCTCAACAAGGTTACAACACAGTTGTAATGTGGGAATGTGACTTTGATCAGAAATGCAAGATTGAACCAGAATACAGAGATACTGTAAACCGTTTCTTTCCCTTCCAAGAACCTATTATACCTCGGGATGCTTTGTTTGGTGGACGAACCAATGCCGTTCAATTGTACCATGAAGTGGATACAACCACCAAGGAAGAAATCAAGTATGCTGACATTTGCTTACTGTATCCATTCGTGAACAAGTACAAAGCATACCCCGTGGGACATCCCAACATCTTAAGTCAAGAGATGATTGATATAAAGAGCATTGGGAAGTACAAGGGACTCATCAAATGTCGTGTATTGCCACCACAAGACCTGTGGCTACCAGTCCTACCTATTCACTGTAACAAGAAAATGATCTTTACACTGTGCCGTACCTGTGCTGAGGAAGAGTGTGAAAAATGCAATCACACTCTGTACAAACGCATGTTGACAGGTACCTGGACCCATGTGGAAATAGCTAAAGCTCTTGATGTAGGATACCAATTTGTAGACGTCTTCCACATCTGGCACTGGGACACATGGAGTAAAGATGTGTATAAACAGTATATTGACAAATACTTGAAATTGAAACAAGAAGCAAGTGGTTACCCTAATTGGGTAAAAACAGAAGATGATGAAGCCCGCTTTAAACAGAATTACTTTCAGATAGAGGGTATCTGGCTCGACAACGTGAAAAAGAACAAAGGAAAAAGAGCGTTTGCCAAAACCATGTTGAACTGCTTGTGGGGTAAGAATGCACAAAACAATGTTCAAACCAAAACTGAGTATGTCAAGGACGATGAGGACAATGTCACCGAAATCTAAAGAAGCCTTTTCAGGGCCAACCCAAATGTCTCGAAAGGACATTTTACAATTGTCAATCCCCCTTTAACTTACATAACGTTAAGATGTGGTCCTCCTTTAACTAAGAAATAAAACATGACGTCAAAATGACAATATTGCGTCATTGGAATGTTTGGTATGCATACTCTTTCTCTCTATCCGATCTAGTTAGATCTAACAGGTAGGACATGTTTTTTTATTACATGCAACATACGGTACCATAAATCTTTTTTTCGTATATACTCAAGGTACCATAAATTTCTGTCGGTACCATAAATTTTCGACTCGGTACCATAATTTTTTTTTTCTGAAAAAAAAACACCAGGGTACCATATTGCCACCCTACACTACTGATAAGTATTGTAAAATTGTCGGTTTTCGTGGGAGATAAATTTTCGTTGGTTTCGTAAAAATAAGGCTAACCTCAAAAATAAGCCCCTTGATATTCATCTATATATACTAAGAACGAATATGGCCTTCACGATTACAATATAAATATGCATCCACCAATATAATGCTCTAACAAAATTCCATTCAATACTTCGCTAAATTTGATGTCAGTGAATAACGTCAGTAATAACATATTACCGCATTGGTTAGATAGATAAATTTTATTCATGATTGAAAGAAGAAAGAATATGTATCATGTCTTAAAGCGGTAGTTCGTATAAGTTTTGTTTTTAGAAGTTTTATACAAATTCTCTCACTTCGTTTGACATTCGTTCTTAAAGTGGATTTTAAAGCGACAAGATGATAAATGTCAAGGTCTGATTGTTTTACACAGGTGGGCGTGGTCGGCCGGACAGGTGCAGGGACATCCTCCCTCACGCTCAGCCTTTTCCGGATTATTGAGGGGGCGGGAGGTATCATTCACATAGACGGAGTTGACATATCCAAACTGGGCCTGCATACACTGAGGTCAAAGTTCACAATACTTCCACAGGTAGTGTTTGTTTGACCACGAATTAGTTTAATTAAAACAAATATCTATGTTGTCTTAACATGGAAAGGCAATTTATTTTATGCTAACTGATGAAATACTGTGTTTCTATCAATGAGATAAAATCCATATCCCACAGTGTGATGATATAGGTCTGCCGGAACTACTTTTTTATTTTTAAAGAAAATGTAGCAGCAATTCGCAGAAAATAAAAAAAATGAAATTTTATCACTGCCCAATGAGATATAACCCATATCCACTCAAAACAAACAATTATCCTCCATATATTAATTATTCCGGGGTTAAGTCTATTTTGGGTGTTATTTCCCACAACTGACTGATCAAGGTATAATCAGTTGATATATTGTTTTACTGAACCATCAATAGTTCAATATTCAAGGTTGTCACGAAATGTTTTCTTCCAGGATCCGGTATTGTTTTCCGGCTCACTGCGCATGAACATCGACCCAGTTTCTCGGTTCAGTGACGATGAAATATGGAGGGTGGTGGAATGTGCCCATCTGAAGAAGTTTACCCAGCAGCAGACGGAAGGATTGAAATACGACTGCGGGGAAGCCGGTCAGAATCTTAGGTAGATTAACTATGTATCTGCAAACATGATGCAACTTTTCATATTTTCAGTGAAATGTTAAGCCCCGCCATAACTCTACAGTAAACATAGGTACACGGTTCGCTGCTCTGCAAGAAAAAGAAATGTCGAATTTTGCTAAAAACGTCGTCTTTATTATAAGTATCCTACTAAAATTCACGAGACGAAATTCAACGACTTTATTCTGACCGTGTACGATATATAAAGTCATCGGAAATGAAAACAAATCAAGGTACCAGATACCGTTGTTGTTGTTTTTGTTGTTGTTGTTTTTGTTGTTGTTGTTGTTGTTGTTTAACGTCGCTGCGAAAGTATTTCAATCATATAGCGACGTCCAGCTAATAACAGATGGAGGAAGACCCTGAGTACACAGAGGTACCCGGGTAGAACCACCGACCTACCGCAAGCCAGCTGGAAGGCTTCCTCACATGAAAAATCCGAAGTCCCTACCGGGATTCGAACCCACAGCGGTGAGGGGCTGAGAGATTTGTAGTCCACGACTGTAACCGCTCGGCCACGGCGGCCCAACCGTTGATTGTAACGCAAATAATTTTCTATCATGGCATTGTCAACTACTCAGAAATAATATCACAAAGTGAACAAACCCATTTACCCATTGTAAACTATGTCAACCATTGATCACGAGGTTTCCTATGATATAAACTTGTATCACAGTTGCACCTGTATTAGCGACCACCTGTACTAAGCGGCCAATCTGCATTTAGCGACCAATTTTGATATTACCTAAATGTAACATTTTGTTATATATTTAACCTTCATTTAGCGGTCACCTCTGTTAAGCGGCCACTTTCTCTTGTTCCATTGACTGACCGCTTAATACAGGTTTGACTGTACCAGTACTATTTTAATGACGAACCCAAGGCGGACGCTCTTACCATTCTGTCACTGGATATACGGGAACA
>CM037788.1:14058381-14108381 GCA_021229015.1 Solen grandis | reverse complement strand
TTAATATAAAAAAGCCATATTTCACGTTGTTTACACTTTAGCATCTTCCTTTTTTTTTAGCAATCATCTTCAAACTTTATGACATTGTTAATGACCATAATGTCTCGGTTGAGTTCAATTGTGGCTGAGATTGGTCATTTAGGTCAGGAGTTATGCCCCTTTTAATACAAAACAATGCAAGATTTCACTTCGTTTATTCTCTACCAACTTCATTTTTTTAACAATCATTTTTAAACTTTAAGACAATGTTTATGCCCATAATCTCACAATCGGGTTCAATTATAACTGATATTGACTAGTAAATTTAGGAGTTATGCCCATTTCACCATAAAAAGGGGCCAGATTTCACTTTTACACTCAAGCATCTTTATTTCTTAAGCAATCATCTTTCTCAGGTGAGCGACCAAGGGCCATCTTGGCCCTCTTGTTTTAAATAGCGTGTATGTTGTTGTTGTTGCTGTTGTTGTTTTGGAATTTACCGTCGCTGCGATAGTATTTCAATCATTTAGTGACGTCCAGCTAATTGCAGGTGGAGGAAGACCCCGAGTACACAGAGGTACCCGGGTAGAACCACCGACCTACCGCAAGCCAGTTGGAAGACTTCCTGTATTATATTGAAAATCAACAGTATCATATGGACTTGGTATAACATATTCAAGAGAGGTCTGGAAAAAATAGAATAATTTTTGTTCATATGTAATACATTGCCTTCAACGAAAGATGAAAAACAATAAATATACATATATAGACTTATATTGTCACAAAATCACCCAAATGCTGATATGTCATTAATTTAATAATTAGACAATTCCAGGCGACCCAAGTGTAATAGCGTCCGCCTCAAAATTTGAGTTTTACGTTCGATCCTCGGGTGCGACATACCAATGTCGTGAAATCAATATTGTTACTTCCCTGCTTGGCTCTCAGGACAAAACTGACTATCGGGAGGTTAGGACTGGCCCGGTATCAGGGTCATGTGAGAGTGACTAGGCGTGGTATCATGCCATATGACCAGCGCGTGACACTGCTGTTTGGCAGTACTATGTCTGTCTCAAGAAAAAATACTTCCGTTTGAATAGCATAAAACGTAACACGCATGAATATACTTATAAAGCTATAATAGTTTGAGTCATTTACCAAATCTCGCGTATTTTTGCATAGATATAACTTTCCTAAAGGACGTTTTTTTACAGTTTTCGGCAATTTCTATATAGACAAAGGAGAAAAAATTAAACTTTTTCATAGCAATTTTTTAAATTTTGCATGGATATAGAGAATCATAAAAGAAACATTTTTTATGGATATTTTGGCACTTTGAGGCTAAGTTCAAGGGCAGATAACTAAAAATAAATTTCACTGATACCCTATATTATTTTATTAAACGTTTATTATTTTAATTTCAAGTCATTTGGCAAAATTTGAAACCAATTGATCGCAAAGGAGTTCTGCTTTGTTCAGTAGATACATTGCATTTTCTTGGAAAAAAAAGAGAGATAATTTGACGAAAATTTATATATATTTCCAAGAATGATTATATTATTAAATCTGTTGCATAGAAATTCTTCAAATTTTGTATAGAGGCAGGGAATTAAATACTGAAGAATGAATTTGAAACCTAATGAGGTGCTAATTGTTATAATTTGAGTTATATGCCCTTAAATTTGGCCTCAAAGTGCTAAAATATCACATTCAGGGGCAGATAACTCAAAATGTAGGACAGTGACCCTCAGTTTTTTTCCCATAAAAATGTTTCTTTTATGATTCTCTATAATCATTCAAAATTAAAAAAAAAATCTATGAAGAATTTATTGTTTTTTTTCTTTGTATAGAAAATGTAGAAAACTGTAGCAAACGTCCTTAAGGTTCTGGGGCTCTAATGCGTGAAGTATATGTTAGACAAATAATGGTAATGTGTTGATAGTTTTTACAAGCTGGAACTTAAGTTTTATTTATTATTATTACTATTTTTATTTTGAAACGCTATATCTAGTTTGACCCAAAAAGCATAAAGATTTTAAGTACAAATATGCATCTTATTTATTATGAAATGTTCAAATTATTTACCAAAACTTGATTCACCAATTTTATACATTATACAGAAACAATACTGAGACACACATTTGTTATATCTAATTTTTTTACATATTCATAACGCAAAATGTGTTTCTTTGAACTGTTAACTAGAAAAAAAAGTCTCGAGAAATCGCGGGAATGTTGTTTACTATTGGTATTTGTCTAAATAGATATGCACTATACTGTAGAATCAATAATTTTCGTGGGGAACTATAATTTTCGTTGATTTCGTGAATACCTTTATCAACGAATATTTACCCCCACGAAAACTGTTTATTTCATAGACCTAATATTTTCTAGAACATGGTTCCACGAATATATGTACCATCGAAATTGATTTAATCACAGATTCCACGAACTTTAATGTCAACGAATATATATGATTTTACAGTATCATGTCCCAGTGCCCAACCAAAGGGTGGGACCATATGAACCGGCCTTGTTGGCGCATGACTGTGAGGCCGAGGGTTGTGGGTTCGATCCCAGCTGGGTAGGACAAGGTCTCTGTGATGAATGACTTACATTTTCTTTCTGATGTTCATTCGTTTTCCACCGCTGTACTAAGTTAACTACAGAGATGCATGCTAGAGTTTCAGTACAGTCAGAATCCCGGGAAAGAGTTCTTAGGTGAACTGGCCATCTGTTAGCCTTTAATGGCATAAAATGGTGCTAAATAATTCAAACAAAATTAAATAAAACAAGTTTAATATACAAAAAGAAGAACATAAAATTAAAAATGACTCGTTCCTGGCACATGATTAAACGTGTGTGTTTTTAATTTCAAAGGAGAAGGATAATAGCTGCAGTATTGGAATATACTGCAGAATGGACTAATTAATGAAAACTTTCTATCGCTGTGAACAATAATAGTTTTATTGCGAATTGCATAGCAGAAACAACTTCTACAGGAATGACAAACGAGTTGAAAAAAAAAACAGATCTCAAAAACTTATGATATGGTGCTAACAAAATGCACAGGTTAAACTTTGGCTTTAAAATCCGTTGCAAGTTATTGGTGTGGCGATATTAACATTGAGTCGGGTACGAATGACGGCAAGATTCCCACTTCATACTGCACACAGATATGAAATTGTCTTAGTACCATTCTTTTTACTTGTACCTTATGCTGTATGAATACGTGAACATCGTGGTTTATGCGCACGCCTGACAACAGCGTTTTCCTCTTCCGAGCTCTTCGTATTTAAATGCCACACAACATTAATTCCAAAGATAATTTGGATAACATTCAAATATAAATAATGGGACCAGTGTAGTTGGGGACACACAACCGATTTCGTTTCTTTGTAACATTCTTGTAACCTTGCTGCTGGGCTAGTCGAGGTTCCCCCAGAGCAGACGTATTTGTTAACAATACGTAGAACCCATAATACAGTGTTCTTCAGAATTTTACTATTTTTATATTTATCCAGTTTTGATGGATTCAACATAAATTCTCGCAAACGGTGCAATTTTATTTAGTTTTTAAACACAAATACCTAAACTCCTGAATGGTTACTGAATAATCGTGATACTCTGTATACATGGCGCAAAATCCGACACAAAAATCAGTTCATTCTTTTATTAATATAGATAACCATACTTTTTTTTTTTTTTTACTTTTGCAGCATTTTATTGTTGAAAAAATACATATAAATAGTGAGCTTATACCACGGCGTTTAGAATAATCAGTAAGTAAAGTACCTAAATTCATTTTACACTGGTACATGACCCTAAAATAATAAAATACCTAAAAAATATAAAAATAAAAAAACTTTATCCTTTATAAGTATGATCCGAGTGACACAGAAATAATGGTCAGGGAGAAAGAATAGAAAGCAAATATCTAGCCTAACATTAGAGGTCAAGAACCTTAAATACTTCTCGTATATATGCAGATAATATTGTAATCATGTTTTATATTTTCACAGAAGTTTCGTGTATAACTGCGTTGTATTCTTCCTCTTATGTTGATTTATGTTGAATTACGACCAATTTATTCTCCAATTTTTAATTTACCATTTCTGTAGTTATTTAAAAAGATATCCAATATCAAAACACTATATCAAAATAATCCATAGAGTATACAAAAATGTTAAAATTGCATGACATATATGAAAAGAAAAATCTAAACAGTTGCATATTGCAGTAAGTTGGAAAATGAAACATTCTCTCGAAAAAAGTGCATCACAGGAAATGCATTACCTTGTCTTTTACCATAGGTCCACTGAAATAATTTGATGAACATTTACAAGATAAATTAAAATAAAGTTAACAAGCTGAGCGTGTGATACAAAATAACTGTTCGTGACAAAAGCGAGAATTTACATCTAAGCCATATGATCGTATTTACCGTAAAACAGCGAAAATAACAGAATTGTCGAGAAAATTGAAATACTCGAAAAATCGAGAGATTTGGAATACCGGGAGTAGTTTTTTTCTTCAGTTTATCACTCCCCGCCGCTTGTGTAAAACAATAAAGTCTGCATCGAAACCCCGAGTTAGTCATGGTGTTCGTTTCCTCGTAACATTGCACTTTAGTGTTCTTTATGACACTAGCGGTTATTGGTGTTTTCAAATGCACGTATACTCGTCTGACGGTCATCTGTCACCCGGCTTTGTTTCTCTTTACCATTATTACCTTTACTGAAAATATGCAGTTTTGCAAAATGGTGCAAGTCGTAAATGTAGCTAAAATTTGAGGCAATTATTCCAATGGGCAAGGCCAGAACTAGAATACCACATACTGCACAGAGACTTGCGATCACGTGACCCAACGGAGTGCCTGGTGTGATGTCACCATATCCTACGGTTGTCAGGGTAACCAAAGCCCAGTACATGGTCAGGAATGCATTATCTTTTCTGTATGGGGAAACGACTTCTGCGGCAAAGAGAATTATTCCGAAAAAGCACGCTAGGATAGCTAGCATTAAGCAAAGAATCTGCAGCTCTTTCTTCGAATTCTTCATTGAAAGCCCCATTATTTTGAAAGCATGTATATGCCGGGTGATTCTGAGTAATCTCACTAACTTCAGGATAGTTAGGTACTTTGTAATAATGAACAAATACGCCAAAGAATCTGTTGTCAGTTTCCCTAGATTAAGCTCAAGAATAAGATTTACCCAAAATGCAATGCAGCAAATAATCTCACTCCAGCGGAACCAACATTTCAGCAGATTGCGACGAATCGGGTAGACTGCAAAGCTTAAAACAATTTCTATGGTGAGAAAAAGGAAACAGACCATGTCAATATATGATAAAGCTGTATTTGGTTTTAAGCAGTTTCCGTTTGCATCGGAGTAAAAGTCTGACAAGAATGTGGAAATGTTGGAGATGGCGCTAATCCCCTTTGCCTCTTCCTCTGTACACGGCAAAAACAGAGAGTTGACGGTCTGAAGGGTGAGCATGAGGGTGGAAATCACAATCACGATCGACATGGAGACTGCCCAGGCCTGAAATATACAACAGTTTGCTACACACGAGACTTTACTCAACATGATGCTAGTCTTAACAGACAGTGGGCACAGTGACTGATATTACGTTCACACTATGTTCCCGGCGGTAACGGCGACCACGTTTCGGTCCACCGTGGACAAAACGGGATATTTAAGTTATATCGCATTTTCGTCATTGTGTTCGTCTTTTCACGGTTTCGTCATCGTACTTTTGCGATTTCATCATCGTAGTTTCGCGTTTTCGTCATCGTACCGTCGCGATTTTATGTTTTCGCGTTTAAGATCCCTCATTCATAGGCGAATATGTAGATGGCCCTAACGTAATTCCGTATCAAACGCGGAGAACGCACCATTGAAACGTGACAGTACGTAAGCAATCCAAACACATATACAAACGTTCGAGCTCGTGTAATCAGTTCACAATCAAAGAGAACATCTCTCAAACGTCCAGCCACTGAAACCAAAATGTGCCTGATGAAGCGAATACGTTTTTATACGGTTTAGTAAGGATCTACTACGGTTGTTTGATCCGTAGTTAAATTTTGAACATGTTAAAATATTGTCACGGATATGCAAGTCGGATCATATCCGAAGCTAAATCCGTGCATGCATGACCCAGGCAGAAACTTGGAGGTGGTCCATAGTTGGACGGTTAGTCTCGTCGAAAGCTCAGGATAAAAAACGATTGCCTCTGCTAGGGAAGGCAATTTTAAATAACTTTGTTCTATGGTAGCACACGTTTCTGTATCGAACAACATTTCGGGGTTAAATTTCTCACTTGCATATAATTTATGCTGAAAAAGCTTTTCAATGGAATAAAATGTAAATGTGCAAGTGAATTAACCAAAAGTAATTATGAGGTATTTTTGAACAATTAACAGCTTAAAATTACCTATCAATATACACATTCATGTCTGCAATGGTTTTGAATCTTGAAGGGGAATATTAAATCTTATTTCAATTTACCCGTAACAGATTTGTTTAACATTTTTGGAGTCTAAAGCCCCTCTTCAGGGCATTGGCTTTTTGTAAAAAAAAATCCACATTATATGCTTGCCAAGTATTTTTCAATTGATTAGTGCATTATTAATATTTGTTTACCTTGGTATATATTACTTTCATGTTTTGGTATTATTTATATAAAAAAAAACATTCTTGGGCTATACTTGTTCTAAATATTTTTATACATTGCCATATTTATAATTCTGCGCTTGCTGTACATGTATTATATTTACTTTCTTTTTCACTGTGATATCACGCCGTAGACAAGTGGCGTGTCACTATCCTCCTATAGCCACGTTATCCCGATACATTGCAAACCGATCCCGGAAATCCCTTACGCGATTTTCATACACTAGTACAATTCTAAAATCTCGGCCCCGGAAACAGTCACATCAGCCACGTGAACTCTGTCTGAATAGTTATGTTTTATTTCAAGTCACTTTTGCGGTAAAATTGCAGGTTATGTTCTACTTAAGCTATTTTTAATTATCTATCTCCATTATCATTTGCTGTCGACTGGTTCTGTAGGTCGAGAAGACGAAACTTGGAGTTAGTGTCTTCAACCCCCGCAAGATACTAACAGCATCACATGGTATTGGTATACCTCTCTTTCTTGGTGTTCAGCTTTACAGAGTTTCCGGATTCAGGATAAAGTGACTGTACTTGTCTTCAACGAGTGATATCACTTTTTTAAAATTCAACATACATGTATATGAATAATAACTCAACACAGTTTCAAATGAAGTTTCACATATTGTATTTCTGCAAACAATATTCTAAGTACCTGCCACCTGCCTATATCCTATTTCTTTTTTTCTTTTTTTTTTTCTTTTTTTTTTTTTTTTTACAAACTGAAATGTTTATGTTTAGCATGTCTGTGAAAAGTGGCAATTAGCCTTTATTTTGTAAACATTACGATAAAAAGTTCATAGATGACAGCATGTATATGTATCAACCGTCTCCCTCGGGAATATTCATGTACAAATGTATGATCTGACGAAAATTAACTGAACTAAAAATGGTTTACGAAACAATCGGTTTCAACTTTTAGAATCTGGGCTACAATAATGTAAAAACAAACAAACAGAAGGGTTGTCTGATCTGAGTCTGCTCTGATTTTAAATGCGTCAAAACACGCCTTTATGATGAAAAGTGTTTAATTAAATACCTGAGATTTAGATAAAACAATTGGAAACAGAATACACACTACAATCAATATCGCGAGTTTGATACACGACAGGGAAGCCAAACAAAGCACAAAGTCTGGGGTTTCGTCATTAAATAAAATCTCGGGAAAGCGTGGTGATATTCGCAACGCCAGAACATAAGTGACACCATATTGATCAAATGTACTGAAATTATATTTCTGGTATCATCTAGTGAAAAATTTAAGCAAAAATTATGTGAGAGGAGTAAAAGCAATAAAAAAATGCTGAAGCTGTGATAGGAGATATGGCTTTAATTTGAGATCAAATAATTGGAGAAACATTTATTACGCGATATAATTACAATACTAATATGTAAGACTATATTATGCATAATTCAGTTGGGTGAGGCCTTTATCCGTGAAACTGTCATGAAAATTAATAATCCATTACCTGTTTCGGTAACTTCAGAAGACTAAGTAAGATAGATGAGAGATGCATTCATAATATTTCCACGTCAGGCGAGTATTTAGGCAAACGCACGTATACCAATACAAATAAATCGTCAGAAAATAATGGTTACATTCTTCTACTTTTAAGTAATGGCTAAGAATCATTTCCTGGTTATTATGGCCATTCGATCAAGGATAGCCCACACTTTTATATTAAAAGACATCATTTGCCTCCTAATTTCAAATATCCTTTTGGGATAGCCCTAATACCCTCTGAACACAGAGTTGTTCTCACATCCTAAACTTATCCCTCACAATTATTTATGGATGGTGCCAATCACATCCATCATTTCTACTAATTCTACTTCCGCTACTACTACCACTTCAACTACTCTTGCTAACACCTACATCTCCTCCTACTTTCGACAATTCTTCCTACTATCTCGACAACTCTTCCTACTATCTCGACAATTCTTCCTACTATCTCGACAACTCTTTCTTATATCTCGACTACTCTTCCTACTATCTCGACTGCTCTTGCTACTTTCTCTACTATTAACTCAAATGTCACAACAGAAATATTTAAGTATACTTACAAATCTCGAGCATGCTTCCTACTATCTCGACAATTTTCCTACTGTATCTCGACAACTCTTTTACTACAATAGATCGAAAGTTCGTAAGTAACTTTCCGTGATTTCACGCATGTCTGTATAGTCATTTTGAGCTTGATAAAGAGACTTTAAACAACACGGTGCCACGTGCCTCGTGGACAACTCCCAGAACTCCACTTCCGTTTTAAATTGTGAACAGCAGACGTCTTTTGGAAGGTGAATGGCGCCAACTCTGTAAGCATCCAAAATGGCGTTAAACATGACCGGATTTCTGTCGAAGTAATACTGATGTTTGTCAGCATCATACTCTTCCATTTCTGTATCAAGTTTGGCGAGTTTGGAGTCGGGGAACACAGACAGAGTCTTCTTAAAGCAAACAAACTTCGTTCCTCCAACGCTGATCCGTACCTTGTCATTCATCGTGCACAAATGCAATCACCAATTATAAACGATACTTAAAGCTTTGTTTATTAGCTAATCTGATTAGCAAAAGTTATTCCACAAAGCTTTACCGTGTGTAAATGAATAAACTCTACTTAACTATAACTAGCTGTTGAACGGATAAAACAAGATCTCGTCTGGTATGTTACGCTGGCGAGGACAGATGCTGAAGTGGCGAGCGGTCTCAGTGGGCGCTTGCTCATGATTATTACATTGTCCTCAAAGGTTGTTGTTTGTTTTATTTTTGCCAAGAGTAATCTCATTAATAAATGTAACATCACTAGTGTGTATTGATGCAAGGATATAAAATCTCCTTTGAAGAGATAAAGGGACTAATTGCAGACGAAACATCGAAATAATTCCTAGGTTCCGGAATCGGCATAGTGGAAAACAAAATAATGTAATTAGGTGTTGATTAGGTGGAATCTTCGCCCCTTCATACACCGTAGCCTGTTTACACAGATGGGCTTTCGAGTCTTGCAGTTGGTCCTATTCACCTTTAATAGGCTGGCATACGGTGTTTCATGTATTTATTTATCCTGCTAACGTGCTGCCAAGGGTCACTTAGAATAAAATGTTAATCGCTGAGTAGTCCATCTGAGTTGAAAAGAAAAAAAGAGAAAAATCTCCATGTTGGAAGCATAATTTTACTCTTAACAGTCATATTACACCAATATTCAGTCGTGTTTTGTTAGTTAAGGATTAAGTTGATAGACTTGCGTGTATGTGTAACCTTTTTGTTTGCTGAAACTGTGATGTCATATTATTGAGTGCAATTTCAAATTGACAAATTGTTTCAACCTTTGTAATGCCAATATCAATTTTCATTTGAAGTCAGTCGTCCTGAATTAGCAACGAAATAATTTCAAATAATAACTTACAGAAAAGCAAGCGGAATAACTAAATTCCATAACCTGATCCCTACTGCTTAGACATGTTGACAGGCTTCATGACACAGGAAATAGCTTTTCTCCGGAAATGACGTAGCTCTGCTTGTGAATGTCAGGACACATGAAACTGTAATTGTGCTATTATTTGTTTACTGTCTGAGATTATTTTAGTCATTTGGAAACTATGTCATATAGTGCTGCCACACAGTTGTAGACATCTGGCATGATACCACACCCAGTCACATTATCCCGATGCCGGACCCACCAGTCCTTGAACTACCCTTATATGCTGAGCGTAAAGCAATGGAGCTATGCCAGTATCATTTTATACGACTTTGGTATGTCGCGGTCGGGAATCGAACCCACGACCTTCTGTTCCCGAGGCGGACACTCTAATGACTCTGTCGCCAGGGACGGTTCATTATGTCATGTATTACGTTTTAGTGTCAAAGGTTTAAAAGATTATAGGCCGGACACGACTTTAGAATCTACCCAACATATGACCTCGATTTTAAGAAAATATCCCTCCGTTGTTCCCGGTATGAGGTAGGGGCTCCGAGGATCAGAGAGTTACACAGGACACTGGAGTGGGCGGCAGGAAAAGTATTATTATTATTATTATTATTATTATTATTATTATCTTTATCTCTAAAACAATACAGGTTTGAATATTGATCGGCTGTAAGCTGTTCAGAGGGCTATGATTGTATATACATATAAATATTTTAGCTCAAACATTTATATACGGGAAAAAATCCTTCACAATAAAATATTCTATATTTCACAGTATGTTTATATTATAATATAGCAAAGAAAAATATTGACTTTGATACGAAATCCACAATTTGCACGTTTTTGTTTCAATATTTATCTACAGTAAATTCGAGATTTTTAGGGGGTAGGAGACATGAATTTCTCGGAAGCGAGAAAAAACGAAAGAACGTGATTATATGTATGCTAGTAAGCTTGAGCCTAAATTGGAGGTAATCTCGAATTATGCTTGATGTCTCGGACTTAATCCATTTTACTATACTTTAATTGTTATTATAATTTGTTTCATTTTATTCAGACTCTTTGTAATATTCAATATTATATCCTGAGGTATGTGAGACCCACAGTTTACCATATGTAGATTATAACATGTACATTAGTTATCCAGTTATTAAAAAAAAAAATTCCCTTTATCAAGGGTGCAAAACTACCCAATTATTTCGCTCTTTAATGTCAATTGTTCCAATGAATGTTGCCATTTCGTTGGGTGTATACGTATCGTGGTTACTAATTGAGCTTTTTCTGTTTGATTGCCTTTGGCATAGACCCAACACAAAACCGTCATTATCATTGTTTTACCCACGGATACCACGGGGAATATGTATAATTTACGAAGACTTTGTAGACAGTGAACAATGTTGGAACTATCAAGCTAATAATGTATAATTGATCGCATGTGTGCTCGCGAATGTTAAGTAACAGTTAAATATATGATGGTATTCCTGAACATGGGTTAAAGTCAATGAAGGGATCAGTCCAAGCTCTGTGTTCTTGAAAATAAAATGATACTTAAGTATGATTTTTATACCCAAACTATGACCATTAGTTTCAATAGGGATTTGAGTATGATACTCAGATTTGAGCCTGAGATCGCACTTATGTATTTTCGTGAATACTGGGCCAGGACATAAAACCTTGCCCCAAGTTATATTCCGATTTTAATTTCTGTATTCGTTTGCTTGGGTTTAACGGCCCACTGACAGTATTTCAGTAATTTTTGGACTTAAGGATACATGAAACAGAAAAAAAGGCACATTATACTGCCACACTGCGGTATCACGCCGCAGACAAGTGAAATTATACCACACCTAGTCACATCCTAACACTGGTCCAAACCAGTCCTGGAACTACCCTTATGTACTGAGTGCAAAGCATAAGGGAGGTCACCGTCGAATACCCACGGCCGATCGATGGATCATCTATAATAGATGATGAACTTGTTGTGAAACAGAATTAGTCAGCCAGGGGTTTCCGACGATGAAGGGAGGTAATCTGTAAGTTGAAGGCCAAGCAAGTGCACGATACTAGTTTCATTCATTTCGTATGTTGCAGCCTGTAATCGGGCTCCAAGACGGACGTTAATCTAGAAGAGATTAGAACAATCCTAGTCGCTGAACAGTACGGAACATATCTTTATTAACATCAAGGTATACAAAGATACGGCATGGAGATTTGCAAAAGTTACACAAACAAAAGTAATTCAGCGAGGGTGTAGGCACTGTCGAAATGTTGTAATAAACAAGCAAATGCTTTTCTTAATTGGTTTAGTGTCAATCATTATTATTATTAGAATAGATCGGTAGCACAACCATGAATTATATTTTAATAATCATCAAATAAAACATAAATTTATCTTCCAGATGTATTCTAGCTTGGTTATACATTATCATTATTATATCCAATATCATAATTAATCCATTGTAAGCAAATCGCCATAACCATTATATTATTTGTCCAATGTTATTTCCTTTGTAAATCTTGGAAATAAACGTTTGTATTGGGATGGAGAAAGTAATGTAATTCATGTCGGTAGATAGTATGTATACATCAGTCAGTCATTCAATGTATGATCCACAGTGTATAGAGCGAAATAAATATATAAATTAGTTTTCATAAGAGGATAAATTTCAATGATTATATAAATGCCACAAATGTTGAATGGCATTTAGCCCTTTACCGTAAATGTTTTTTCTAACCGTTTTGTTAAACTACTACCGACTGACCATCCAAGCTCCGCGTAGGTCAATTTCAATGTGAGAAAACAATTTCCATCTCGAGATCTACCATATGGTTCCAATGCTGTCGTATTTGCGGCATACACTACTACAACAGCAGTCGAGCCCAGCACTCATGCATAATATATGATATAGGGTTGTTATGTGGCTATGTATATAAAAATCAAAAACCTTGCCTATCAGCTAAAACTACTGGTTTAGATTATCAATAAATGAGTAACCCAATATTATTTGTATCTATTTATCTTGCCAGATCATTAAGCTTGGTGTTTCATTTGACTCTCATATCATTTATGTATTTATTTATTTATTATATTCAGCTCGGAGCCTTCATTCCCGAGGGTTGATTAAAACAGCTCAGTCACAGATGGTAGGTAGATATTTAAAAAAAAAGCATACACCTAACTTCAATTGCAATTGCAAGCGAATAACGACTAATGTAACATTTTTTACGACCGTTCTCAGTGGTCTTACACGCCTTAATCAGTCACATGAATATATCTTTATTTCCTCCACTTAGGAGAATCCAATAGCACTATATACATGTTCTAACAATACAATTCATTATATTATATAAACAAGAAGGTGCATCATGCAACAAGGAAAGATAAGATATGAAGAATAAAAAATGGGCGTTCAGACATTACATATCGAAGTAGCTTACAGAAACAGCATGTAAGATACTAAGAACCACAAATCAACTCCATTTACCCGATATATACATACATGTAAGTGGAGATTCAAGCAGCACCACTTTGTTTCACAAGTGGGCATTTGTCCGCCTTGCCAAAAATAGGAGTGGGTTTTTGTCCAGTGGGCTTTTGTCTAAGGTCCTTACGGTTGGTCTCTACAATCATTTAAATCATTATTAAATGACCTATTCTTTGTCTCCATGTTTGAATTCCAATATTGAAATGAATTGAATTGTATTTATTGTGTTCTTTTCGTTGTAATTGTAACATTTTTGTATTAATCTATATACTTTTTTATCTTCTGTTGTAAAATGTTTTTCTTTTTCTTTTCTTTATTATTTTTATCTGTATAGTTCTGTTTGTTGTCCATGTTTATACTCGTCATTTATGTGGCGAATATTTTTTTTTTTCTATATTTAATTTTAAGTTTTTCAAATATCCAAAAAGATGACCCCCCCCCCCCCCATACCGAATGAAAAGAAAGAGAAATGGATAGAGGGAGGTGTGAATGTTTCACGCTAGACAGGAAGCAGCGATAGAGGTGCGAAAGCTTTTTGATTCGCCGTGTATTTCTCGTGACAGGGGGCAACTCACCTATCACGATTGACATGCCGGATGGGGGACAGGTCTGTGGGTGGAGGTAAGGACTGGCGGAGGCGTTTGGTAGGCAACCCGGCACGCAGCTGTCCGCTGAGTACTGCTGAAAGTGTCAAGGGATTCCCGATCGAATATAAACCCCCGATATTTCTAACTTGAGATCATTCTCTTAACTAGTCTTGAGATGTTGTTGAGATACCCGAAAACCCATACCATATCTGAGTTGCGCAAGTCTTGTACGGTTTGTTGCAGCCGATTCTTTCGAGTCGGTAGGCATCAAGGAGAAGAGCACCGTCCTGGATATAGGAAGCAACAGGATATGGAACGGGACAGGAGTCTCGAAGTGTTTATGCCTTATAAACTATTGTGTAGCGGTAAATTATTCAGCCGAATAATTTGCGCTACAACTCTAGATTTTCTTTCATATCTCTCCAACTCTGTTTTGTTTAATGTCTTATACACCTTTCAATTATTTAAAATAAAATCTTGACATATAGTCTCAAGTTTTTATTTTCAAATTCCAGAAGGTCATAGACACAAGTGGCAATTTTACAACATGATGGCAGTTGAGTTTGTATAAATACAATTTAACTTCAATATCTGTGTTGAAATATATTTATTTTACAACATAGAGACTTGTGTATTTTATACATCCAAAAGTGTAAATTGTAAATTAATTTAAATCATATAAACGGTAGGCAAGAGAAATAGGGAAGGTTAGAGTAGCAATGTGTGATTTGTTAGCAGTCCATTGAAACAATTGGTGGGTACACCTTTTCTTGTAACGACCTTGTTAAAGGAAGGTTGAAGCGGGTTTATAACATTGGGTTTATCGTAATCGCTTGAAAAGTTTATCCCCGCTTATTAAATTTACTTTGATAAACAAAAGAAAAGCGACAATCCAGGCCCCGTGTTCTCGAAAATAAAAAATAGTACTTTAGTCTGATTTTCATACTTATACTCTTACTGTGCCCATTAGTTTCAATAGGGATTATAGTATGATACTCAAATTTGAGTCTGAGATCGTACTTGAAGTAATTATGCAAAAGGTTTGCTTCGAATGCTCTCAACTAATTTCGGAGAGTAGATATACAGATTTCGGCCATTTTATAGTGTAAAAAATAACCCGTGGATGTTTATGGGACGATAGTTTGAAGTGATTATTAGTATGTTACACAGTATTGTATCAGACTTCAAGCTTTTTACAAGGGTTATTGTGACATTATAAAATGACCGAAACCTGAATATTTACTATCAAGAATTATTTAGAGGCAACCTTTGCATCAAGACAAACTATATTCCTCCGCATGGTAGAGTGGCAGTTACGATCATAGAGAAATTAGTTCTATTTTTCTTTTATACCACTGACAATTATTTTGCCCCGTAAATATTTATTTTTGGCACAAAACTGATTTTTCAACACTTTTGCTTAATCTCAAGCATACCTGTATTTTAGAGTTACGTTTTTTAAGAAAATTGAGCGATACTTCGGTTCTCAAAGTTAAGAAATGAGTGCTCAGAAAGTAGGTACTATAGTTGTGAGTGACTACGTCACACACAACAAAATATGTTATCTTGTTATCCCATTCTTCATCTCTCAATCCTACTGTTAATCTCATTGTTTAAAGTGTATGTGTGTGCTCTGTTAAACCCTATTTGTCACACAAAGGAGTATGTCACTTTCGTGCGAATTTAACGCTAAGAGTTTATGTAACAAATTTGTGCGCCGAGCTTGAGCGGTTTAACTTGTTAAACCCTCGATAACAAACATTAACCTACTTAATGTACGGAATTATGTTTTGACGTTACTATCCAAGTCCACCTCTACACGCATGCGCACAAAGATAGGTCGTATATACTAGGTTACCCATTAAACCACGTGGTTTAACGAGTTAAACCGATCGAAAACAATAATAATAATACTGAAATCTCATTGGTCAAAATATAATTCTATACATTAAGTCATTTAAAATAGCAACGAATATGTCACAGATTTATCTATGAAAAAAGTAAAAGAGACTCTGTTTAAGGGTATACGATTTTAATATGAAAAAGTTTTCTCCCCAACCACACACCAACACACACGCCCAAATTCGAAAACATGTTTTACATTCCCGGGTTCTTCACCAATATTCATAAGTTGCCGCTTCCGAGATTCCAAGAATGTTTGTGATAGTCATGATCATCAATTTGACCATCGAAATTATTATGACAGCAGTGAAATAAAAAAAAGTCAAAAGGTTTGGAAAGGATGGCCTTTTAAATGAAAACATTTTGGAAACTGCCATATATCATTATATAAGATTAATTTATGGCAACAAGATATCACAATATCCATCTTTTTAGATGAAATAAAAGTATTCTGAGTGTGTGTATATGACTAGAAAAAAGAAAATGTGAATTATTGTTTTGATATACATACATATCATTTGATATGACTTGGATAATAAATCAATAATTACAAAAAAAAAAAAAGATTAATACACAATGTATACGAGACTGGAAATCACACATCCCATATTTTGACTTTCACCAGTTTTTGTTCGGTGTCGTCGAAAGAAGTTGGTATTAGGTATTACTTTTTTATAGTTTGACCAAATGTTTTCAGAAAAAAACGAACTGCAATATAATATTAATTGAATTTAATGACAACATAAAGGCATAGGGCGTATATAGTGAATTTTCGTCGATTACGTGGAGGTTTTTATCCACGAATATTAATTCCCAAGAAAAAATCACGTTTTCTGGAACATAGATCCACGAATAAAAGTACCCATGAAATTTCCTTAAGTATATAATCAACGAAATTTAATGTCAACGAAAATTAATGATTTTAAAGTATTACGTTAGAATTCAGCTTGACATGCGGTTAAGTGCCAGTGATTGTGCGAGTGTGGATCGACGGATTTTTCTACAATCTTTTGACGTTGCAAAGCCTGTTACAACCGGAATTGCAAAAACGCCGAGAATTGCAATAAAATTGCAATCATTTTATTGCAATTCTGGTTGCACAGGGGTACGAGAATTGCAATAAAATCGAGAATTGCAATAAACTTAAAATACACATTTAAACTTAAGAATAAAGTTTAACGACATGTTATAAGATGTTTACAAATGGATAACGTGGCATTTTTGGTGGTCAGTGATTATGGGATACATTTTTTAATCAATGGTGGGGGTCCGAGTTTTGCAATAAAATTTTCTTGTCAGCTAAGCTCTGAATTAGCGCCCACCAGTATTGCACAAAGTTCTTCTTATTCGCAGGGCGACATCACTATGAGCACCACATTTGCGAACCAAATATTCACATGATTTGGTACTTGTGGAATTTGAGACGGACTAAAGAATAAGGTAGGATAGCCAACTGACTGAACAACTTACAAACACGCTGAATGGTGTAACGCATTACTGGCTTTATTGTTTCTCAAAACTATATCAGGTAAGTAAGGAGCGTCTGAGTTACGTATTACACTACTGTGTACTTCGTATGAAAATGCAAGTAATTTGTGGGAGGTGAAACATATATATGTGTATGGTCTCATTTCCACACATTTATCCGTTATAGTTGTACCTCAGGAGGGCAAGGTCTGACATTCAAGAAGACGTGAAATCTCACGATGCTACTCATACGTTATTCACACGTCACCCAAATACAAATGTACTCACATTCTTCTTGCATACGTTACTCATACGCCACACTGATAGTGACATACGCTTCTTATGCCAGTTATATGGTACACGTACATACATTAAACAAAGAAATTCGTGAAACATTTGGGTTCAGACGCTCAAAAGTTGTGCAGTTCAGCAATTGTTGGAATTTCCTTCTTGTACGCAACTCAAACGTTCCTCTTACACACTAGAGCGTGACAGGAGTATTAGCAAGCAAATAACGTTTTTTTCACATACAGTGTTTGTACCTTTTAGTTATGCAAGATCTACGTATTTATGAAAACATTACCAACGTTATCTTTTTCAACACAAGCTATCGTCATCATCATTAACAGAAAAATCAGCATCATCATCATAATCATCATCATCATCATCAAAACATCAATAATTCTTCCTTTTCTTCTTTAAGAAAAAATATGTGTTTAAGGTCTACAAAGCAGTTGAACGTTGTACGTTTTCCTTGTTGTGATCTTGTTGTCTTGGAAACTATGAGTTTAGATTAAACTTATTTATTTTACGTCGATTGGGAAACAAGTTCTTGCACTTATACTAATCCCTCTCGACGGTTCCTCGGTTGGACCAGTACTTTGCGCCTGGAAAAGTCATGAAGAGTTCTTGTCTCCATCGGGGCTCGAACCCACAATCTTCGGATCCGTAACCGGAAACGTTACCACTGGACCACCCTTAGTCGCCCATAAACAGATAGTTTATCATGCTTCTAATTAATATAAATATGTGGACATGCGTTTATAAAAACTGATAACGCGACTTACCTGAGCTTTCAGACCAGAACAGAACAAAAGTTTATCAGATTTGAGCATTTTATACATATGATAAATTACATAAAATATTCGAATGTTATAAATGAACGTGATAAAACTCACAAGGTATAAGATAGCCAGAGGGAGAGAGAAATAGAGATGGAGGGCGGGAAGAGATTGGAGAACTTGCACTCCCACATATACACATATATAAGTATACATTTACTAGTCTGTCTACATATACCTCATTACATATATCTATATATACACCTGTACATACAACCGCACGGATAAGTACATATATCTCGTTATGTCCACGGCTTATGGACCAATCAGAAGAGAGAACTTTTCTCTGCAGTATAATAATAAAATATAATTATTATTTTGTCAGAAATACAATCGAATTTTTTACTCCTTTATGCATTATATGTGTGCATATTTGAATGAAATACCCAGAACTTCCAGAAAAAAATAAACAATAAATGTAATCTCTCAAAAAACGAAAGCAAATATTTCAAATTACTTGTGACATTCTTTTCCAAACCAAATGTGTCAATAAGTCACAAAATGTTGCGAATATACAACTAAATGGTATCTATCATTTCTCTAGGTTCTCTATACTTAATCTTTATTTTACCGTTTTATTAATATTTAAATCTACATATCTAGAGTTCATATGATCCAGCATTTAAACAAGACTTGTAAAATTGTTTTTCAGAGATATGTTTATCTACATAAATAATACTTCATAATATGTCCGTAAAAGAAAAAAGACGCAACATTAAAATTTGATCAGTAAAGTAACACATGATCAGTGAACAGCCAGACTGATCCGCAACCTATTTTATATTAGTCTGTAATATCTTTAAGTTAAAATGTGTACAGTATTTTTCAAGTTTATTGCATTTCTCGATTTTATTGCAATTCTCGTATCTCTGTGCAACCGGAATTGCAATAAAATTATTGCAGTTTTATTGCAAAACTCGGACCTCCAGCTTTGATTAAAGTATGTATCCCATGATCACTGACCACCAAAAATGCCACGTTATCCATTTGTAAACATCTTATAACATGTTGTTAAACCTAATTCTTAAGTTTAAATGCGTATTTTAAGTTTATTGCATTTCTCGATTTTATTGCAATTCTCGTACCCCTGTGCAACCAGAATTACAATAAAATTATTGCAGTTTTATTGAAAAACTCGGACCTCCAGCTTTGATTAAAGTATGTATCCCATGATCACTGACCACCAAAAATGCAACGTTATCTAATTCTAAACATCTTATAACATGTTGTTAAACTTTATTCTTAAGTTTAAAGAAGTATTTTAAGTTTATTGCAATTCTCGATTTTATTGCAATTCTCGTACACCTGTGCAACCAGAATTGCAATAAAATGATTCCAATTTTATTGCAAACCTCGGACCCCCAGCTTTGATTAAAAAATGTATCCCATAATCACTGACCACCAAAAATGCAACGTTATCTAATTCTTAACATCTTATAACATGTTGTTAAACTTTATTCTTAAGTTTAAAGGAGTATTTTAAGTTTATTGCAATTCTCGATTTTACTGCAATTCTCGTACCACTGTGCAACCAGAATTGCAATAAAATTATTGCAATTTTATTGCAAAAACTCGGACCCCCAGCATTGATTAAAAAATATATCCCATAATCACTGACCACCAAAAATGCCACGTTATCCATTTCTAAACATCTTATAACATGTTGTTAAACTTTATTCTTAAGTTTAAATGTGTATTTTCGATTTTATTGCAATTCTCGTACCCCTGTGCAACCAGAATTGCAATAAAATGATTGCAATTTTATTGCAATTCTCGGCGTTATTGCAATTCCGGTTGTAAAGCCCTACAGTTAACAAACACCCCGTTGATGTCGACTGTGACACTACATTTACATGTTCAAACTATGGGTGTTCAGCAACGAATACACATATAGATACAAACACTTTAGTCTCTCTACGTGAAATGTATAAAAACGTTCATACTCGTGTTCGATACAAAAGCCTGCTGTCCGAGCCGTTACCGGTCCTTTAAGGAACCAGACAGGGAGGAAAGAGCTCGCCATTGCTGTATCTGACATACATAAATGGACTTATCTCTCAGTTAGAAAATAGCGGGTATGGATGCTGTTTATATGATTTCAAGATGTGCGCCCCGACGGTGACTGATGATATGGATCTAATATCATTTTCACAAACCGGACTCCAGAAGATGTTAGATATTTGTAACTGCTACTCCAGGCGATAGCGTTTCCTGTATAACGCGAACGAGTGGGCGATTTTATATTTCAATACAAATCACCAACCGGACAATCAAAGGCAGTTTCATCTCGGAAATGACAGAAAATAATACACACCTTGGTATTGACTGTAACGGAACCTTGTCTGCTGAAAAGTGTGTTCGTGACGCTTGTACCAAGATAAGAGGCACTTAAATGAATTTACGTAGCCACGGAATCGGACTCGAATCGTTAAACGCTAAAACATTAATGACACTTTATAGTTCCGCCGTGCTACCCAAAGCCTTATAAGGAAGTGAGTTGTGGTGTAACCTGTCTTCCAATGATCTACTACAGTTGCAACGAGCACATATGTTTTGTATCAAACACAGTCATGGACTTCGGAAATCAACCGCTTTCAACGATTAAGAGCGTCCCGTTTGAAACTATTATTGACTGCAAAAAGCTTAAATAATTCGAACAAATATGTAGATTGAATGCAAACTTTCAAATCGAGAATATATATAACAATAGGCTCATAAGATTTAACAACTTTGATCGACAAAGCATCGGATTTATACCAGAAATATGCAAAGTTGCACAGAAGTATGAGCTCACGGATTGCATTCAGTCTTACATAGAGAACGCAGAATTTTCGTCAAAGGGGCAGTGGAAAAGGATAATCAATGAGAGTGTTATTACCCGTACAGAGAATGAGGTTTTTGAAAGGGTTTAAAGTCATGGTGAATGGGACATAACTCGTCATATATTGGTCAAAAATGAGTACTCTCCCGTGTGGGAGATAGCTCGAAGAAATCCAAGGCTGATTGAAATTTGCAAAAAGCTATTACGTAGCATTGGGATTTTTATGTATCGTTCCTACATCGAACAATGCAAACTGTGCGAGTGTAAGACAGAAAACATAATTGTTGATTTGCTATGTTTTTGCCACTCCCACGAAAACCAAAGAGACGTTATGTGGAGACTGTTATATCCTGGTCATTTTGAATTTTTGGCGTATTGTCGTTTAACCGCCACAGGTCAAAGTGCATACCTATTTAAACTTGGATCGCAAAACTCCAGTTACTATTTTACAAACTTTAATGTCACTAAATCAGTCGTTAAATTGTTGTCTTTGTAGTAGTATTGGGGTTTACCGTCGCTGCGACAGTATTTCAATCATATAGCGACGTCCAGCTACAGTTACAGGTGGAGGAAGACCCCGAGTACACAGAGGTACCCGAGTAGAACCACCGACCTACCGCAAGCCAGCTGGAAGGCTTCCTCACATGAAAAATCCGAAGTCCCTACCGGGATTCGAACCCACAGCGGTGAGGGACTGAGAGATTTGTAGTCCACGACTGTAACCGCTTGATACTTGTATAATCGAAAATCTTATGTAAGATGACATATAACGTGTCAAGCTTTGTACGTTTATTGATGTTCTGTCAATCTATTTATGATATTTAGTATTCTGTCAAGCTATGTGACAACAGTTTTATCTTTTATTTATGACTTGATACTAACTTAGTGATAATCTGATCAAGTCTTCATATGTAAAATACATTATAATTTAAGATTATTTGCCTTTTTTATACAATCTTTAATTTCGCTTTCAGTAAAGGTTTGTTATTAAAAAAGAGAAAGGTTCTTTACATCGATTTATCAACTTGACTCGTCATCTTTTTCGCTCTTTTTCATGGACATCTAAAAAACTTACAAGCTCATATATCAAATGTTCTTAGGTGTTGAACAAACTCACGCTTGTGTACATTCCATATATTGTATATTTGATAATCTTGTTCATATTATTCTCTTTAGATTGTTATGTTTATTAATTTTATGTACTGTATATATGTTCTGCTCTCCGTCAGCGGAGGAAAATAAATAAATATACATGTATAATAAAATATATATGGTTAAGTACCAGTGATTTTGTATAATATTTTCTTCATTATACTTAAAAGCATTAAAAATATCAAAACAAAAGTAAAGCAATACCATAAAATAAAAAAAGAAACACCCAGGAAAAGTCCGGCCATAAAAGTCACTACGGAACTCTTTTATATCTTTTTATGAAGAAGTCCGTCTTTCACGTGCTAATATTTTATTTAACTGAAGGAAATGTCTATTCAAAGAAAGCCATATATGCATACATAAAGCATAAATACATAAAATATCTTTGCTGAAATCACTGCGAGAATTTTCCATGATCGGTGAAAATGATCATGTACAGTTATCTAACAAAATTTTGCATGTGCAAATGCTTTTATCTGGAGCCAAGATATTGGCCGTCAAGGAATACGCGGCCATCAGCCCCGAAAAGATGGCACCTTGTATCCATCCATTGGACCATGAAATTGCCTCCCCAGCCAGGTAAATTCCATTGGATGGTGTCGTCAATGTCTCCATGCTGTTCATATACTCGAAAGGATGAAGAGTGACGAATGCTCCTTGGGCAGAAGGATCGCTGACCCATGCTTGGATTTTGCCGACTTCAAATTCTTTGACGACATCTTTGTGAATCTTTTCAACTTGTTTGATTGCGCTGTTCAGTGCTAAGCGTTCGGTCTCGGCTCCAAAAATTAATGCGTCGTGTCCCCGTGTATAGACCAACAGAATTCCTCTCTCGTCATCGGGGATGCCGGACTTATCAAAGTCTGGGTAGTAGATCTGGCCAATCGACATGTCTGTCCTGCTAAATCCTCCCTGGCCCACATCCTTTTGCCAGAATCTGGTATTACACTGCAGCATGACCTTTGTGGAAGCGTCGTATGTCACGCCCGCCACAGACTTCCTTTGCTTCACTGTAAAGGTCGGGATATCTATCTGACGTAGGATATTCAACGGAAGTGTGAGGATGACGGCTTCTGTGCGGAATTCTTGATACTGCCCTGTCGTCCTATTGATGCCAGAAACAATAATGTAACGTTGCCCCAAGTCTACGCAAGTTTCAACTTTGTTGACAACGAATCCGTAGACTATGTTTTTGGACAACTGGACATCTTTATTCCAGCCTTTGGTGTTTTTCTTGACCATAGATTTTGGCAAAATATCCATACCGTTTGTTGGAGTGTACATTGGATCGTTCCACCATTCGCCTAGTTCGTCTCGCAAATAACTCGCCAGATCCATCTCCGACTGGGTTACATATGACGTGATCTGAAACGCATAATCCGTTTGGTTTAATGGCCTTTAAACAATTTCATGGATTACTTGTTGGTTTTTATTTTCATCCCATGTCACATTCTGAATGCGGTCAGTTAAATCAAAATTTCTCCCTATTGTTTTTTTTTTTTTTTTTTCAAAATAAATATGTACATTGTTGATAATACTTATAATACGTTGCATACAAAAACGACAACTTTTAGAAAGTTGGAAATGAAATACATGTATATAGAAACGATATTAGAACATTTAGAAAGTATTCCTTCTGGAATTACTTGGTATTCGATTTTGTCTGCTCATAGAATCTTGCAAAACAATATACAGGTATGAAGATTAGGTTATAGCCATATATTGACCATATATACCAAATAGCTGCTAATTTAGATTTAATCTAGTGTTTAAGTATATATGTAATGGGTCATTTATATCATTTTGTTCAGAAATGAATCTGCTACCTTGAAGGCCATGATAGCGGCCTCTGACCAGGGACGCAGTTGGGGAGCATCCGGATCCTGGAAGGTTGTACTCCTGAAGAAGTCCTCCAGGGAAAGGACGCTCCATTTCTTGATAAAGGCCTGCCATACCTGTTCATTCGGGGTGTCTCCGAGTTCAGCTTGAACTGGCTGCATAGTGCGATCGTACAAATCCACTAGAATATAAGGATATCCGAAAATAATATCAGAAGTACATCTTTCAGGAAATGAATCCTGAATCCTTTAAAATGGGGTGCAGATTACTTTATTATAAAACTAAAATAGCTTACTATTCACGAAACAGAAATGAATAATATATATTAAAGTAGTCACTCGTTTCTAACATAACATACTTTGAATACTACAGAACAAAATGTTTAATTTGATATAAGTGACAGTAATGCTATAAATGTAACATTCGTATAAACATATATGCAACAAACTGTTTATTGTCATTTCCACATTTGAGCAAACCATTTATACGCAAAATCAAGCAGTCGTTAAATACTTTTTTCAGTTTTCTTATTTGTACATTAGACATTTCGAGAGGCTATGAACAAGTATCTCGGTTTAAACAAAAACTTACGTATGCCATCGACGTCTCCCTTAATATCTTCCGGGAGATTTGCATCCCAACCGGGGAACCAGTGGTCGGTCCATTTCTTGTTCTGCGCTTTCCACTCTGAGTAAGTAAATTAAGAAGAGTCTTTGAGGACTAATTTCTTCTAGGGCAATAGTTGAACTCATTTTCAATATACATAAAAAAAATTTAAAAATTTTAATTAAATAAACATAAGGCGATAAAGTAAAATAATTTAAAATATTAATGTTAGAGATAAATTCAGTTACATATTTAATTTTTTGTACATCTGTTTTCCCCACATCCCAACAACAGCATTTCGGCCATTTAGGGACTTTTGTCTATAATATCGGATATTGGTATATGAAACCGCACCTTGTACTGAGCCAACCGGTCCTGAAATTAGCTTTATATGCTGAGAGCCAATATCAAGGTTTAGAAACAGAACAGTTCTTAACGACTCGTGTCACGATCGATTGATGTTTCTATTGTTCAGTTGTTGAAACTGAACTTACCGCTTATTCTGATTTTATCCCCATACATATACAAATACCCATTGTCATTGTGGCTCTGAAAGGGCCGAGTCTCGACACCAAACAGTTTGATGTAATGTCTGGTTAAGTAGTGATTGAACGGAAGTCGCATGGCACCGCCTGAAATTTTACGTAAATTAAATAATAAATATACATATATTTGTAACTAACATGATTGCATACAAAACAGAGGGGCCCCCGTGGCCGAGAGGGTAAAGTCGCTGACTTTAACGCCCACTCAGCCCATCACTGCGTGGGTTCGAAACCCGGTAGGGTCATTCGGATATTCATGTGAGGAAGCCTTCCAGCTGGCTTGCAGTAGGTCGGTGGTTCTACCCGGATGCATCCGTGCATTGGGGGTCTTCCTCCACCTGTAATTAGCTGGACGCTATATGACTGAAATACTGTGGAAGCGACGGTAAACTCAGAAAGTCAAGTCAAGTCAAAACAAGAGAGAGAGAGAGAGAGAGAGTATAGAGATACATGTTATGTAGGTTGCAAATATTGTTCTAAATTTCGTAAGCTTAACAGAAATTTCGGAAATACATATTCTGAGTGTGTGTGGGATAAGGTTACTTATGCTAATTAAATACACAGTAGTGTTATTTGTATTAAATAGTATATCAAACTACACGTACCGGTAAACACAATACATATATATACGTATATCAGACTACTGAAACGGATCGTTATCATCATAGTGTTGTGCGTTATTGTACAGTCACTGCCACACTAGCTCTGTCTTAGAGCTACGAAGTTAGTCTACGAGTTAGACTTCGCTGTGTGAGGAATTGGATGTCGCTGTATGATAAGTTGAACGCCGTTGTATGATGAGTTAGCGTCGCTACATGATGTGTTGAACGTTGCAGAAAGATGAGCTGGACGTCGCCGTATGATGAATTGAACGTCACTGTATGATGAATTAGACGTCAGTGAATGATGATTTGGACTTTGCTGTATGAGGAATTGGACGTTGATGTAAAATGAGTTGAACGTCGCTGATGATGATTTGGACTTCGCCGTATGATGGATTGGGCGTCGTCGTTTGATGGATCGGAGTTAGCGTCCATGGTTGAACGTCGCTGAATGATGAGTTTGACTTCGCCGTAAGATGAATTGGACGTCGTCGTGTGATGAATTTGACGTCACTGTATGATAAATTGGACGTCGCCGTTTGATTAGTTGGACGTCACCATATGATGGTTGGACGTCGCTGAATGATGAGTTAGATATCGCTGAATGATGAGTTAGACGTCGCTCTATAATGAATTGGACGTTGCTGAATGATGAATTGGATGTCGCTGTATTGTGAATTGGACGTCACTGTATAATAAGTTGGACGTTGCTGTATGAAGAATTGGACGTCATTGTTTGGTAAATTGAACGTCGCTTCACGATGAGTTGAACATTGCTGTACGGTGAATTGGTCGTCGCTCCATGATAAGTTGAACGTCGCTGTATGATTACTTTGACTTTCCCAGCATCGTGAACTCCCAATTGCCACGAGAACTTGATAAATATACTAGACGAAACTTATAAGTACTCCGACTAAAGTTTTGTCTATAGCATTTGTTGTATTCAAAATAACAGATTTTTGGTTTTCTATAGCTTTCCTCGAAAATTGGTTTCACAGAATTGATTATGCGTCAAAAATTATTCAAGCAGACAACAGACTGGGCCAATGCACATTTTAATATTTACTGGGCATATGTTTTGGAAGATATATCTTCTCTACAAGTTTGAAATCGGAGTACTTACAAGTTTCGTTAAGTATATTATTCAAGATCCAGTGGTGGGGCCGGGGTCTATATCATTCATTTTCAAAACAATAAACTTAACAAAAAACAAAAAAAGGAAAATGATTTATGTTTTCATACGTGCGTTCCATGACCAGGACAAGCCCCTTCTCTAAAAATGTATTACTTAATAACTTACTCTCACAGTGCAATCCATCCTGAAAGCCCTCTCGCAAGGTTTTCACACGACCTCCCACCCTTGATTGCGCCTCTAGTATAGTAACCTGTCCAAAAAGTGCTTAAAAGAAATAACTTGTAAAGGGTTTTTATTAACAGTAATTATCTTGACACAAACCGAATATGCATATCGTTAAAAAAATATGGTACGCTGTACAAAAAACATCATCTTGAAAACATCAATGGTCTTCAGCTACGAGGTAATTTTCGTGTCTGAAACTTTGGTATCATGTTGCTGAGTAGTATCATTATATAAGCATTAATCCTAGTATTTAAATGATAGATAAGTTGGTGAATGGAACGTTATAACCCCAGACGTCCTTACCTTATGTCCGTTCTGTGCCAGCTCATACGCTGCCGACAGTCCCGACATTCCAGCCCCGACAATTATGACGTCCTTCTTCTGGTCGTCAAAAACTGTTTTCTGTCGGTATTGCTCCGCGTTAGGGTCACTCATCTGCTTTGCGTAAGCATACCTGATGAAAATGCAGACTTAAGTTCAATTTAGTAAGGACAGATTGTTGGCTACTTCCAAATAAAATCCGTACACCAAGTCTCTACAAAGTTAAAAATACCATACCACAACACGTATAATTTAGATTTCATTGATTCTTCATTTTTCAATTTCTATTTTGATTTTGACATTGCCCTCTATGGTAATAATGCACTCAATTATTTGCTAACGAATGAAAAATCACAGATGTACATATGATGAACATGGAAAAGAAGGTAATGTGTGTGTGTGTGTGTGTGTGTGTGTGTGTGTGTGTCATATTTACATGCAATATTGAATAAATAAAGCAAATAAAATCAATTTGGCGTAAAAAATCAACAAAAATATAAATGTCATCATTTCCAATGTTTCATCGTATCCACCATTTTCTTTTCGAAGTTTTTTTTTTTTCAAGATAATCTTTTTTCGCAACGTGGAAGTTTCCCACAGAAGTGACTATTATTATTATATCATTATATATTATTATATTATACTGTCGAGCAAGAACTTTTTACTCCCGCACCGCTGACGTAATTTTCAAACAGGTTCCTTCTCAGTCGGTCGCATAAAGATGAACAAACCAGATTACCGGAAACAAGCTCTAGGAAATTGCTTTGAACGCTGGGAAATCTGGACTGGTTTATAGGCTACTGGAAGTACATGTTGCAAGACGGAGCTAGACTGGTAGGCGCATAATTGGGCAGATTCGATTTGTGTAGCATTTTTTTTTTTTTTTCGTTGTTGATGCTGAACCAAACAGACATGATCTGTCTTTATATGAGTAAAAATATCGTTTAATTTACCTACAAGGAACTTAGCTGTTTGTGTCATTGTCTGTACAAGTCTTCAGCACTATCGATAATTTCCAGTGTGTACGGTATGGAGGGTACGGTATGGGACTATTAGCTTTTCTGGTACGGTATAAGACATTAACAAATCAACAAGGCTTGTTGTAGCCTATTTTCTTTTCGTCGTTGAACTAAACATGATAACATCTCCCAGCTATGAACCTGTCCTCAACTACAAGTACTTCAACATATAAATTCCCTTTTCTTAACAGTGTAACTTTCTGTTTACTTGGCTACCAGCGGTTTTCAGCATTTTTTGAAATGCAAATACTTGTTGTAAGACACATGTATTGTATAAGAAATTGTATTTCCCATATCGAAATATAAAGTGATACTGCGCTTCTCTATTTCCTTGTAAGACATTTAATTTATTTTGATTTACGAAATGAATTTTTAAAGAGTTATAACGTTATATCGAATATTATTTTGTTTCTTTTACAAGATAACAATTTGTTGTTGTTTTTAATAAGAAATGTTGTTGTTGTTGTATTGGGGTTTACCGTCGCTGCGATAATGTTTCAATCATATAGCGACGTCCAGCTAATTACAGGTGGAGGAAGACCCCGAGTACACAGAGGTACCCGGGTAGAACCACCGACCTACCGCAAGCCAGCCGGAAGGCTTCCTCACATGAAAAATCCGAATTCCCTACCGGAATTCGAACCCACAGCGGTGGGGGGGGGGAGATTTGTAGTGCACGACTGTAAGCGCTCGGCCACGGCGGCCCCTAAAGAAATATTGTTCACAAGAAAATGATATTGTGCAATTTAATATACTTGTATAGTTTGAATTAAACTATATGTCTTTATTTTCCTAAAAACACAACAACAAACAAACAAACAAAACCTTATTAGTACATTTCGTAAAGAAGCATGAAATAAATTGTCGTACAAGGAAACGGTTGACCGTGACTAGTCCCCGCAGCAGTTACTTCCCCTGATCGGTACAGTTAGCTCAGCATGACGTAATCACTGAGCTTACCATGGGATATCTCAGTGACAACTCTTATCTTTCTCGTGTAGATGACAAGTATCTAGATTACTGAACAGAGGGGTGCTAAATCCAAGCAAACGAACATACCTGAGTCCGCCATCTGTGATCCAGCTCATGAATTCCCTATAGTTGTCATCTTGCTGTATTCCTCTATTCAGATGCTCATACTTGTCTCCCTTGGTGGATAAGATCACAAGATAAAAGTGAACGCTAGAACTGTCTTATGTTGAGATACCCCTTTGGCACACAAAATTATAATTTTACTATAAATCATCATGTCATAAAATCTATGGCATATTTCAAAATTTGACCCTTTCGGCATCAAAAAAACTCATTTTTCAGGAGTGCAGGTCACACTCCGGGGTCCGGAATAGAAGTATGGTATCATGCGGACGGACCCTCATTAAGCATCAAAACACAACATGTCTTATGTTAGAACGACTAATATTGATGGTCAGTTAGAGTTCTGTTAAGTCCGATATACAATATGTTGGGTAGTAATTCCAATGTGTTCAGGTATTGACGTGTTAAGTGCTCGAAGTATTTTCTTTTGCCGATGCAATGTGTTGTTTGGTGCACTAATTACGTTAACTCCACTCATGAATGGCTTTCAACTGGCATCAGTTATTTATCATCTGACCAGCTCAGATGGGGACATAGTGATTTTCCAACACATCTTGTTTTCTCATTGAAATACAGTAATAAGTTTATGTTTCATCCATATTTAAATACAAAATTCGATACTCTTGAAATGATCCCAAGAAAATACATATACTTATGAGGGATGACCAACCAGACATAGTATCAAAATTAACAAACACATCTTAATGACCAAACATAAGAATAGCATTACTGAATAGATTATTATTTTAACTAAACATATTGACAGCTCAACCCAACAGATCTTTTCCTTACTGCACAACATGACAGCTACACCACTATATTGTATCAACTGAAAGTAATACCTAGTATAATGCTATCTTGGCCTTTGCATTGATCAAACTGAACATAATGACAGTATCAGACCAAAGTACGTGTTCACGACTGAGCATAAGGACTTCTTTACACATCAACATGTTACTTTATCTTAACATAATTACAGTACCACTTAATCCAACATCATTTTAATTGCACATAATGATGTCACAAGTTGACAGTTCTTTTTCATGGTACTATTTTCAAATCATTCAAATTGAGAAATGAAACACCGTACTTATAACTGTAAACTTAGTGTTAATTTGTGTATACATATATGTGAGCATATGTAATCCTGCGTATCCTTCAGTCACCCTATTTTAGTTTTTATTGTAGGGTTACAAGAAGGATATCGATTATAAACCAATACAATTTTATGTTTTAAATCGTCTCAAATTAATAGGTATTATATATATGTATGTGTATGTGTTTGGTAAATGTTTATCCTTTAGTTGCCCTAAATTTTCGTTTCGTTAGGGTTGCTACTAGAGGGATATTGGTATTATTTCTTACCATTGTTTCTTTAATCGAGCTAAGGAATACTTTTTTGATGTTGGTAGAATTTCATTTAACACTTATACTTGAGTGTAAACGTCTGTATGTCTTCATATTTACATGTAGGAGTTTATGCGTATGTCCATATGAGTTTGTTTTGTATATGATTTGGATTCTGTAGTGAGGTGGTAATATGTTGTATCACATATTCAAAATTTATCATTTCGATATTTTGCGATGTAAAAAAAGGATGATGTTTGTTAATAGATGAGGATGATGCTGATGATTCATAGCATTTAGTATAACTATTGTCATCATAATAATAAAAAAAATATTCTACATGCAACAAAAATTTTCAAATATGACATTTAGGATGTACCTTCTCCTTTAAAGTGTTCTCTCTCTCTCTCTCTCTCTCTCTCTCTCTCTCTCAATGATAATACTATAAATGCTGTCTGCTGTTATTAGGTTTTCGCCTCTGCAGGGCGAAAACCTATTGTTCTTCTTCTGTTGATTTGTTTTTTTTTTTATTTTTATTATTTTTCCAATTCCACCCATTTTTGTGTCCAGCCTAGCGGCCAGATGAAAAAAGCTACAGCTATGAAATTTTGGGCATGGAGTCATCTTTATCTGAACATGTGCCTAAATGGTCAAACTTTTCACTTTTTTTTTCTGATTTAGCCACTAGGGGGCGCAATGCATGTAATCACTGTTTTGCTAATAACTCAAAAATTTGAAACCTAATTTAGATGCGGTTTTTTACATAATGTTCCTTGTTGACAGCCCAATCAAATATGATGGAAATCTCATCATCGAGTACGGGAAAAAAATTGTTCTAGGAGAGGTTGAACGTTCGAACCTTGGAAAAAAGTGAAATAATGAGGGTAGGTCTACGAAAAACCTTCCCACTTTTGTTAGAGATCAGATAAAAGAATTCTGTTTGCTGCATACGATTTGCAAGAAATATACGCACAAAATATATGGGGTGGCGAATTTAGGAAATGCGTGGTTTGTCCTCTAGAAAAGGTCAAACTTCACTAAATTTTAGGAAAAATTAAAATTTCAAAAACATGTTTTTGTCGCTCCTGACTTTATTTTCTGTTCATTCTTCATGATATTTTCACACAATATGTATTGTTATGTTTGAAAGAGCCTCACAATAAAAAAATTAAAAGAAATTTGAAAAGGTCAAGGTCATATTACGATTATTGTGTTTTTATTCGGCCACAAATAACTCCAAAACTAAAAATATTTAATTGAGAGTATATGAACAAAAGATTTAGTTCTTAAAGAGCTCTTTCAAGTGATGTTTAGTTTTTGAAGATCGGACTTGATTTGGTCATTAAACGGCAGTCCAAAGTTTGATCCTTTTTTGGAATAATTGTAAATCAGGTTTTATGCTTCAAATTCTGATACACAAGAATAAAAAGTTTGACTTGTGCGACTAGTATACTTGATTGAACTATTTGCTGCTTTGCTAGGTACCAAACAGTAAAATTTTAATCAATTTTCTATCTCATTTTGCCGCTAGGGGGCGCTTTTCTTGAAATCATTCTTTTGCTTATAACTAAAAAAGTTGAAGCCTGATCCAAATGCGGTTAATTGAATTATGTTCCTTGTTGATAGCCTAATAAAATATGATAGTTTCTAGGTATGAGTGGCTGAAACTTTTTGAGCTAGTAACGGAAGGTTGAAAGTTCGAATCTCGTAAAAAAAAACTGCAAATGAGGGAAGGTCTACGAAAAACCTATCCATTTTTGTTAGAAATCAGATAGAAGAATTCTGTTTGCTGCAAATGATTTGCAAGACATAAACGCACAAAATATATGGGGTGGCGAATTTAAGAAATGCATGGTTTGTCCTCTAGAAATGGTCAAACTTCACTAAAGTTTAGGAAAAATCAAAATTTCTAAAACATGTTTTTGTCGCTCCTGACTTTATTTTTTGTTCATTCTTCATGATATTTTCACAAGTTATGTATTGTTATGTCTGAAAGGACCTCACAATTTAAAAGGTAATAAGAAATTGCAAAGTTCAAGGGCATATTACGATTATTGTGTTTTTATTTGGCTCCAAATAGCTCCAAAACAAAAAAATATTTCATTGAAAGTATATTAACAAAAGTTTTATTTCTTAAAGAGCCCTTTCCAGTGATGTTAAGTTTTTGAAGATCGGATTTGATTTGGTCATTTTACGGCAGTCCAAGTTTTGATCCTCTTTAGAACAATTGTAAATCAGTTTTTATGCTTCAAATTGTGATATATAAGGAATAGAATGTTTGACTAGTGCGACTTGTATACTTGATTGAACCATTTGCTGCATTGCTAGGTACCTAATAGTAAAATTTTAATCAGTTTTGGTTCTCATTTTGCCGCTTGGGGGCGATTAGCTTGAAATCACTATTAATAATTAAAAAAGAAAATGTTTTTTTTTTTTTTTTTTCTTCGATGACATCAATTTGAAATGACAAAAAAAAAGATAATGCGATATTTCATGAAAATGATAGTAATTCAATGCAACAGTTGTTCGTAATAGTGTTGAGTGGCATATTGCATTGTCGTGTCATTTTATACTGTTGTTTGTAGTTTGCAATTGTTGTTTATCGAATACAATTGTCATTTGTCTCCATCATAAAGCAAAACACACATATAACATTGCAGTACCCGAAGTCCGTAAAAAAAGTTTTCAAGGTTACGACTACATAACAGACAGGTAATACTCAAAAGTATTCTTCTTGGTAAAAAGTCTTATTATACATTGCGACAAAAATGTTTGAAAGATCACTGTTTACAGTATTCAACAAGCCATTGAACGAAGAAATATGTTTTTCGAATCATGCGACTCATGAACTGAATGGAATTGCTTTCATGAAAACTGATGATATCGCGATTTCATAACTGACAGGTAATACTCAACAATACTCTCTTGGGTAAAAAGTCTGCTTAAACATTGCGACAGAAACGTTTGAAAGATCACTGTTAACAGTATCAACAAGCAATTGAACGAAGAAATGTTTTTCGAATCATGCGACTCGTGAACTGAATGGAATTGTTTTCATGAAAACCGATGATATCGCGACTACATAACTGACAGGTAATACTCAAAAATCTTCTTTTGGGTAAAAAGTCTTCTTAAACATTGCGACAAAAGTGTTTGAAAGATCGCTGTTAACATTATAAACAAGCCATTGAACGAAGAAATATTTTTCGAATCATGCGACTCTTGAACTGAATGGAATTGCTTTTGCGAAAACCGATGATATCGCGATTGCGATTCTAGTTATATATTTATGATTGTACCACATGGGCCATTGTGCTTACTGGATTTTGAAAAAAACATCTCTCACATCTCTCACAGGACTAAGCATAATGACTATATCACCAAACACCAGGTTATTCGGACTGAATACAATGAAAGAATCTCTCACTTATATACAACCTCAGCTGATCACACAGCAGTTTATTTTCATGACTGAACATAATGAATAAAACAACGAGCAGAATTAATATTATAACTGAAATATCTTTAATGCCCAACATTATATTGTTGTGACTTAACATAATTTTATTTCCACTAAGGACTAAACATAACAATAATAGCATCTAACAACGCATTGCCTTGCTTCAATAACTGGAGACATTGGATTTATTTCCGGAAGTCATGACAAAACGAATCCTCAAAAAGAAACAAAACTAGCAATGCCATATCTATTTAAATCTCAGTCACCACTACCTGGAATCCAATAAATCAGTAAGGACGTAAGTAAATAAAGTCTTTATTCATAGTGGATAACACAATCTTCCATCGGTCTACAATTCGACATGAATGAAAGTTTTAGTAAAACGTACTCGTATAATAAACGTGTTTGGCCTATGTTTATTTTTATTACTGTTAATTCAAGCCACTGTAATGTAATCTATTGGCAGTAGACTATCTATTATGATACGTAGTGTGTGTCACAGGTATATAATAATTTAAAATAGTAAGACATTTTCTTTTCGATTATTTCTCCTAATGTACATCTATATGAAGACAAACATTTTTTTTGTAATCTTTTTAAGTAATTATTTCAGTTGAGTTTTAAAATTAAAGTTTTTAATGCGTTTGTCTGTCTTCGAGTCATTTTCTTCCAGAACCTATACACACCCATAGTTTTTCTCTACAGATTATAAGAAACGTTATTAAATAATCTCAAACTGTGTATTTAAATGTAATTTACATTGCATAATAATTTTCTCCGAATCCAAATACCTTTTGTCATTTTTTCCACATTTAAACTGAGAAGAAATTCAAGTATTAATTTTAACTCATTAAAGGTATTTCAAAATTATATTAACATACTTACAAGTACAGTCTGTTCTTCCATTGCAAAAAAGTTGTTGACTATCTGGATCTCCTATCAAAAATAATTGTCAAAATCATATGTGTCCTTTTATATCTTCATCTAGACATGCATCCTGTTTTATGTAAAGGGGGGGGGGGACCATATAGAAAGATCCGTTAACCTTTTATATTCAGATCACTTGAAGGTCAACCACAAAGATTTCTGTTTCGTTACTATCTGTTAGAATATATAAGTGTAAGACCAGCTGTACAAAAACCAGGTTGAAATTTTTTGTAGTTTGTAAGAAATCGGCCATTTAAAGGTGCAAAAATGACACAGGCATAAAGAATGACTGGCTTCTCTCCGTTTGTTGTGAGCTAAATGCCAGAACTATATATAGTATTGAACAATTAACAATTACGATAACTAATATCAAGTTAAATTCAAGATTAAAATGAAAAATTAACAGTTAAAATGTGTAGATCAGTTAATCAATTAACTATCCTATACAAAATAATAAGATATATTCTTAGACTTAATAAAATTGGTCGCTATAAATGTACCGAATACTGATAGGGAGGAGGTCATTATGAAAGGAAAAAAAACATGTCATATCAAGAGATATCCTATAAATAATATGATAATAATCTTAATATAAAGGTCTTTGCCATATCAAAAATATGAGTAACGTTAAAAGACTTCAAACATATAACAAAACCACCCTATTCCCTCTTATTATTCCTGTATATGCTTTGGTATTACACATCTACCAGGTTTATAAAGGAGTAAAATCCTGCTGATGAGAACTAAGTTTTTGTTTGGTATGATCTTATACCTTCCTGCTTAGGGCCAATAAGGGGCCCGTGTTTTTTTGTTTCTGTTTTGTTGTTGTTGTTGTGTTTGTGGGGGTAGGAAGGGTGCCAAATGATGTACATGACTGACTCTTATGTATTTATCCCTATGATCGTACTTACACTTTGGTAATAATGTATCCACAGTTCTCATTCACGAGAAAATTCAGTAATCATTCATATCAAAGAAGGCCTCGAACAACTTGTCGGAGTCCAGCTCTAACCTTTGACAGAGATGGATGGAGGACAGCAATAGTGCAACATGCAACCCTACGACATGGAAACAGCACATTATGTGAATGGTGATGATGATGATGATGATAGTGATGATGAAAGTACAAAGATCATTTTACTCATTGCATTGGCAAATATCATAACGACAATGGCAAATTATAATAATTATTTCATGAAGCAGAGACTAGAAAAACTGCATTTCTGTTTTTCATATACAGTTCTTCCTGGATAAAACAGTCCCAGATGTATGCTGCTTGATATAGTTCCTGTATACATGTTTGTTTTGTTGGATTTAACGTCCCGCCGACATTTCAGTCATTTGTTGACAATGTCTACTTAAGACAGATATAGTGCTGCCACACTGCAGTATCACGCTGTAGACATGTGACAATACCACACCCATTTACAATATCCCGGCACCGGGCTTACCAGCTCTGGAACTACCCTTATATGCTAAGCGCCAGGCAAGGGAGCTATCCTGTGTGTGTGTGTGCTCAATTCTTGTGGTTTCTGACAGGAAAATTATTCAGGTGCTTTCCTGTGTAAGTCTATACATGTTTTTTGTTTGTTTTGTTTTTGTGTGTGTGTGTGTTTTTTTTAGTTATTGGGTTTAACATCCCTCCGACAGTATTTCAATCATTCTTGGGAGACAATGTCTACTTGAGACTGCTGCCACACTGTAGTATCACGCCGCAGACATGTGGCATGATACCACACCCAGTCATATTATCCTGACACCGGGACAACCAGTCTGGAACTACCCTTACATGCTGAGCACCAAGCAAGTGAGCTATACCAGTACCATTTTTTACAACTTTGGTATGTCGCGGCCGGGGATCAAACCAATGACCTCCAAAACCAAACTTACCAGAGATTAATCATGAAGATAAAGGTAGATTGTTTAAGAAATGAAGGCGCAAAATCTGTCTTTATTTTATCATTCAAGGTCCATAACTCCAGACCTAATGGGCAGATATCAGCCATAATCTAACTTGGCCTAGTGCTCAGGTGAACTAAAATTATATTTACACTATGGTTAATAAACAATTTTAACCTTTTCCCTCATAGAGGAAACCATGAAAAGACCTATGCGAACAGCATAAAACCAGATCAGCCTGCGAGTAACTCGCAGGCTGATCAGGTTTTATGCTGTTCGCTGCTCCTCAGTGGTCTGGAAATGAGGATTTTGTAATTAAATTTGGTAAGGTTTAACTGTGGTTTTCTGCAGATCAGGCTTTATGTGGTACCTATTGAGTGCGTCAAAATGAGTCTATATGAGGGAAAGGGTTCATAAACAATTTTAACCTTTGACCTCATAAAGACGTGTTTTGACACCTTGGTAAACTCTGTTTGCTTATACAATATTGAGGCTCAGATTCTACTGTCTGCAGGGCAAAGAATACCACTTAAAATTCGGTAAATTAATATTCGTCGAGTCATAAATTTGAATATAAATATTCTTAAAATTAGTTGAGTTGGAAATAAAATAAAGAAAATATGGTACACTTCATGTATTTTTTTTTTCCTTCAACAATATTTGTCAGAAATCAACAAATTATGTTATACATAGCACTTCATTTTTTATTTATTTCCAATATAGGATGCTGAAACAAGAGGCCCATGATGGCCCTAAATCGCTCACCTGAGATAAATAGGTTGACCCAAGGAACATCTGTACCAATTTATTTTAAAATCTGGCCAGCAGTTTTGAAGAAGATGATTTTTAAAGTTTTCATATTTTTTTTCTTTTTGTTGCCATGGCAACCAGAGTTCTACATGGATCAAGTTTATTTTAGCAGCTTTTGTGAAGGTTGACCCAAGGATCATCCCTGCCAAGTTTAATCTAAATCTGTCCAGTGGTTTCAGAGGAGATGTTGTTTAAAGGTTTCTCTATGTACATATAAGGCAAATAAGCCCCGCCCCTGGCGGCCATGTTTTTTTACGGATCAGAATAATTTTAGCAACTTTGGTAGAGGTTGGCCCAAGGAATATCTGTACCAATTTATTTTAAAATCTGGCCAGTAGTTTTGAAGAAGATGACTTTTAAAGTTTTCTTTTTTTCTTGTTTTTTTGTTGCCATGGCAACCAGAGTTCTACATGGATCAAGTTTATTTTAGCAACTTTTGTGAAGGTTGACCCAAGGATCATCCCTGCCAATTTGAATCAAATTCTGTCCAGTGGTTTCAGATACATATAAGGCAAATAAGCCCCGCCCCTGGCGGCCATGTTTTTTTACAGATCGGAATAATTTTAGCAACTTTGGTAGAGGTTGACCCAAGGAACATCTGTACCAATTTATTTTAAAATCTGGCCAGTAGTTTTGAAGAAGATGATTTTTAAAGTTTTCATTTTTTTTCCCTTTTTGTTGCCATGGCAACCAGAGTTCTACATGGATCAAGTTTATTTTAGCAACTTTTGTGAAGGTTGACCCAAGGATCATCCCTGCCAATTTTAATCTAATTCTGTCCAGTGGTTTCAGAGGAGATGTTGTTTAAAGGTTTCTCTATATACATATAAGACAAATAAGCCCCGCCCCTGGCGGCCATGTTTTTTTACGATTGGTAGAGGTTACCCAAGGAACATCTGTACCAATTTATTTTAAAATCTGGCCAGTAGTTTTGAAGAAGATGATTTTTAAAGTTTTCATTTTTTTCCCCTTTTTGTTGCCATGGCAACCAGAGTTCTACATGGATCAAGTTTATTTTAGCAACTTTTGTGAAGGTTGACCCAAGGATCATCCCTGCCAAGTTTAATCAAATTCTGTCCAGTGGTTTCAGAGGAGATGTTGTTTAAAGGTTTCTCTATATACATATAAGGCAAATAAGCCCCGCCCCTGGCGGCCATGTTTTTTTACGGATCCAAATAATTTGAACAATCTTGGTAGACACTTACCAAAGGAACATCTGTGCCAAAACATTTTGAAATTCAGTTGGTTGTTTTGGAGAAGAAGACATTTTAAGTTTTTTCTTTCCGTTGCCATGGCAACCAGAATTCCAAATGGAATTCAATTCTTTGAACAACTTTGAAAGGGGACCACCCAAGGAACATCCCTGTAAAGTTTTATCAAAATTGACCAAGCGGTTAAGGAGGAGATGTCGTTTGAAGCAAAATGTTGACGGACGACGGACGGACGGACGATGGACGGACGGACGACGGACGGACGGACGACGGACGAAGACCGGTCACAATAGCTCACCTTGAGCCTCTGGCTCAGGTGAGCTAAAAAAAGCACATACAATCATCAAACATTTGGTATCACTTCAATACACACTAGTGACATTCTCTAAGATGATGATGTTTTTCCTGTAAAAAAGAAACCATATTTCAATTGTCAAATACAATACTGGAGACTTCTTATAAGTACAAAAGCACCGCATGCAGGTACAACACTAGTCTGTTTGTTGTCATTTCTTAAAAATAGAGGTCAAAATGGACCTAAGAGTTACGCCCCTTTTATGGGAATGTAGCCCTCCTGATAGTTAACAAGTTTGTGAATGCTGATGACAAAATTTTTTACAGTTTAGAAGTTATGGCCAAGCTTAAGTTATTCACCAGAAGGATAATGCCAATGGCAACACCACTAGAGTGATGACAATATCTTGACTTTTTATTCTTTGAAAATCAAACAAACTAATAACAGGCAGTGACTGTGACAGTATATATAATCTATTCAAAAAAACAAAAAGCTATCATCTGAAGTGATTAATACACTAACTACACCCACATAATTTCTGTAAAATTCAATACATGTATAGTCAAATGAACAGTAAGTGAGGTATGCTGGAGAAAGTTTGTCACCCTATCTGGCAGTGCTTCTGAAATTATTGAACAAAAATAACGAGGGGCCAGGACTCCTGAAGCTGGTAATAAGATCCTTTTGCTAATGGATATGAATAAATAGCTTTATCACTCTCCCTGAATGGTTTCTAAAGACATGGATTTAAATAAAAAGTTTTTAAAAGCCATAGTGGCCCTTGATCACTCACCAGAGTATATAAACTTAAACAAATCAAGTCCCTTGATTTTACCTGATTACCTTCAGCAGTTACCAGATTCAAATTTCAGATACAAAGAATTCTTAAGTTAGAAAATTAGTCAATTTTCTGGGGATTATTTGTGCCAAATAAAATTGAATTCTGACCATTATATCTCGTAGAACATTTTGAACTTTTCAATATTGAACATTTAAGGAAACTAGTCAACCCCTAGGGCCTTCATTTTCCAAGGGATCAACATTATTTTAGCACTTATGGTAGATGGCCATGTGGTGACCATTTGTGCAAAATGAAATGAAATTTCAGACTATTGGCTTCTTAGAAGAATTTTGAAAATTTCTATATAGAGTATACAAGAAATCAAATATATTTTAGTATTTATGACAGACAGTCATGAAATTTAATTCTGGCCATTGACTTCATAGAAGAAAAATGTATATAAGGAAATAAACCAACCCCTAGGGGCCTAATTCTTTAAAGGATCAGTCGAAGGGTGATCACAATATATCACCTAGAGCACACTGTTCTTTGATGACTTCAAAACAAAACCAAAATGCATCTGCAATAATGTGCAAGATTCCTAAATAGCTTCACTTCACTTTGAGAAAAAATGATGACAAAGGCAATAACTAATCTTTGGCTCTCATAATGCATGTTTTCATTCACATGTCAGTATGTCATGTTTAAATCAATGACCTATAGCACATGTGTCTATGTTTTAATGGAAATTTTTTGATGTGCTTTCAAGTATTCAGATAAAACTTTTAGATGAAAGATCAGTGGACAAAAATCTTGTTAATCATCACATTAGCAGGGTGATATTAATATTATCACATGATATAAGTGCAAATTCCCTTGTGACTTTAACAATGCCAACAAAACTAAATTTCCATAGACTATACAAATTAAAATATCTCCTATAAATATAAATACAATCCTGCCAAAGCATGCAGATGAACACATTATATGACCAGACTGATCCAGTAAAGTTAATTATCAACAAATCAACATGCTTCATTAATTCTTTAAAAAATCTTCAATGCTGGTTATCATTTATAGTTTCTCTGACAAGGCTGCTTCTTGTAATATACGTTTCAAAGTCAAAAATGCATTCAAGCTTAACACCCAGTATTTTTGTGTTATACATGCAAGATTCTTTACTGTAACCAAAAGATGCTGTTTCCAGAGTGTACAAGTTTACTCATTTGTAGAAAACATAATATTACTTCCACTCTCAAGTTCACTGTTGAATATTACCCACTAATAACACATGATTGTCTCATGTGAGGTAAACAGATTATTGTTGTTTCCCAATATGTGTAAAATGAAGATACACAATGTGGTTTGATGTCATGAAAACAGCCTAACATTAAAGTAATGCAATGTTCTTGCAATTAATTCCACAAGCACACATGTAAATGATGACATCAGTGAGCACATATATCAATGTTTATCTTGATATAATGTAAACAAGAAAGTCAGTAGAACTGACAGATGCTCCCCGAAGAACGTCATTGTTACAAATAAGGCCTTGGTCAATGGGTGGGAGGATATGTTAAGGACCAGAATGGGATCATCAGCACATGCTTATCATGTATAGAATCCAGGTAATGCGCATCTCCTCTTGGTAATAAAGCTTCACATAAAAAGTTTTGTTGAAATCAAGCCGTTAGTTCCTGAGAAATAGTCCGGACAAGGAAAGTGTGACGAACGAACGAACGGACGGACAAAGCGGCGACTATATGCGTCACCTTCAGTGAGCATAAAAAAAGGTAAAAAAAAGCTCTTAACTCTCTAAACAGTAAACCATATTATATATTCTTGTTCCTTTTGATGAGACAGAAGATAAAATGGTAAATACTTTGGTGTCCCCCAAGATCACACAGGGGTCAGGCCCCACCCCCAAAATTTTACTTAGGACCTTTCAGCTCAAAGCTGTTGAAATCCCCATTCCTAAATCATATCTATTCTCCTCATCAGATGAGATGTTTTACCAACTCTAATTTGGAGACTTAGTAACAGTTTACCATTTAATATGATAATACGTGTTACTCATCAGATCTTTCATTGATTTTTTTAAAGTTTTATACTACTGAAAATTAAGTCATACATTATATCAAAGAGGTTAACCAACACTCTTGACATATGACTGGATATTTGAAATAGTGTTTAATGGCCTAAACAACAATTAGCTGACATGATTATGATTGACATTACTAGCATATTGAATTTTGTGGGGTTTTGTTTAAATGATATCTCCTGTTAAATTAGGCAAATGACATGAACATCAGTCAACAACATGGTAGTAGGGGCCATAACTCTCTTAAAAATTTAGGAACCAGGTCACGTCAACGATATGCGTATCTACTCTTGGTAATAAAGCTTCCCATAAAGTTTCATTGAATTCAAGCCATTAGTTCCTGAGAAATAGCCCGGACAAGAATCATGCAACATGAACTATATGCCAAAAAGTCAAGGGGCCATAACTCTGTGAAAAATTGAGGAATCAGGTCACGCCGATGATATGCGTATCTACTCTTGGTGATAAAGCTTCCCATAAAGTTTTGTTGAATTCAAGCCATTAGTTCCTGAGAAATAGCCCAGACAAGAATCATGCAATATGTACTAAAGGTCGAAAAGTCAAGGGGCCTTAACTCCTTGAAAACTTTAGGAATCGGGTCATGCTGACGATATGCGCATCTCCTCTTGGTAATAAAGCTTCCCATTAAGTTTCGTTGAATTCAAGCCATTAGTTCCTGAGAAATAGCCCGGACAAGAATCATGCAATATGTACTATAGGCCGAAAAGTCAATGGGCCATAACTCTGTGAAAAATTTAGGAACCGGGTCATGCTGAGGATATGCGCATCTCCTTTTGGTAATAAAGCTTCCCATAAAGTTTCGTTGAATTCAAGCTATTAGTTCCTGAGAAATAGCCCGGACAAGAATCATGCAATATGTACTATAGGCTGAAAAGTCAAGGGGCCTTAACTCCTTGAAAAATTTAGGAACCAGGTCACGCCGACGATATGCGTATCAACTCTTGGTGATAAAGCTTCCCATAAAGTTTTGTTGAATTCAAGCCATTAGTTCCTGAGAAATAGCCCGGACAAGAATCATGCAATATGTACTATAGGCCGAAAAGTCAAGGGGCCATAACTCCTTGAAAAATTTAGGAATCGGGTCATGCTGACGATATGCGATCCTCTTGGTATAAAGCTTCCCATAAAGTTTTGTTGAATTCAAGCCATTAGTTCCTGAGAAATAGCCCGGACAAGAATCATGCAATATGTACTATAGGCTGAAAAGTCAATGGGCCATAACTCTTTGAAAAATTTAGGAACCGGGTCATGCTGACGATATGCGCATCTCCTCTTGGTAATAAAGCTTCCCATAAAGTTTCGTTGAATTCAAGCTGTTAGTTCCTGAGAAATAGTCCGGACAAGGAAAGTGAGACGGACGAACGGACGGACGAACGGACGGACGGACGGACGGACGAAGCGGCGACTATATGCGTCACCTTCGGTGAGCATAAAAATAAAAATAACAAATCTAATAATTCATTTTAAAGAGTGTGAATATTTATATAATAATAGGGAAAAACAAACAGGCACATGCTAAAAATCTTTACAGTATGTTTACTGGCAATAATATTATACACAATTATGCTCCTTTAGAAAAACAAAATGTTCAGTAAAAAAAATTAAAAAATTTTAAGACACTAAATTCTTTCTGAATAATAAATTATCAGTGTGGCCATACCATGTGGTATGTGACTTCATTTTAAGCTGTCACCAGCAGCATCTTTTGCAATGATCAGGAGGAGAAATCTGCTGAAAGTCTGTAGTTTCTTTGCAATTCAAATGTGATATAGCCAAGCAAGGTGAAAAATTATAACCTATATATGTCAGATAAAGTACAACCTGAAGGAAAATATCATTAAAGATGGGCTTTTTGTGATAGCAAACACAATTTTACTAACTCTACAGGGTTTCCTGGATTATAAATCACAAGGGCCTATGTGTAGGATACAATTTTCTGCTTCCCATATGCTATATCCCATTGAAATAAATGAAGAAATAAAATGTTTACAGCAGTATCTTCCTTTGCATTGAGACAAAAGAAGCTGCTTGAAAGGACAGCACAGACCACATGGTATGGTCACACTATGAGCTTTATGTGCTCTCCAATGCTTTGTTCCCGATGAATACCGGAGATGTTTCACTATCATGTCCTAGTAGCTGCATCAAGAAGTTTTGGTTTTAGGAGAGAAGAAGCTCATCATGCTCTTCATTCCAGACTTGTCCACCTTCTCAAGCTTCTTCTGGGCCGTGCTTTGTTTGGCCTGCAATAGGAAACAATCACATCTTCACTACTAAATGTATCTAACTTAAAATAAGGGCTTTTCCAGGAAAATTTCTTTGGGAGGCCAGATCAAAAACCAAATAAAAATCTTTAGGCTAATGGTTCGAAATTCTGTTGTTGGTGCTGATATTTCTACTTGAAATTCAACAAACAAGGGTAGGGTGGGCATGCTTCCTGTTTATATGCTTTAATTTAACATCTCACCTACAGTATTAGTCAATTTTGGAATTGCCTACGGAAGAAAAGCAGTATTGTACATCAGGGATGAAACAACAGTATGGTACTTCATCTTGTGGTATGTACACTGTGCATTATTTTACGTATTTTCTGGTACATACCCAATACCAATTTGCCAAGGCCAAAGGAACTGGTGATTTTGAGAGAATGTATCTGATCAACACCAGTAAAATGTGTATCCTGTCTCGATTTTTGTTATTTTTATCTAAGAAAAAATGCACTGATGTAAAAATTATTGTTGCACCACCATTCTACTTGACACTGTGATGCTTAAAGTCACAATTTCTTTATGTTTGTTGGGTTTAACATCCCACCAAAAGTATCTTAGTCACAATTTCTTTAATAAAATCTTTCTTTACATTATTAATGATGGGAACAAATGCTTTTCATTCAGAGAAACTAACAGTACAAAGATATGACTAGATGTGGGTGTTCCTCGGAACACTTGTGTCGCCTGCATTTAAGCATGTTTGATGAAAGAATTGACTAGAAAATCGATCTTTTGACAAATTATTGATAAAGCATAATCTATTTTGTGAGGTACAAAATAACACACACACACACACACATATATATATATATATATATATTTTTTTTTTTGGGGGGGGGGGGGGGGGGGGAATAAAAATTCAAACAGTGCAATATGTAATAATTTTCCCGAGCACTTTCGACTATACAGTCTTCATCAGAGGAGTGTCAGAATGACTATGAATTCAAAACATTAACTGTAAGAAAAATTATGACGTCATTAAGCACTTATGACGTTAATTATATATATGTTGCAAGTTTGTAGTCATCATTATCATTATTGAGTTATCATTCTTGTGTACTGCACTCAGACCAATGAGATCTATCTACTATAAATGTTTAAGGCAACACTTTACAAGTTATGCACCACACAAGAATTCAATCCAAAAAAATAAACAAAGGGAAATTACTCCAAAAATACAACAGTTATCATTCTTGCACAATGCACTCCATGAGATCTTTCCACATGTGAGGTTTCAAAGTAATACCTCAAATACTTTTCGTGTTATGCTCCAGACAAAAATGAAGTCTGAGTATCAACAAAGGGCAATAACTCAAGGAAAAAGAGAAACAGAGTTATCACTCAGAATTTCAAGTCAACACCCAAAACGTTTCGAGTTATGCCCCAGACAAAAATTAAGTCTGAAAATCAACAAAGGGAAATAACTCAGAAAATAAAACAGAGTTATCATTCTTATGCACTGCACTACAAATCCATGTGATCTATCCATGTTTTAAGTTTCAAGGTGATACCTCAAATACTTTTTGAGTTATGGTCCGGACAAAAATAAAATCTCAAATCAACAAAGGGTAATAACTCAGAAAATACGAAAGTCAGAGTTATCATTCTTGTGCACTGCACTCCACCTCAATGTGATCTATCCATGTTTTAAGTTTCAAGGTGATACCTCAAATACTTTTTGAGTTATGGTCCGGACAAAAATAAAATCTCAGAATCAACAAAGGGTAATAACTCAGAAAATACGAAAGTCAGAGTTATCATTCTTGTGCACTGCACTCCACCTCAATGTGATCTATCCATGTTTTAAGTTTCAAGGTGATACCTCAAATACTTTTCGAGTTATGCTCCGGACAAGAAAGTGTGACGCCGACGACGCCGACGACGACGACGACGACGGACAAAGTGATCCCTATGTGTCTGCCATGCTATGCAGGCGACACAAAAATTAATATGGTCTGTCAAAATGATGGTGACAAAAAAAAAAACTAAAAATTAGCTGAGCCTAAAAAGATGATATATGCTGTTTTATGGAACAGGAGTCATGTGTAAACATAGGTGTCAATATTAGACTATCAAAGTGTTAATGTCAAAGAAGATTGTTTTCTATAAAAGCTTCACCTGAAAACACATTGCTGCAGAAAATGATGTCATGGATCAGAATAAGAGAAACAATTGAGTTCTTGCATCTGGAAACTACTGAGTGAAGTGGATTGATAATTTTACAGTATGCAGCGTTTGATGCTAACATTTTTTGCCAGGAATCCTGACGGAATACCAGCTTTGAAATTCAAGAGTCCTTTCTGACAAGTAACTGGTGTTGCACACAACACGAGCCCCCTACCAGTGAGGTGCATAATTTTTCTATTACTATAGCAACCAGAATTTTGATCTGAGAAAATAAAGTGATTTGCAGAATCTCCTTACTGCCATCTATTCATAAACCAAGTTTCATAATATTATCTTAAAAGGTTTTAAATTTATTGCAGGATCCAGATTTCTGGACATCTGGAGGGACAGACAGCAGATGGAGGGCAAACCTACAGTTCCCTCCTGTGTAAACACCGGTAAAGGACTAATTAGGGAGTCCCTGTCACATTACTTGGATATCTAGTATGACTTTCTTCGCACAACCATTGCTTGAAACTATGTACTAACCTTATTTTTGTTGTCTGGTTTGACATTGCTACTATAATCCTCCGTGGGTGTGATGTCTTCCAGCTTTGCCCTCTTGGTAGGTATAATAAAAACATGTTAAGATTTCATGTGACAATCAAAGAATTTTGCATCAAATACTCAAGATTCAATTGAAAATATGCCAACTGCTTGAATTTGAGGATCCAAAAAAATTTAACACAAACTTCTTTATAATATACAATGTATCATTTCTTAAGCTACCAAGAGAAAAATGTTTTAGAGTTAATAAGGGTATCACAATAAATGATAACCAAATTAGGAAAATAATTACCAAAGTTTAACTAGAACTGAATGATTGATTTTTTTTTTAGTTTACCATTGCAGTTTTTCAGACATATAGCAAAGTCCAGCTAATTACAGGTGGAGGAAGACCCCAAATACACTGAGGCATTCAGGTAGAACCACCGACCTACCACAAGCCAGCTGGAAGGCTTCCTCACATAAAAATCCGAATGACCCTGCCATGGCTCAAACGAATGGTGAGGGGCTGAGTCAGTGTTAACATTAGCAACTGAACCTTCTTGGCCACGAAGGCCCCTTAACCCTTTCCCTCATAGAGGATACCATGAAAAGACCTATGCGAACAGCATAAAACCAGATCAGCCTGCGAGTAACTCGCAGGCTGATCAGGTTTTATGCTGTTCGCTGCTCCTCAGTGGTCTGGGAATGAGGATTTTGTAATTAAATTTGGTAAGGCTTAACTGTGGTTTTCTGCAGATCAGGCTCTATGTGGTACCTATTGAGTGCGTCAAAATGAGTCTATATGAGGGAAAGGGTTAACTAGAACCAGCTCTTAAGCTGATGAATAAGCTCACAATCCCACTTCATCGAGTAATGTATAAAACTGCGTTGTCACAGGTCAGGGAATTTTTTTCAAGGTCAGGGAAATTTGAGAACAGTCAAGGAAATTTGAAAATATAAGCAAATGTTGAGGGAATTATCAGAAAATTTTGAAAAAATTGCCATTCAAGGTTATATGTTTAATGACTTGACTATTTGAGTTTATCGTCGCTTCGACAGTATTTCAGTCATATAGCAACGTCCAGCTAATTACAGGTGGAGGAAGACCCCAAATGCACGGAGACATCAGGGTAGAACCACTGACCTAGCGCAAGCCAGCTGGAAGGCTTCCTCACATGAAAATCTGAATGACACTGCCGGGATTCGAACTCACGCAGTGAGGGGCTGAGAGAGTGTTAAAGTCAGTATACGTTTAATGAATTCAACTTCACGAAGTAATAAAGTGAAGAGTGTCCAAATATAGTGGTGGAGGTTGGCTAAAGGGTGAATAGGAGGCCAACAATTCCTTCCAAATTTTTGCGATATATCTTAAACAATATATCTTAAACATCATCAAAAATATTATGTAACATGTCGTGGAAATTTGAAATTATGTCAGGGTAGTGATTTGGAAATGTCAGGGAAATTTTTTTTTTCAGTTTGTGGCAACCCTGTAAAATTAAATTATGTTCACTATTTTTTTTTTTCCAGTTTTGTTATTTGTAGTTATTTTCAGGGGAAATAACTGTACCTATCTCAGGGGCAATAAATGGAGTATCTATGTAGGGACCGCTCAAACTCTTTTAAAATTTCAATAAGAAAAAAAATGATCCTATAATACATCACAACAAATGAACCTTTCCAGAGTTTATAAATGTTTTCAAATTGAACAACAAGCTATCAAATAGCTACACCAGAACAACAGGTAGTCAATGTATGACCCAGTTTAGAGGAAATATCATCAAGGCAGGGTTCGACATTAACCTGTGAACGAACGACATTGCCTAGTAAGCAGTCGGTTCGGTCTAGTAAAGTCCATGTGTAACTGGTCCTACTGGTCTTGATGAAAGATCAATCAATTACTTAATATTTGCCTCTATCATATGTGTAATCAACACATAGTTCTGATCAAAAATATCAATTTAAGCTAGTTGTGTTATCCTCAAAAGGCTATTAATTGACTTTGGATTTTCCAAACATGGATTACTTTAATATTTTGACTATGACTATTGACTTGACTATTTGAGTTTACCGTCGCTTCGACAGTATTTCAGTCATATAGCGACGTCCAGCTAACTACAGGTGGAGGAAGACCTAGAATCATGAATGCACAGAGGTAGAACCACCGACCTTACCGCAAGCCAGCTGGAAGGCTTCCTCACATGAACATCTGAATGACCC